>JAUCMT010000001.1:985521-1011805 GCA_032357475.1 Enteromius thamalakanensis
GCACAATAAATAGGTTCTTATTATCATATTACTTTGCATGATGACGTCATTCTTCTGATAAAAAAATCGTGATTAAATATCGAGATTGATCGTGATCACTTTTTTTGCCATATCGCCCAGCCCTAATAACATGTTTGTTCATGTGCTATTTGCAGGGATGCAGGATGAAATGATTCATTTGTTTAAAACATAAACACATTGCACACTTGCATATAGATGCTAACGAAAAGCCACCGACAAATGCATTCAAATATTTAAAACGGATGCATGTTCATGAACATATGAGTAAGCTGCGCTTCATTTCTTTAAATGTGGACAGAAGAATACTGTAGTATTGGCTGTGCTGATGTAGTGTTCAGCACCGACGCTGGCTCTCAGATCAAGGCTCCTTTCCAGGCTCATTATGTAAGCTGTGTTGATTTGTAGCGTGTCTATTGCTTGTTGAATTAAGGCCGTAATCGCTGCCTTTAGACTCTCATTAGTTAAAGCCTCCAGGAGTGCATGTAAATCGTTGTATACTACCTTCGCTACTGTGCTAGCGCGTAGCATTCGTTTTCATTAGCTTGAGTGCAGTGTAGTTTCTACCTAGTCTCAGTGAATCAGCAGGGGGTTAAAGGTCTGAGAAATGTATGTTCCCGGTTTAATTGAGTTTATTTGTGGGCGGCATCAAACACATCCTAAATATAGAGGTTCTGTACGATCTTTTGTCTTGTTAACCCTTAACCGGCGGTTAGTTATTCACAGACTGTGTTTGCAGGAAGAGAAGAAAATCCCTGTCTTAAACTACACTGAAGAAACTGTGAGCGAGGTTTGTTATGCAAACCTGCCGTCATGGTGCTGGAATGTTGCTAGGTTACTAGGTTACTGTTACTAGGTGGTTGCCTAGGTGTTCTGAATATGCATGTTTTGGGTGGTTGTTATGCAGTTACTTGGATGTTCTGAGCGGTTGAAAGGTGGTTGCTAGGGTGTTTGCTAGGTAGTTGAAAGGATATTTCGGGTGGTTGCGGTGCAGTTACTCTGTGTTGAAAGGTAGATTTTTGGGTGATTTCTAAAGAAAGAGCATTCTATGGCAGTATTTACTGTGCAGCAGTTGCTAGGGTGTGCTGGCATGTTTCTAGGTAGTTGCAAGGATGGTTGCGATGCAGTGGTTTCTACAGTAGGTGTTTGTTATGCAGTTGGCAGGATGTTTGGGGTAGCTTCTATGCAGTTACTTGCCCGTTCTGGGTGGTTGAAAGGAGGTTGCTAGGGTGTTTTGGGTGATTTGTAAATTAAGATATGCATATTGCTATGCAGTCGTTAGGGTGGCTTCTTTGTAGGACAAATCCAAAAATATGTCTCCATTCCCTTCGATTTCTCCTTAAAAGTTTGAGCGGAAACATTTGGGACTTAAATGAGGAAAGCAGAATGTTGTTTATGTCTCTGGAGCTGTGATAGAGCCGTAACGGGTTCCTCGCGGGTTCAGCGCGCTCACGGTGTAACAGGCCGCTGTAATTACATCCGAGCACTCGTGCCAGTCCCCGACAGAGTTTATGTCACCGCTAATAGTGAAGATGTGATGCAGAAGTACATTTTAAAGTGACTGCACATATACAGCGTGAAGCGCAGTGCATTGTGGGTAGTGGAGGGAAGCAGATGGTATGTGCAGTGGCAGAGTGAGATGATGACAGACCTTTGAGAGACTCCTCAGGCTCAGAGCGCATCTACAGGACGACATGCTGTTCTCCCGCTAGTCCTGCTGCCAGACGTCTGCTCGTTTGCACCTCGTTTACACACACACACACGCACATTTCCACGAAGATACTGCACTTTTTTACCAGCTTCACTCTGGTTTACTACAGTGTGCAGACACACATGTCAGTGTGTTTTCTGTCAGGACCTTGAGTTGCTGACACTGATGCCTGCAAGTTCTGGTGTATACATTTACTGTAGTTTTACCATTGGAATGAAGTTCTACCAAGCCCGATATCTATAATCATAAATTCAGTTTATTATGATTACTAAATATAATGCATGTATTATGTGGTTGATATGTATGTAGGATGTTCTGACGAGATTGCTAGGGTGTTTTTGGATGGTTGCTATTAGAGGTCGACCGATATTGAATTTAACCGATACTGACAGCTAGGTTGCGCCACACTTGCCAAAAACCAATGAATCAACCGATGGTTTTTAAAATTGATACTGGATACAAAAATAAAAACGAAAACATAACACTTCATGTAAAATAATACTTTACTTTACAAAAAAGAAGAACAACAAAAAATGTCATCCTGATCATGTGCACACATGATGTTTTCTTTTGTTGAGTATACATAACTATAGCTATCAAATAAAGGCATAAAAGATTACATTATTGAAAATCAAACTATATTTTAGCAAACAAATGGTTTTCACTCAAGCTCTGGTCAAATGAATGTTGGCAATAATGCCATGAAGCACTTTGCTCGGACGTGTATTTTTGCCACATTCGTTTAACCACTTGAGGTAAGGTTACTGCTAATGTTAGCATCCTCTCAGCTTTGTCAGCAAACAAACATTACAGCTGTTCTTTTCTTTTCAGTCATTTTCAGCCACTCTCACCATAGATATGTTTGCTCTCACTCTGTATAATGAAAAAACCACTCCAGCAGTGGATGCAACCCAGAAAAACTATCAGCAAAGTTTTTGCCGATAACCGATATTTCCAGGAATCAACTAAACCGATACATGGGTCGCCCTCTGGTTGCTAGGATGTTCTGGGGGATCGCTACAGTAGGTAGTTTCTATAGTGTTATGGTAGTTGCTGTATGGTTGCTAGGCAATTGCTAGTGTGTTTTGGATGGTTCCTATGGAAATTAAATCAAAAATAAATAAATAAATAAAAAAGTTGATTAGTTTGTTATAACTGTGTAATCTCAACAGATCAAACAAACTAATAAAATAATAAAGTAAAATGTCCATGCACAAAATAATAGTAATTCAAATTTGCTGTAAGAGCTATTTTTTGTTTCCTTCATTTATTCACTTTTTGACCAATCATTTCTTTGGATGGGGGAAAATGGCATTCCAGATTTTGTGAGATTCAGCACGCTTCTCAGTCTTATAAGTGAGTTTTAATAGCACACGTTACTGGACTATTAAGCTGTTTGTTCATTAGAGTCCATTTGTTTTGGGAAAGGAGCACATGGCTGAAGAAGTTCCCGTCCAGCAGCAGCGGAGATGTTCCTGGTAATGACTCATCTCTCGAGCTGATCCTGGAGCAGCTGTGTGTCTCCTCGAGGAGAGCAGCTCGTGACTGATGGAGATCATTACATCAGACTGTCTCACACTAATGTGCTGCTTTAGCACAACATCTGCTGTGTCATGTTTCCATCCAGGAGTGTGCAGAAGTCTCCAGCGATGAGGAGGTCATCGTTTTGCTCTTCCGCGCTCATATAATGGCTGTTGAAAACATTTAGTCGAACGCAGCGAGCCAGAGAAGCTCCTCCGGTCGTGTAATTGAAGGCGTCCCCAAACTGACTAATGATGTTTATGGAAAACCCTATTTTTTCCCTTTTATTTTTGGAAGTCAATAAATATTCACTTCCTTTAGTCTCGGAGGAAGAGCAGAGAAACACTAGATGCTTGTTTTGTGTGTAATGGGGTTGTAAAGGTGACCCTGTGATGATAGATAGTCAGATTGATGATTACTTTAAATATCTCTTCATGTAATCTTTGCTCTGCAGCCGCTGCTATTTTTATTCCACTTATTTTGTGGAGTAACAGTGAAAATATGCTTTGGTTTATTTTTTTTTGCTCATAAAGGCAGCATTATTATGACAAAAAAATACAGTAAAATTGTAAAATATTTTTGCAATTAAAAACAAGGTTTTCTATGTGAATATTTGGTAAGATGTAATTTATTTCTGTGATATTCCCCTGAATATTCAGCATCAATACTCCAGTCTTCAGAGTCACATGATCCTTCAGAAGTCATACTAATATACCGATTTACTGCATTTCTGATTATTACCAATGTTTAAAACCGTTCTGCTGCTCAATTTTAAAGTGGAAACTTGAATTATTATTATATTTTTTGTGTGCATTCCAATTAGTCTCAGTTATTGGTTTTTTAGGATAAAAATAATTAAAATTCTATAGCCAACCCAATAAAACACAATAAAAATATAACATAGTAAAAATGATTTTGAAAATGTAAATGAGTCATCTGTTGTTGTTTTTTTTTTCAAATATTTTGTTATATTATACGATACGATCACTTTTGATCGATTTAATGTGTCTTTGACAGAGAAAACAAATTGAAAACAAAAAAACAAACAAAAAACATGTACTGACCCCAAATATTTAACAGTGTATTTTTTTTCAAGGCAGAATATTGTTATTTTAAATAAACAGAAACATAATGTATTTATTTATTTCTGTAAATATATACAAATGCATTTATAATGGCACATAAAATCATTTTTATTTTATTCCTTCCATTTATTTTTAATCAATAAAGTCATAATATATGATATTAATTTTGTCACTTTTATTTATTTGTTTAATTTATTTTTAACATAATATGGTGAATATAGTTATAATACATAATATATAATAATATATAATATTTGTTTATTAGACTTAGATTTTGGCCAATATTATTGTCGCCACAATAACCTTTACATGTTTTTTTAAGATTTGTATGTTTTATAGTTTTTTTGTGATTTTCTGGTCATCCTCCGATCTTCTCAGGCTTTGCTCAGTGGGCAGATCTGCTCATTAATTGGGTGGAAATGAGCCAATCTCACGCGTCAGCAACAATAGCAGTGCTATGCTACATTAACCTCCGCCCGTGTCCCGCGCTCATAAAAGAGAACAGCTTCTTTTGGAAATCACTCTGGATGAATGGGCAGATGAGGAAATTAGACATCCTCGCTGCCGCCCGCTTTTTCCACTCAGTAATTGCTTTTAGTGCCGTAAAGAAGAGTGAGATTCTCATATCCTCTGTTTGTTGGGGTTTTAATCGAGGCGCTGGAAAGCTTATCGACGATCAGCGCTACAGACGTGTGTGTAATCTAATAAGTCCCAGCGCTGTCTTCATAGTGTAATAAAGTCGACTCTCTCACAGTTTGTGACCACATTCATTTGGATTATTAAAGCGTTTTGTTTATGGTACGAGTCAATCTTATCACACACAAACCTACAGCCTCTCAAACACTTTGACTTGCTCAACCAAAACCTCTCAAAGTTTGTTTGTTTAGACAACAGTAATTTATTCAACTCTTTTGCATAAGCGTCATGATCATAATCTCTGCCACATTTTTTATTGTCATTTTTAATTAATAATAGCAACAATTTAACATTTTATAGTATTTTAAAATTTTTTTATTGCTTTTTTTTTGTATTATATTTATTTTATAAATTAAAATGAATGATTAATATTTAACAAGGCCCTATTACAACTTTTTAGGTAAAAAAAGAAAATTTGAACAAATATAAAACACATGTTATTTAGGACTATATTTTAATCAAATGGAAATTAATATCTTAATAAAAATATCCATCTTAATTAAAATCTTTATTTTTTTTAGTTTTTACAACAAATGCATTATTATCATTATTATTACTACTGCTACATTTTTTTTTAATTACAATTTCTTTACATTAAACCAGACTTTTATTTTGACGTGTTGTTTAAGCTGTTGTTCATTGGCTCTCGCCGGTCTCTCTGGAGGAGGTTTGTGGTGAGATGGTGAGTGATTGTGAGAAAGTCATGCTGGGAGATGATTAAAAGCTCTTGTAGAGACGCACACAAACAAACCTCTCCAGGCGAGATGAAGCCGAGCGGCCGAACCAAGCGCTGTATTTTGTCTTCTTCTTGTTCAGTGACACGTTTTAATCTGCTGCGCTGATGAACTGGAAACTTTCTCTACACACTGTCTGTATTACTCTGATGAGGAGCATAGAAGCGTTTCAGACTCACACTAAACTACTACCAATAACAACTAGTCTGTGTGAACGCTTGTGCTAGTTTAGTCTCAACGTGCCTTGTTCAGATCAAGAAGTGCTTAACTTTTTTTAAGTTAAGTTGAACTTTTTTTTGTTATTGTAGTTTTTCTAGCGGTGTGTTTAGTGACCATTGTGACTAATGACTTTGTGATGTCACTAACTAAATGTTTGTTTCCTTGTGCTGTTTAGCAATATCATCAACCTTTTTTATAGCGCTGTTTGGTGACGTCACTAACCAGTTGTTATTGTTTTCTTTAGTGCTGTTTAATGTCAGTAACCAGTTGTAGTTGTAGTAATGTTTATTCATGTAAACAGTCTTAAGCACTCCTTTAGTGAGACTCTGAATAATCCCAGCCAGTATGTCCCATGATGCAACACTCTGTTTGTTTGTTTGTTCTGGTTCTGGTTTAGGTTCTGCATCTCATTAACACAGATAGCTGTGTCATAAATGCATCACGCTAAAGTGTGATAAACACAAATGCTAATGTGGCTACTGTGTGTTCTGAAATATAAAATAGAAACAAGCAGACAAACAAAAACACACAAATACAGCCACATGTTGCACATATGTAATATTCAGCACTGATCAGTTGTTTTCACCTACAAACCTACCAGAAATAGTAATAATAATAGTTATTATTATTAGTTTGTTTGGTTGGTCATGCATTTATTTTAATCTTCAGGTTTTCCTTTTCATTTAATTAAACTTGATGCATTAAAATAACTTAATAAAACATATTTTTTTAATTTTTAAGTTTTTTTATTAAATTTATATAAAAATATAAACTGTATAGTAAGTTTATAGTAAAAAATAATACAAATAATAAAAACTGAAAACCAAATTACTAAAAGTTAACTAAAACAAAACAAAAATTGTAATACATTTCAAAATAGTGTTAAAAAAATATTATTCCGTCTCAAAATATCATATATTAATTACATTTAATTTCATATGTTAGTTGTAATTTCTTTTAAAATGATTGGGGAAATTCATAACCTACTTATGATTGGAAGCCTTGTTTCTACACTGATGTAATGTGTTTGTTTGTGACTGCTGTTGTTGTTGTGATAAGTAGCTTTGATTACACTTGAATCTACTTTAGACAATCTAATAACCACAGTATAAGTAACTTTGTAACTACGTCAGCTGATTCTCATTAGTTCACAACTACATGTCTACTAATTCCAGTTTAGGGTTCTGATAGTCAGTATTGTAGTATGTTGTAAGACATTAAGCAGACAGTGTACTAATAATGACCGCTAGTTGACATGTAGTTGTAGTTACTTGCTGTTAGTAGAAAGTGGTCTATTATAATGAAGTGTAGCTTCTGGCTGATGAGCTCTGAGTGTTCTGGGTCTGTGTTAGATCCTCCAGAACATCTGTAGCAGCAGGTGTCTCTGACCGCAGACGCCTCGGGCCGCTGTCGGACGCTCCAGAGTTAGAGTCCAGCGAAGCGAGGAGCCTGCATCTGTCCCTCAGTCGCTCGCTGGCAGATCTGCTCGGGTCTTAAACGTGATCACGGATACAGCTGCTGTTCAGAAGAGACCACACACGTCCATCTGATGAGAGGAAACCCCTTTAACACAAAAATAAAGAAATAAAAATATCACGATTTTAAATGACAAGGAAATTAATACTACTACTATTATCACTACTAATATAATTTCATTCGTTAAACTGCTGATTTTGTCTGGCCATAGAAGCTTAAATATTATTTATTTTTTTAATTATTATTATTGTTGGTGGTGTTAATTAAATTCTGTGTTAAATATACAATTTTCTATTTAAGTTAGCCTCGAATCTATTTAAATTGAACTCCTTCGCCTGTACAAATATTACTTCTCTGTCAGTAATCTCATTATCTCTATTAGGAAAAGTCAGAAATTAACTGGTGAAAAATTACAGCAAAAAACAGCTAAATTATATACAGCTAAACTATATTATTAATAATAATATATTATACTATATGACATTAATTTCAATATATATGTGCGTGTGTATACTGTATATTTATTTATTTATTAATTTTATTATATATATATATAAATATATATTTATTTTTTATTTTTTTTTACTTGAAAATAAAAATCATTTAGGTAGAAATCGCTCTTTTGTGTTTAATCCAATTTTTTTTCTCCCTCTAATCATAAACAAATGTAAAGTCTTGAAAATGCATCGGTGAAAACTTCTGGAGACTTGTGTAACAGCCAAATTTTGAAGCAGCAAAAGAAGGAGGATGAGGTGGTTTTAATGACTGAAAATGCATTTAAAAACTTAGCAAGTGTAATTATGAAGCAGGATATTTCCCCTGATTTCAGCTGGAGCTCTAAACTGATTTCACGGCTCTCTCTTTAACTAATGACTTACCCTCCGGATCAGTTCATTACGTCTAATGGATTCAGAGAAGTTTGAGCACCGGTGCAAACTTTCTCTTAAGTGTGACCTATTTTGTTTATTGCTATTGTTGTTTTGTCTCGAAGGAGGAAATATTCTTTTCATTTATGTGTGACAAAATGAACACTCGCTTGACACCTTCATTGGCAGTTTTGAGAAGCTGCAGCATCAAATACATGTTTAATGTAATATTTATCACAATCAGCAGGTAATAAGTTGACTTTAGACCGGGTGAACGTGTGTGTTTCCATCCTATGAGCCGCCGGTCGTGTTCATTTCCTCCTTGTCTTGTATCTGACAGCGATAACAGACGGACAGGTTATGAGTTTGTAAGGTGTGTGAGGATCTGCTTCGTGTGTTTGTGTTGAAGTTGCTGTAGAAAGATTAATAGGACGTTTTTGAGGCTGTGTGCTTCTCCTCAAGGACTCTTTCCTCTTCATCTTGTTTATTTGGGAATGACAGCTCTCTTTCTCTCTTTGAGCTGTCTGAGATAAATCATGACAATAAACTGCAACAAAACTTGCATTTTAGTCTTGTTTACCAAATATCTGAACGTTCATAAATCGAGATAAAAAGCAGCAAAAGCCAAGCCTTGCTTTTTTTCATAAAAAAGTGTCACAATTAAGAGATTTTATTTGTAAAACAAGAACAAATATCTTCCAGCGGGGTCCGAAAAATCGACTTCTATTTTTGAATCAAGTTTATTTTATTATTTCGACCCGTTTTTTGATTGTTATTTTCTTCTTCTATTTTTAAGCATAAACTCTACACTCAATGATCAAGCACTAATCAAGTAAAGTAAGATTTATTTATGTATTTTGACAAGTGCTAAAAAGGACATTTGAATGCTTTTATGGGCAGATTTGGGTTTAAAACACAGAATAAATGAAAATGCTGACTGATAGTTGATGTATAGTTTTAAAGGGAAAGTACAGACTGAAATGAGCAGTGGCTGTATATGTAGTCTTCGCCAGGCATCTTATATTTCTTCAGTTAAGATGATTTTAATCTAAAACTGTGGCGCTTGTTGAGTCATAAAATGTACTGTAAGCTAGAAAGAAAGCACATATAGGCAACATAAAATGAATCCTGTGGCTCCTGATGATATATTATGATCTGTAATCCAGTGCCTCAGACAAACAGGGAAATATGATTCATTTCTGTGAACTGATTCTTTCAGAAAGACTGAATCAATTCACTTCATAATCATGCAACTCATAAGCATTCATAAATGGTAATATTGTCATTTTACTGCTGTTCTGTGAAATAAAATAAAAAAAAAGAAGTTATGATTATGATAATAATAATTACAACAGCTGTTTTAAGACATTTATTATAACATTCACATATAGTCTGTAATTGATTTGTATCTTTGGGATCTAAAATATATCTAAAGATCTAAAAATCTCTTCTGCTCAGCAAGACTGCTTTTATTTGTACATAAAAAAAAAATACATAAAAACCTGATTCATAAACCAAAAATTGTGCTTTGTTGGTATATTGTCTGCTAGAAGTGAAATATTTTCAGTGTTAAGTCAATGTTAGATGTTGCAATGGTGAAAATATATAAAAACCATGTTTGGTGTCACAACCAATGCAAATGTTTTTTATCTATTTATTCAATTCTGCTTCTTTTGTGTTGAACTGAAGCAGGTAAACATGCCAATAAAATAAATGATGACAGATTTTTCATTTTTACTTGAATTATTCCTTTAAACTAGATGGCTTTGATAAAAGTGGTCCCTTGATTGCGGTGTAAATAAGTTTGTCGTGGTGTTTATTACGCTGAGTGATGGTTTTATGTGAATGAGAACATGATCTCTCGTTACAATAACAGCGCCGCTGTCTCTGAGAAAAACACCAGCTCCATCCGTTCTGCTGGAAATGAGCTCTCAGAGGAGCAGATGATGCACGGGTTGGAAATCTAACGCTTTTAACGCTTGTTTTTTGATTAATGACGTCTGAGGGCGACGTATGAGAGATTGTGTCTGTGTTAATGAACACTTATAATTACTCCTGGAGAGAGTAGTGCTCTAGCAGACTGATGCTGTATATGCAGAGTATGCATACTAAACTATAATCATCTGATAGATTATACTTCTTTTATAGATAAGTAAATAATAATAATTTAAATGATAATTGTAAAAATTTATAATTTTAATAATAATTAATTAGATTTTTTTTATTGAGATTATATATATATATAAATAATCCATTAAATTGATTTATTATTTGACTCATTATTTGACCTGACTGGCTTTTTTAACACATTAATCAGATTTTATTTTATTTATTTATAAATAGTTTACTAATGCATTTTCAAAGGAAATGAACATTTTTAGTCCTCAAGGACACATTCAATTGAAACTTAATTAAAAAATAAATGTTGCTCTTTTGAACTTGCTATACATTAAAAAGAAAATCTGAAAAATGTAATTTATCTCAGTTTCCATCAAATTGTGAAAGTTTTTACATTATAATAATCATAAATCAGTATATTAGAAGGATTTCTGAAGATCATGTGACACTAAAGACTGGAGTAATAATGCTGAAAATACAGATTTAATCACAGGTATGAATTATACTTCACACAGATAAAAAAAACTATTTTGAATTGTAATAATTATTTCTTTTTAATCTCTATTCTGAGCTTATATCTGACCCTTCATACTTTAGTTTGGACAAGTATTGATTCGATTATTTTTGTAATTTGATGTTACTCCCAGAAATGAATGGTAAAGTTGATACTCTATTTAGTACATTCAGCCGAACGTTCGCAGTGAAATGCATGTGATGTGACATCCAGATAAAGTCCCATGCATCAATACGTCTCAGTCGTGTGTGATTGTGATGTGATTAACATGGCTCTAAACCCAGCCGATTATACGCTGAGCCTCGGGCTAGTTAGTTTAGATAATAGATTTACACACACTTACAGCGTTCTGTTATATAATCCTCTCATGTCAAGCGCTCACACACAACACTTTCTGCTGATCTGTGATACTAGATACTTTCAGTTTAACTAAGAAAGCAGATGTGTAGCCCTTCTCTCATGTCTGTAACCTTGCAATGCTCTGAACTATGTTGAAATGTGTTTCTTTATTTAGTTTTTATTTGTTTATTTAACAAATGTTCTGTTATTGTTACTGGAAGAACATTAGCTCATTATTGAAGAACTTTGACAGAATATTTTATATATATATATATATATATATAAAACACACACAGATTTTATATATATATATATAAAACACAGGATGTAGTTTCTCAGAAAGAACATAGATTATAAACAGAAAACGACAAGCTTCTTCCTTTGATAATCAGTAGTTGATGTGTGGTTTGTAGAAGTGCTTGCTGGAGGATCTGATGGATCTTGGTGGAGGTAGGATGTGATTGATGAGCAGGTCCAAGTGGATGCTTTGGTGGAAAATCTGCAGAAAGGCTGCAAACATGTCAGTTGAGACACTGAAAGCATCATCAAATCAGCCCCGAATATTAAATAAACAATCACACGAGAGAAATCAAGACGTTAATGATGGATGGATGTTCTGAAGAGCTCTGAAGAACAGCTAGACGTTAGATGTGGTTTGATTAACACATGAAGTGTGTTCCTGCTTGTTACGTGTTAGATGTTGTTTTAGAGATGATCTGTAATGTTTAAGTGAAACATTATTGCCTCATGAATGAAAGAAGGCAAACAAACAGATTCAGTCTATTATTTTAAATCCATTCCAAAAATAAAACCAAACCCAAACTAAAGAGAAATGGAGAAAAACTGAGTGTCTCCAAAAGAAAGAGCTTATCAATAGCAAAAACTAAACCCCAGCCCAAAATAATCTCACTACCAAACCAAAGACTAACCTACACTAATATAATAAAACAAGAATACCAAAGTGGTGAATACAGAGTGAATCTAAGTTTAAGTTTACCTGTCTTCTTTCTCTTGGGTATTTTAAGACTTGAATAACAAGCAAAGCTAGATTAGACAGACGAACGAACGAACGCTCAGTACAGCCGCCGTTTAATGACAGATATTTCTATTACAAGAGGGTTCAAATAATTATAGAATTAAGGAATCAGGCTAACAAATACTCATCGAAACGACTGAAAAAAGAGAAAAGACTAAATACAACAAGGCTCAAAGACATTAACGCGATCAGCGCAGAATGGGAGAAGGTGCAGGTCTGCAGCCAGACCCTATTGGAGAATGGACAGTCGCCCGCTGGCGGGAAACCGGACGACTGACCAAAGCCAAGGCAGCCCAGCCCCTTTCATGATGACAGATCCAGATCCATTGGATGATATAATGAACTCCGGACAATGAGCCTGCTTTCAGAGAAAGACAAAAAAACTGAAGAAATAGACATGGAAAGAAGCATCATAATACCAAAAGACAAACAAATAGACTAGGGTTCATAACACTGTTACACTGGGAGGAACAAATATCATCACAGGGATAATTAAACCTGACATTGTGTGTGTGTGTGTGTGTGTGTGTGTCTGATGTGGTCGGTGAAGGTGGTTGTGGGTCTGAGTGTGTGTTAATTGTCTGCATCGCTGCTGTGTTCTTTAATAATCAGCACTGGTAGTATTTCACACGCTGGCTGTTTGAATTGTTGTTTTCTGAAGGAATAAAGCATCCCTGTTACTCGCTAATTAGCGTTAGCGGTTGCTGTGAGCGCTAATTTTGTACCGGCTGATAAGGTTTTATTAAATCTGGTTTCCATGCAAATGCCAGGGAGTAAGCAGCCCGGTGATGTGTGTGTGATCGTTGTGCTCACAGATACATAACTGCATGTGTTTGAGGAAAAAACTGCAGCGATGTGTTTGTTATTTGATTCTTCGCTGGTTTTACTCTGTTTGTGTAGACATGAACAAATAACAGAATCAGAGTTTAACACTACAGCGTGCTGACATCTGCGCAGCTTTCCAAAATAGAGAGAAAAAAACTAACAGAGGAGTAACTCTTACATCAAATAGTTTGCAGTTTTACTCCCGAATGAACTTTAAACAATAATCCAACCTGAACTGTCTCTTTTTTGGTTGCAAAAGTGTGTGTAATTGTTCATGAATCATGAAAAAAACACAATTAATTCAAGACTTTACAGAAGAAATTCCAAAATGAAAAAAAGTGCTTCAGTTTCAGGGTTGTTTTCTTCTAATTTTAAGCTTAAACATTAATTAAAGCACATAAATGATGCAACTATCTTCTCTGATTATTTTTATTTAAATATATATATATATATATATATATATATATATATATATGTATATGTGTATATATATACAGTATCTGTGTGTGTGTGTATATGTATATATATATATATATATATATATTTATTTATTTTTTTTTTATTTTGGTTATGCAAAGTAAAGAAAATAGAAAATAATAAAACCATTAAAAACAAACAAACAAAAAAGTAAGTAAATATTGTCTGAAATAAAGTAATGAACACAAAATAAAACACATTTAGAATTTTTTTTTAAACTACACTGAAAATGGGAAATATTAAAAACTAATTTAAAATATGAGTAATGTAATAAAATAGTTCTAATAAAATAACTCAATTGAGTGTGATTTTATGATTAGTTTGTTTTTGGAGCAAAGTTTTTTGGTTCACAGATTGGTTCTTTTGAAAAAACTGATAAAAAAGGGTAATAGTTAACTATTATCTACGATTTCCCCCACAATACATTCTTCCTTTGCTGCTTATTAATAGTTAGTAATGTATTTAATAAACTGGATGTAGTCTGATGAGTTAAAGATGCGGGTCTCGGCGGAACGATTGAAGGCAGACCTGCAGGAGGAGATCACGAAAGAAAACCACCGTGCGTTAATTAACATTTTAATTGCTGTAATCTTCCTGTGCACGTTTACTCAGCTGTTACATGTGCAGCTGCTTTCATAATGATGGAAGCAGCTGGAGTTCCTGCTGGAATATTCCTCATCCTAAATGTAGTGTGAAGAGAGCTGCACCTGGGAGAAAACACTGCTGGAATGATGCTAGCACACCAGCTGAGAAAGTTCTCCTCAAGCGTTCTTCTGGAGCGTTTAAGAGCTTTTGTTCAAAGACTTTCGTTCAGGTTTTTAAGAGTGCTTCCAAAGTGATGTTTAGACATCATTCATGGACTGATATTTCTGAAACGTTACTATTGTTTCAGGACATTCGGAGAACATGAACATAATGTTTGAGAGTTCTGAGACGGAACATTGCTTTAATGTTTTCTCTGCATGACCAAGACAACATGACCTTAAAACAATCCAAATCTTCTACCAGTGGGGTCAGCATCTGCAATTTCAAACAGAAAACAAGATTATTTTCTCAAAAAATTAAAAAATAATAATAAAAATTGAAGTAAGAAAAACATTCAATGTTCTTAGAATGTATTTTTATTAGCTGGGTGTCAAGATTTATTAAATTTATTTTTTTTACTTTTTTTTTTTTGTAAAAATGGTCTTTTCTTATTTTTTATTTGATGTAAACATTTTGGTTTTCATCTGATTTTTTTATTTTTTTTTTAGATTGTTATTATTATTATTATATATTTTTTACAAAGATACTTTTCGTTTTGCTAAATTGATTAATTGA
Source organism: Enteromius thamalakanensis (assembly GCA_032357475.1). Taxonomy (NCBI): domain Eukaryota; kingdom Metazoa; phylum Chordata; class Actinopteri; order Cypriniformes; family Cyprinidae; genus Enteromius; species Enteromius thamalakanensis. Next base: position 1,000,477 of record JAUCMT010000001.1, read on the forward strand.
TACATTTATTCACTTTTGTTCAAAGTCTTTCGTTCAGATCTTTTTTTTAAGAATGCTTCCAAAATGTTGTTTAGACATCATCATCATTTAGACATAAATGTTATTTCTGAAACATTTCTAACACTTTATACTGTTGCTGTTGTTTTTAGACAACCTGATCTCACGGCAATTCTTTCATATTTTATGAAGTGGCTTACTCACATGAATTCATATGATTTCTTCTAAATCATACATATTTTATGAATGGCCAATTCATATGAATTTGTACGAATGACCTAAACCTTCCTGCCACAGGGTTTTATACAAAGGATTCACAATACTTGTGAATTAGCACAACTTTGGGACCTCGTAGGAATTGGTCGTGAGACTGTGTTGTAACAAAGGAAAATAAAGAGTTTTTAAAATGTGTAGAAAACATTTTAAATTCCAATTAGAACACATGGGCATGTGTGCTGGGGGGAAAACATTTTTTTTTTATATCTATCTTTTTATTAAATATCTATCTTTTTATTTAATCTATTTTTAATTAACTAATTAATTTGGCAAAACAAATATATTTCTGTAAAAAACAACAACAACAAAAAAAACGGGATAAAACCAATCAAAAAAATATGAGAGAAAGTGATTAGGAAAAATGTTTAAATGAAATAAATAATGTTAATAAGAAATTACATTTAAGTACAAAACAAAACTAAATAAAGAACATTTAGTAAATGCCATTAAATGTTTTTCTTACTTAAATTTTGTTTATTGATTTATCTATTTTTAAAATAAGATTATTTTTTTAACCCACTGAAAGATTATTTTTCTTGTTCTAAGAAAAAATTCACTTAATTTTGACTTTTGTTGTTTGTTTTTCTGAAAACAAAACAATGATTTGTACTGTTTTAGACAATCCTTCTTGATTATATATACATATATATATATATATATATAAAGAAACTCAGCATTTGCAATGACTTTATTGATTGATTTATTTTTAAGAGTAATTGTCTTAAGACATCTTATGAAGTGTGATTTGTTCCATTGCCAGTTGTGTTGACTACTTCATCTTTTATTGGCTGCGTATGATCTGTGTGACTTCACTGTGCTCAGTACTTTCTACAGTGCGTAGTATATAATCATATAATATTATCATATGTGAGCCAATCATCGTGTGGTTTGTATTGTGTCATGTGATGGAGCCATCAACAGACACTGTGGGGGTGATGTCACGCCTCGGAGAGGCTTTTCATTTACAAAAATCTAAAGAAAGTGTCCAAAAAGGGGGAAAATGTCCAAAATTAAAGGGAAACTGGTGTCCTCATTGTGCTTCAGGGTTGTTAGGGTCAGGCTGTGAAGAAGGGACTGGGTTCTGGGAAGGGGCGGAGTCTAGGAACCTCCGGCGGCTCGGCGCTCTCACGGCATACAGTACATCTCGGGCGGCTCCGGCGCCTCTCGCACCTTTCATGTCTCGCTTTCTGGACGGCTCGCTCCTCCAGCATCAGCTCGGCGTCTCTCCGCCGCCTCCTTCCCAGACCCACGAGGACACCAGCGTGCATGCACGGGGAAGAGACCGGTCTCCCGAGGAGAGGTGAGATTGATCATTTAATGGCGGCGGTGATGAGGCACCATTCGATCCAGGTGTGCCTCGTCACGCGCCTCCAGACCTGTCCAGTGCTGCGCCCCTCCTCTCACCCGCCCACTCTCGTTGGGAGCCTGGAGAAGGGCGGCGAAAAGGGATTTGGGTGGCGCTGATGTTAGGGGGAGGCGGCAGCCTCGCCACAATAGGATGAGTCTTGTTTGGTCAGATCTCATCTGTGTGTTGGTGTTTGTGATGATCACACTGCTCTCATATAAACACACGTGACGTACAGAGTCTTCTTCAAGGTATTCATTGAGGAAAATCAATTCTAGGACAGGGCCGATTTGATCTGTGAGGAATTGATTAGACGCTGAAAAATGTCTCTGTATGAAAACTAAGAGGATTTGATGTCAGCTGCAAAGGAAAGTTATTATTATTTTGATGCAAATAGCATCGCTGTGCTTTATACTGGGCTCATCCGTCAGCTTCACACGACACCAATCAATCGCTGAAGGTGAAGGCTCTGTCACCATCGTTCTCCACGCTGACAGTTATTTAGTTAGTTAGTGTTTGGTTATTGAAAGCGGTGTTTAACTCGTCAGTCTTTGATCATTAAGTACAATCGGTGTTTGGTGATAGACGTCCAAACGAGTTCTTTTCATTTGGAGAAAAGCGCCGAATGGCTCTTTCTGAGGCAATTTACTCCTCCATTTCTATCCAGTCTGTGTCAGTAATGTGACTGAAGAACAATCATCCTCAGACTCGCTGAAGATTCATGATGTTCAGATCAGCCCAAATCTGTTCAGTTGTGAAAATTATGACCAAAACCTATGTACCTTCTGAAGATGGACAATCAGTTTTTGACAAACTTAGGATAATATGTAATATCAAATCTAGAAATGTAAACAAAATAAGAAGTAACAGAACTCATATTTTGACATTTTATAACATTTTTAATTAGCTTTTATATATATATATATATATATATATATATATATATTTTACAGTTATATATATAGATTTTTTTTCTACAGGGTTAGTAATTTCAGTGCTTTTCTTTCTTTCTTTCTTTCTTTTTTACATTTATTTGTTTAGTTTTTTACTTTGTTGCCAAATCAAGATTTATAATTAACTTTCATATTCATCTTCTTATTTTAGTTTTGTTTATATAGTATTACACTATTGTTAATTAATATTATTATGTTTTATGGTGTTTCAATGTTTATGGCGCCTGCGGGTTCCGCGCTACCTTGCTGTTTGTGATAGGGACGTTGCAACACTGGACTTGTTGCTTCCTGGCGGAGGAAAATAGCGGCAGGCTGGTGAGTGTTAAGTAATGAGGATTCTTTCACTTGAATAGCTTTGCCGGAGAACGGGTTATTTATAGTGGGTAGAAGGGGATTTGATTGGGCAGGTGTAATGAAGAGATTGATTAGGTGATGCCGAGCCAGCTGTGATTAATCGACCGCGCTCCTACTCGAAATTAGTTTATTTGCAAAAACTTCACTTTATTGAAGCTAAGGGAACCTATTTATTATTTTAATTTGTTTTAACAATAACAACCCTGATTAATATTAATTCATCTTAAACTATTAACCCAAAATATACATAACAACCAAAAAGAAAACATTATTTAATATAATAAATAGATCAAAGACTGCGTTGTGCAGAGTATAGAGAAATCTTACCAAGTATGTTAAGATGCACGCTGTATTGCAAATAACTTCTGACTAAACCGACTGAAATACTTGAAAAAACTCTTGGACCTGAACACTTGATGGTTCTGTGGAGAGTTTTGTCCATCACCTGCTCAAGACGCTTGTCCTCAGAATGAATTCCCAAGCAGAGCTGGTTTTGCGCAGGCGTTTGGCTGAAGGCGTGATGATAAGAGCCGGACCGGCTCATGCGTGAGGCTAAGCCAGATTCTCCAGCACTGAAGCACAGAAGTGGAACATGAAACGACTTCAGAACTAATGACCATAATTCCCTCTGATTTCCCTTCAGACGCCCGAGCTGGAGACTTCAGTCCACATCTGACCTGCTTCAGCAAGTCACCAAGCTTGCATTTATTTGATCAAAAATACAGTGAAAAATGTGAAATAATATTGCAATTTCATACATTCTGTGTGAATCTGTGTTAAAGTGTAATTTATTTCTGTGATGTTCAGCTGTATTTTCAGCATGATTAGCCTCAGAAATCAGTATTTTCAACGTTGATGTGAATCAGAAATGTTTCAAATCAGTATTTTATTATGATTTCTGAAGGATGATGTGACACTGAAGACTGGAGGAAATACACCTTGGATCACAGTAATTCTAAAGCATGTAACTATGAATGTATTGAATGTATTTCTGATCAGATCAATGCAGACTTGGTGAGCGAAAGAGTGTTTAATGTGATTTTTTAGTGTGTTTATAACACTGTGCTTCTTGTTTTGTTACTTTTCAATCCTACGCAGCATTACCAATTTGTATGTGATTTTTTAATCGAATGCTATTATGTATTGTTCTTCTGAAGACAGAATCTATATGTGCTGTAGTTTTCATTCATGACTGTAGATGCTCTCTGCAGGGAGTACCGGCTCTCAGAGAGTCATTAGGAGCTGAGATCGATGGTGTCTCTGACCGCATACGTGATGTTTCTCTCAGAACACTTTTAATTGCTTTCATTAGACAGAGTTCTGGCTGATAGAGATGGATGGGCGGCTGTGTCGGGATGCTGTTGATTAAGTAAACACAATGCCAATAATAATCCACCCAACTATTCCCTGCAGTTTACCACAGAATTCACTCCTGGAAGAAATATCAAGACTAACTTTTCTTTTCGAAATGGCTGCAATTCATTTAAGAAATCATACCTTCATAATATTAATTTATTCATTTTTATTATTTCTTTGTTTGTTTGTGTATTGTTTTAGACTTTATTGATAAATGTAGTCTATTTTAATACAATTTAAATATATTTTATAAAAGAGAAAAACTACAATTTAATTTAATTTAATTGATAAATGCAGTAATTTCTAATACAATTATTTAATTTACAGTTTATTTTATTTATTTAAAAGAAGGATTGAGTAATTACGACTGAAATCATACCATCATAATATTTATTTATTTATTTGTTTTTGTTTGTTTGTTTGTTTATTAATTAAGGATTATATTTAATATGTAAATGCAGTCTATTTTAAAACAATTTAAAAATATTTTATAAGAGAAAAACTTTTAATTTAATTTATAAATGTAGTACTTTCTAATGCAATTATTTAATTTACAGTTTATTTTATTTATTTAATAGAAGGATTGAGTGATTATGATTATCATAATATTTATTTATTTATTTATTTATTTATTGTTTGTTTATTAATTAAGGATAATATTTAATATGTAAATGTAGTACATTTTAATGCAATATAGAATCATAAAAGAACAAACTGTTGTTTTAATTTAATTTAATTACATTTATTTTAATTTATACATTTCCAAACTATGATTTGCTTGATTGAAACTTGCATTTATTTCCTAGATAAATTAATTTCATTCATGTACGGTTCGTTTTATTTTATTGTATTTATTAAATAGAAGGAATGAGTAATTATCACTGCAATGCATTTCAGAAATCATCTTCTTGATTTATTTATTTATTAGATTTTAAGAATCTGGTGATCGTTTACTGCTGTAAGGGTTTTACAGTATTCAATGAATTCTCAGTCTAAACAGATTCATGATAACTCATCATAGTGTATTTGGAGGATCTTCTCTCCAGGTGCTTTAATTAAAGCCGTCCTCGTTTGGAGTTGACGCAGAACTTTTCTGATGACTGTGTTGTGGCGAAGCGTCTCTGGAGGGAGTTATTGATAGTGCTCAGCAGTCAGCATGTTTGTCTGTTCTTGATAAGGATGCTCTCTCTTTGATGGTAGTTCCCATCAGAGAGGTTTGGAGGAAGGCGCTGTGTGGGACGAGGCTCTCTAGAGTCTCTTCTTTTAAACAGCGCTTCATTAGCGCAACTTTGATCTGATTGGAATTGAATGCAGTTACTGTAATGCGATGCGGTGAGAAATATACAGCTTTTACAGAATTATAGATGACTGCAGTTCACATCGAGTTTATCGGCCTTAAATAAGTCCAACTAAGTCATTACAGCATTTTAAAATCAGATGCATTCAGAATGATTATATTTAATGCCCTGCGGGGAAAAAATCCCAGGCGAGATCTCTTTAATATCTCAACTGTTTCTTCTGCGATGAGAAGAATATGGGTTAAGATTTCATCTGCATGCGCTTTTTGCTTAAAAAAATCAGTATTGTCTGGAATCTAACTGTCAATTCAGAAAACTATTGACTATTGGCTTTTATTTTAGGAAAAATAGTTAAAAAACTAAACAAATAATAATAATAGTAAAAAAAAAATAAAAATAATTTTATTAAAAAATTTTTTTTAAATATAATTCCATGTAAATATTAAACCAGTAATATTTATTTCTGTATTTGTATGTATTTATTTGGAAGACATGGATGTTTGAGACCCAGAGCTGACCTGCAGTGAGCAGATGCTGTGCTTCAGACTCCAGGACCTGAGTGAAAGCATGACTGCGGGGAAGCTCTGTCTCGTCACAGTTTAGCGTGGCTTCTAATCGTCTGCAGATGTTCTTTTGATGGCTCGGGGTGTGTAGGTGGACAGTCGTAGTTTCCTTGGTTCTGTTGTTTCAGCCAACTTTCTGCCGTTTGATTTAGTCTGGCTCAGAGCAGGAAAACAACCCTGCTTCATTATTTTTATTATTCACAGACACTTGGCTCACTTCCACATATATTCCTGATGGAGATCTGCTCAATTAACTTTTAACAAGGACTAATAATTATGATACATTTCTGAGCGCGGTTTACATCACAGCTTGAACCAGAAGCACTGCTTTACAGTCAGCATGCATTTTTTACTTTCTGATTACGTTTAGCTTCTGATTTTAATAATGTAGCAAGTGTTGAAGTTAGCATTAAGACTAATAAATACTTGAAAATGTATTTTTGAAATGTAAATGTACAGTTCGAAAGAGAAAACATTCGTCCTTTTTCTAAGATTTCTTTATTTATACTTATTTATTGCAGTATTGCACTGTATGTTTATAATAGAAGCTATAATTAGAACGTTAATTTATAATATTAGTTATATTTTAACATGAGATTATTTTTTAGCTTTCTTTAGTGAAAGAGATTTGTGCTCGAGTGCTTGTGTTCAATCTCATCTGATTAGTCTTCAAACAGAAAACAGACAGACAGAGGTCATGAAGTTGTTATTATTATTTTACCATTTTTCCTGAGATAAATTAATAACCTTAATGTGTTTTTTAATATCAAAAACGGCTATAATTTATGCAACGCAATGAGCATTTAAACTCTCTCTATATTTACTGTCATCATAATTAACAGAGTGAAAACATGACGATGAATTAAAAGTTCATGTAATCAGACACAAGTTCACTTTAAGAACCAATGAAATGCAGTGACTTTGAGTTTAAAGTTTGTTTATGTTTCTGTAGCTTTAAATATTAAATGCATTGTTTAATAATGATATGAAAGAAAGCCACTGTCAGTGCTGTCCTCTGTTGTTAACCTCTCGTGTGTGAAGCGTTTGTTTCTCCGTCTCGTGACCTCTTAAAGAGAGTGGTTTGACCGATGCGGGGCAGGAAAGAGTCCGGTGTGACGAGACACAGGTCAGTGATCAGACGTTCCTGATTACACAATGACCCTGGAGATGAACACACTCAGCGTCAATGTCAAGGACAAAAGTCACGTCAGAGAACAAAAACTTTTAGAGGATAAAAAGAGCTCCTAAAACAGACCTCCTCTGTTCCGGTGAGGGGCGGAGAAACTGTGTGACATCAGCGGAGCTCATGAATATTAATGAGCCATCAGCACTGTTGTAACATTAGCTTAAAAGCCTATTAATATTTAGTGAAGCGCATAGATATTTTCATTTCGCTTAAGTATGTTAGACTAAAATGCTTTATTTATTTATTTTTTGTGGCAGACCGCTGACAATGTGATATGTGTAAATTTGTTTAGATTTAAATAATCTTCTGCATTTCTCATTATTTATTTTCCTGGTTATGAATTCTCGCCTCAAGCACTTGAGTGCTGACCGTGTGGATTTTCTGAAATATAGTTTCATCTCAATGCAGGCGGATCTTTTGTAAGGTTAATTGCGAGGTTATTTTTCTCACACTGGTTCTTTAAGAAGTACTGTGCAGTTTCATTTCATTATACATGCCAGTTCATTACACAGCGTTCACGAAACATAAACACACGTGGTGTGTCGAGAGGTCAGCGAGCTGCAGCAACACGCTAATTATTATTATTTCTATTTATTACTGCATTCAAGGGGTTCTAAGTGCATGGTAACACCTCAGATCCTATACTTATACTTACATATTACTATAGTAATATTTTAATAAGTATCATAAAGTTATTGCAATATAAATTATTGGTTTTAATTGAAATAAAATTCAACTAAAAACAATAGATAAATAGTCTTTATTTTAAAAAAAGTATTTATTAAAAATACGTTCCTATAATTATGATAAATAATAAATAAATGATTAATTTATCAATACGTTATTTATTGATTAATAGAATAAATATGTTTAATTAAAAATAGTATTAAAATAATAATAATTAATAATAATACTGTGTAATATAGTAATATAAAATACTGCATTATTAATATGTTAATTATGTCAACAGGGTTTTAATAAAAAATGTTTTGTTTGTATAATAAATATATTTATATATAATGCATCTCACGTGTGTCTGCTTTTTAAGATCATATTTGCTGAGATCTCAGCTCCAAGAGTCTCAAAGGTTTCTGATCAAATGATTTATTTTATAGCCTTAAACATTAATTTCAGTAAGTGTCTTGCAGAGCATCTTCTGAGCAGAAGTGTTTTTCTCTTCAAAGAGAGAAGTCAAAGACTGGTGTCTTCAGGACCGCCGGCCAAACACGTAAACAATAACTCAAGGTCAGCCTTGTTTTCCCCGCTTTTCCCGTCCTTCCGGCGGCTGAACGGGAGACGAATGAGGAAATACAAATGTCACACATGTCGATAAGTTCAACTAAATGCCACTGCGCCATACAAATGTCATTCCTCACTCATTACCGCTTCCATTGAAGCACAGCACCCTCCAAACGCTGGGTTCAGAGCGAGAGGGAGCCTGAGACCAGGACGGGTTAGTCTGACACCGCTAACCACCGTCACACACACAGAGACCATTAAATCATTAAACGCCGTTCTGTCGGCGGCCAGGTCTATTTCAGCTCCTCTTGATGTTTGCTCAGGTTGTCCCGGATGACATTTTCCCACAGCGTTTAACATATGAGGGCTGAGTAATGAAAGCATTTCACCCGTCTGTTAGTAAAGAGAGAGTCATGACAAACATCCATCACAGTGCACCGTTCATTTTATACCATAACGGTGTAAAATATGGTAAATAACAATATGAAGTGCATTAAATGCTATATTACATAAAGGTTTCCCAAATCTCTGTATTATATGTAAATAAGGAATATAAATGAATGTTTTTCCTCTGGATTCCTTTCTAATGATTTAATTATTGTAATGATAAAAAAAAAAAAAAAGTTATAATCCTTTATTGTAGCATGAAAAATGGCATTATTGCTTATTTCCGCTATACGATAGCAATGCATTTCTGTCACGATTTCTTCAAGTTAAACCAAACCTTTATTTTGAAAGGTTGCTGTAAAAGCATATATGATATCATTTTTTTGTTTTATTAAACTGTAAATTGCTCATTCTCAGAGGACTTCTGGAGATGTTGTCTATGTATTTATGAATACATTTTAGTAATGTGAAAATGATAAATCACAGAATAAAAGTTTGCGCTTACATTATATAGGCCTACATGTGTGTACTGCGTTTCTTTATTATATATCTAAATATGAATAAAATTAAATATAAATGTAGGCTATACATGTAAATATTTTTATGGTTGTATTTTATATATATTGCATGTGTAATAATTACCATCGTTATTACAATAAAAAATACATTTCGCTGTACAATAACACAAAATCTTTTTTTCTTCAAATTAAACCAAGCTTTTATTTGGATGGATTGCTGTAAGAGCGTTGTTGTGTATATGATATTACTTCCGAATCAAAGCATCCAACATAAATCTTTTCCCAGTTATATGCGTTATTAAACGTTATTAAAGAAAACACATATTGCACATTATTCATCATCCTAATTATTTTTGTGTGTCTGTGCTTCTTTTCATGTGCTGATGGAAATAATCATCCCGATCTTTAATTGCATCCACTGTTCCTCCTCGTCATCAGGTAAGTGACGTCTGATCATCGCCTAGCTCACCCACGCTAACATTAGCGTATTAGCATGCAGCTGATTCACGAACCCAGAGCTCATATGCGCGGTAATTCCCAGCGCTTGTCGTGGCACAAATTGAACATTCAGAACGGTCCACTCACTTCCAAATGAATTATGTTGCTCAGATTCATGCAACACAAAGTCTTTGCCCTCCTGGATTAGAAAACAACATTGCTCTGCTTGGATTGCGCTGTGTCTGATTGTTTGGGGCTAATTCATCGGAGGTTTTGAAGCGAGCGTGGTGCGTTCCCGTTTGGCCCAGAAGCCCTCGCTTCGCCCCAGGCTGATGTTTGAAGACGTCACACTGGCTAATCCTGTTACGAGATTGGTGGCTCTATTGTCCGTTTATCTGTTCTGCTTTTATTCACTCAGCTTTCACCCGCACCTTAGTGTCGGAGCGCAGTGCTTCATCTGTTCGTGTGCACTCTTCAGGGAAATCTGGTGTCTTTGATACTGTCTTTACTGACACACTGATGAATCAGCACGAGGCGATGAGAAGTCACGGATGTCTGGACAATAGTGCAAACGTTTTAGATGTTTGACTGGTCTGTTAGCACGGCTTCACAGAAATAGGGTGTCAAAACTTTTGGTTCGGCTTGGTGTAAAATGTAGGTGTTGCCGTGGAGTTAAATCCTCATCTTCACAAGACTGCATCGGTTCCAGGGGGCTTAGCCAAGAGACGAGAGAGATGGTGGGGGTCAAGCATCCAGAAAAAGTAAAAACATATTGAGGTCAAATCTCTTGTGGGTCAAAAAGCCACTCATGTGTTGATAATGTGGAGGAAACGGAGGCCAGCCAGCAAGTAAGTGCTGCGCAACTAAACCTCTGCGCCTCCCATAACGTAGACCTGGCTTCAACGCCCGCCGAGGACGAGTCGTGGTGAAGTGGACCCAGGCGGATTACATTGGTGCCGTGACCCGGATGGGAGTGAGGTTTAGGGGGCCAGCCAGTAAGTAAGTGCTGTGCAGCTAAACCTCACTGCCCAGATCTCAAAAAGAGGCGCTCTAGCGACTGACTCTAGAGGTCATGGCCTTTAGCCTACTTGGTAGAGCGGCCGACTCCCATACCTGGGTCTGAGATCCGCCTGGAGTGAGGAAGAGTCGTGGTGGAAGCGGACCCAGGGGGAATACACATGATAATTTGCATATGTACTGGATTGGAGGTTGATATACAAATTAAAAGACATTCTTAAAACACTGACCCCCAGTTTCACAGACAAGGCTTAAGTTAGTCCCAGCATGTTTGAGCTGTCTCAGATGAAATATCTTGCTCTGAGATATCTTAAAACCAAGGGGCAACCTCCCGCTCCCTCTAGTGAAACCAACACGGAAGTGATTAAAACTGCAATTCATCGACTAGCCGCTGGGGGCTGG
>JAUCMT010000001.1:1039652-1052257 GCA_032357475.1 Enteromius thamalakanensis
GGATTTTCTGGGTAGTTATGGGGTGTTTTCAATTGTTGCTAGGGTGTTTTTTGTAGTTGTTATGCTGTTTTGGGGGTTACGAGGGTGAATGGGTTGTTGTTAGGCTGCCTTGGATGGTTGCTTTCTACATTAATTAATTTTTTTCTTTATTTAACCAGGGGGGTCATACGGAGACTTTAGTCTCTTTTTCAGTTGCTATGTTAAGTGGAGTAGTTGGGTGGTAATTAATATGCGTTTCAGTTGTTTTTGTCGCTGCCTGGGCATCTCTTTGGATTATAAATACCACAAGGCTTCAGTGAAGAAAATTTGAATTTGACTCTCAGTCAGAGAGACACTTTTAATATTCATATTCAATATTCCAGAATGTACTAGAGGCGTATCAGCAATAAAGTTACATTACTCACCTTAGAAAACAGACAAATACATTCATCATTTCCTCTTCTTCTCCGTGTGGTTTTAATAAAGCATTTTATTATGTGCAGGGATGCAGGAACCTGTTTAACAGACGCATCTCTTCTCATGCAGCGAACTTTCCATTCCGACGTTCTTCCGGCGAGCCTCGCGTCTCTCAGCTGCTGTGATCTTCGTCTCGCTGCTCGTGACAAATTTTGGCGCCAGATGCCGGAATCCATTTGCTGTAATATGGAGCTAATCCTGTAATGCGGATGGAGCATATGCAGTGCGGTTTAATGAAGTGCAGAAACAAACCTCCCGCAGTAAATTAGCCAGCAGAAGGTCCATAAAAGTGTCTCGTATACAGAAGCTGGGCTCATTCAGACTAATGACACGTGCCGGCCGATCGCACTTCTGCTGGGGTTCCACACAGACACACACTGGATTGGCAGAACCTGATTTGATGTTAAACCTGTCGTATGGTTACATGGTTACAGGTTTTGCTCACATCACATGCAATTCTGAAGTTGTTCGAAAAAGTCAAATGAAAGATCTTTTGATGTATAAATGCTCAGTACTATTACAGCTTACGTTACTTCCAGTCATGTAGCAGATGCTTTTCTCCGAAGCAATCAAAACCAACCAAAGAGCAGTGATACGCAAGTGCTCTAGCAAGTCTCAGTTCGCTTAATCAGCATACGTGCCAGTCATTTCTTTTATGCAATTATATAAATATATTAAAAAAAACAGATAGAATACACAAAGAATAGAGCAAGCTAGTGTTAGAGTACTGTTTCTGCTTTTGTTTATTTTATAATAGATACAAATAAAATAGTAACACTTTACAAGAAGGTTCTTTAGTTAACAACATTAGCTAACATGAACTAAGCATGAACAATACTTACAGCGTTTATTAATATTAGTTCATGTTATTTTCAGCATTTGCTAATGCATTTCTTAAATCACAAATTGCCTTTTTAACATTAGTTAATGCAGTGTGAACTACTGTAACAGTGAACAAATGTATTTTCATTAGCATTGACCAAGATTAATAAATTCTTCATTGTTTGTTCATGTAATTTAATAAATGTAAGATATTGTTGTATTACTGTAAACGTATTGTTACGTGTTACCAAGAAACCAAATAAATACAACACAAAAAGATTAGAAAAGCTAGTGTTAGTTTCCTGTAAGAAAACAAGCAGTTAGTAAATGAGTAGAAAGTCTAAAAGGGACAGAGGGACTTTTTTAAATAGAAACATTGTATTTATTTCAGAACTCAAATATTTCTTGTTAGTCTGAAAGCAGCTGTTATTGAAGCCAAGCTGATGAAACGTTGCTGGTGTTGAATTTGTCAAGTTATAACCAGTGTTGAGAGTAACCTAATACCAGTCCGTCTCTAATACCTGTGTATTTACATAGTAATAAAGTATTTCTGTAACTACACACATGTAGCTGTAGACACTTACACTGTGGTTAAATACTACGCATACATCTAGTTACTATGTAAGTACACAGGTGTTGGGAAGACTTAAGTTGATGTGAAAGCACTTTTACATTTGGCGAACAGAAAACTTTTGATATTGAAAACAAACAAACAAAAAGCCCAGGCCAGATTTATAAAAGGTAACACAAGAGTAATGTAACACATTACTTTCCATAATAACTATGTAGCATAATTCCTAATGCAGCACTGTAATGTGTTACTTTTAAAAGTAACCGTCTCTAACACTGATTATGATGTCATAGTGTGTGAAACCCCGCCTCCTCAGAAGAAGATAAAATTCTTACTCTGCATCTGTAGCAAACATTAGGAAAGACTGGATGAACTTTGTGTTGAAGAAAGTTCCAGATCATCTCAGTAAGATCAGTTGTCAGTTTTCTTGTAAATAGTACTGCAGTGATCTTGTTGTTTCTTGCCATAACCTTGTTATTTTGTCAAAAAAAAAAAAAGAAACAGCTCACATCAAATGAGCTAAAAATGTCCTGTTGATTAGCATCATGATAATGTTTACATCAGCTTTATTTGAGAACAGATGCTGGCTGGAATAATGGCTTTGGAGCTGATCCATTTATGAGATCTTTATTAGCTCGCCGTGTTTTAAACATCATCAAATAATTTAGAATTTATGAGAGTCTCGCATCACGCTTCACTGGAGCTCTGTTCATTAGCTTTATATGAATTTGCTAGTCGATGCTAACGGCTGCTAAATGGATAAGCAGGTGCTGTGGTTCATGATCTGACTCGATGACTGAAGGTTTAGATTAGAATGCAGTGGAGCGCTGCAGTGATTGTGTTTTTGTAGGCCAGCCCATAAACCCAATAGGATTTTCCATTGGCTTTTGGATTATTGCAGAAAATAAGCTCTGTGACTAACAAATATTAAACGTTTATGTTCTTGCATGTTTCTTTCATCATCCCGGCTAATAGGGAACTTTCTCAGAACTTTGGCAAATGTTCTTCCGGTAACGTTAATACAACATTCATTCAGGTTATCTGTTTCTCAAAACTTTTGCACATTATTTATACATCATTCGTTGGACTGAAATATTGTATTTATTTTATTTTTAAGATGCAAAATAAAAAAAAAGAAACATCATGTAAGTAAATTGTTTTGCAAATGTTTTGAAAACTGTATGAACGTCAGCTGATAGAAAATAGAAATAAAAAGTAAAAAAATAAAAGTTTTTGATTGTAGAATTGATGTGTTTATACTTGTATAAATACATAACAAATAAACAATGTTAAATGAAAAAATAAATAAATCAATTAAGTTTAATTCAAATAAAAATTTAAAGTGCAAAAATAAATGGATGCAACCAGATAAACTAACGTTCTGTTCTCTGGTTCAGAATGTCCCCTGTTCTCTGTAAAGCTAGAAAACCCATTTGAATCATGGGAGTGTGAGGAGAGTTCAGCTTTATTCCCGGAGATGCAAACCAGCGCTCGACTCTCACTGCATTGATATTCCACACGTGTTCTCATCTGTCATAGTATGGTGCATTATTATTATTTACGTCCCTTGTTAAGCGTCGGTGTTCTGTCGGGCCGCTGGCTGGGTGCCGACACTTTCAATAAGAGCCTTTGTGAAGAGTCCTTTGAGAGGGTCCAAAGCAAACCGAAGCGAGCAGCGCACGGTGCCAAGTGAAGCATCAGCGTTTCAAAGTTGGCCGGTGCTGTTTACTATGCTGCACTCCATCGGTTTAATGTGGCCTTTGCTTTAATGGTGATTGTCAGCTAGAGCCACTGGGAACTTCCTGTTCCTGTTCGTGCTGCGTCTGGAACAACAGCAGTAATGCTTCTGTGAGTCAGGATCATAATTGCAGCTTCATTATTGATTTCACAATGGAAATTGTGTGTTTAGAGGTTGTTGTTGTTAGTACTGTACTGTTCTCAGAAACATCATAATATTAGTTCAAGAGTGTTTGATTTACATTGCATTTTTTTTTTGCATTTTCAGTTTTCATTTTAGTTTTAGTTGCATTATAATATGATTTAGTAATACCATGCATATACTGTGTATGTTTATAATGCATATGCAGGTGCTGGTCATATAATTAGAATATCTTCAAAAAGTTGACTCCATTCAAGACGTGAAACCTCTTTCCACACAGACTGATAAGTGTTTATATTTCTCTTAGTTTTAATGATTGTAACTGTCCATTTTAATGTGTCTGTATAAAATATTTTTATATAAGAATATAAATACATAAATGTGTAAGCGTACAAATATATATAAAAAAAACACAATGTGTTTGTATTTATATACACATAATAAATATAAACAGTACACGTACTGATGTAAACAAAAGCTTTTTTGGATGCGTTCAGTATATATATATGTGTGTGTGTGTGTGTGTGTGTGTGTGTGGTCATAAACACACCCGCTATCTTCCTCAGCAATTGATTATTATTTTTGCATCGCATTCCTTTTTTAAACTGATGTGAAAATATATTGGCAAATGCTCCTCTCGGCTTCGTTTAATAAGCAGAACATGCTTCTGTGAAAACGTTATCATGCTGCTGTTGCCAGTCGAAATATAAATCAATATTCTACACAGAACATCATTTTTAGGGATGAAATGTGACCTAGATGTGTTGTTGACGGGCTAGTTAAAATCCTTTCTCTGTTATGTAAGAGCCGGAGTGTTTGTCTGTCGTTTTCTAATGCTCATTAGCAGCTCCTTTGCCTTTAACTTTCTGGTCTCCATGGCAACTCACCATCCATCCTTAAGGCTTCTCAAGCAATCTAAACTCAATTTAGGCGTCTTTCCTTCAGGCCCGGATACCTGTGTTAAATACACACCTTCTGAAACATACCCGCCAGACCTGCTGCTTCTGAGCGGGACACAAACACACTCGGCAGGAATGCCTGATTTATTGCATATTAAATATTATGCGTACTGTTAACTGAATAATGCTCAAGAGTATTATTATTAGTAATTGGCTGTTTGTTTCAGGTGCCAATGAACAAACCAAATGCTTTTCATTAAACAACAAACTTTATTACTAATATGTCGCTATCTTAACTATTATTAAGACTTTTATTAACTATTAACTATTATATTAAGGTGAATATCATGTCATATTTCTATCAGCCAAACTCAATCGCTTAAACAAATTCAGACAGCTAGCAGTTATTAAAGCTTCATCTTTAAAAAAGAAAAAAAAATCAACTTAAGCTGACTTAAAAATAAAAAAGAGAATAATAAAAAAAGCATAAAAAACCATTTTAATAAATAAATACACACTTTTGAAATAAAAATGTGAAAAAAAATTACATTAACATTTATTTAATTATGTATTATTATTTACAAAATATTAATATATATAACAAATTAATATGAGAGCAAAATTATAATAATAGAATAATCTAACAATGATAATGAAATGTAAATCACTATTTTACATTGCATTTGTTTTGCTGATTATTTAATATTTTTATTTTTATTAATATTATCATATTAATTTAATATTTATGGTAACACTTTATAGTAGAAAACACTAATTCACTATTAACTACGACTTTTCTCTCAATAAATTCTTAATTTCCTGTTTATAAATAGTTAGTATGGTTAATTAGCAATTTACTAGTAATAAATGGCTAATATTGTTGTAATGCATGCTAATAAGCAACAAGTTAAGAGACCCTAAATTAAAGCATTAGGTTATGTATTGTTGCAGATGTATGTGTGATGATGCAGAATGAGATCTGATGTTGTTAAATGATGTCTCTTGAGTGTACTGTACGTACAGTACTGCACTACAGTTTAAAGACACACACACCGAGGCCCTTCAGCCGAGCACACTGTACTTGATATTTACGGTAAAATCAATCGAAAGCTGTACTGTAGGTCCTCAGCGGGATATTGATCGAGTCTTACTGCACCTGCACACACTCGAGGGAAGCACACACACACACACACTCTTTACTCAACGCGCGGCAGAATCGTCTTGATGCGTGTGGAGCTTCAAATAAACGCTTACCAGTTCAGAACAGGAGGTTGGCCTCCATGCTGCTCTAATACGCTATTTTTTTATGCATCGTAAATATTTGAGTATGAAGCTTGTCCAGCTTCTCAGATTTGTCTCCTTAGAGTTCATCATCAAAGGGATGTATCTAGGGATGTTTTCTCTCATGCAGATGCGTTCAGTTGTGTTTATTTTCATGCGTGCATGTTTGCGTTGGTTCAGATTTCCAAAGAAGTCTCCTGAATGGAGGCTCAAAAGACCGAAACATATGTTTATTGGTTGAATTTGGGACAGTTTGAGCCAGTCAGGGCACAGGGGTGGGACTAATCATCAAGACTAGTTTCTGGTTGGCTCAGAGAAAGCGCACTGGAATAGTGAATACTATTGAGAAGCATTGGGGAAGAAGAGCAGCTCATTAAGACACTGTCAGAGTCCAGGCGTGTTGTTTAGGGGCAGTCTGGTCACTTGGATATGATTGAAATGGACTGTTTGGTCAGTGTAATGTTCAGCTGTGGGCTTTCTAGGAAGCATCGGTGGCTGTTAAGGGTTGTAAACGCTTCACGTCCTTATTGATTTCAGGAAGGAATGGTCACTTACAATGAAGCAGCAGGGCAGCGTTCACATCCATTTGCTTCTGATCAATACTGAGAAAGAAGATTCGGAGAAAGGTCTTGAGCTCTGATCAACAGATGAGTCTTGTCAAAGTAACCTTAGATCAGGTCTATGCCGGCTTGAGGAATATCAAATAAATTCTCTACATGATCTTCAGTGTTTCTCAAACTGCTCAGAAAAAAACTGCAGTAATGTTATCATTGATATACTATTAGTTACAGTATATTACTATTTTTATAGTTTTATTATTATTTATTCTGAACGTTTGAGCTTTTATTTTATCTTTTCTGTGATAATTAATTTTTATTTTTATTTTTTTTGTATGTTTTTGTCATTTTAAATTAGTTTTTTGTTATTTATTTTAATAATAATTTAATTATCTTTTTTATTTAATTATCTCTATTTTATTTGTATTTTCTAACATGATGTATGTATATTGTTTTTAATTTTTAATTTTGTTGTGTTGATATTTTTTATTAATCTAAGCATGTCTGTAGTTAAAAAAATACAAAATTTTATGTATATTTGAATTATCTAAGTTTAATGATTTGTGTAATGCTGTTGTTGTATCACTTTAAATGCTAAGTTGTTTTTAATTTCATGAATTAAAGTAAATAGATCAATTAATTATTTTTTGTTTTACATTTATTGTAATTTATGTATTTATTGTTTTGTGGGGTTTAATCATTTTTATATATTTAAGTATATATTTATAAAAATATATTTATGTAGTTAATTATTTATAATTTAGGTTTTTGTCATTTTTATAATTTATCTAAATAATACTAAAATATCAATAAATGAATAAATAAGCATCTTTAATATTATTTTTAACTCTATTGTGTTCCTCTGAGGGGATTTTAGAGGAGATGAAAGAGAAAGGATAATGAGACATGAGTGAATCTATAAACGAACAGAGATTCTTCTCGCCGGCTCCGCTGGACTTTAGTAATGTCATGTAATATCCTTTCACACAAGGCTTTCTGAAACAAAGGCTTCAATTACAGGAACTGATGTAAAGGCCTGTAATTATTTCTGTGTTTGATTGGAAATGGCACAGCAGCATCTAATTACTGTAAGCAAAGATGTCATTGGCCCACGCGCACGACTCATTACAGGAGGAAGAAACCAACTGAATCAGTCGCTGAGTCATAATCACAGTATAATTATTCATCTCAGTTATGATACAGAGATATGTAGACTTACAACCGCAACTGTATATCGCAATATATGATACTACAATACAATATACAAAATACAAATATAATAAATAAAAAATGTTACAATGTCATTAAATTAATACATTTAGAATTAAAAAAATGTTTTAAAATGCAAACACACACACACATATACATATAAGATGTGCGTGTGTTTTATATTTGTCTATTATTATATAAAAGATTTTTTAAATAGACATGTATCTATTTCATTACACTTTAATATATTTGTATATTATATATATACAGACAGAGCAATAGCTCCGCCTTCACAACCCACTCTGTGACGGAGAAAAGTAAGGGTGTGTGGACAAGACATAACTTTTAGAAACAGTATCTCTTTGGGTTTGAGAGTTTAGTTTTTAAAACATTTCAGATCTTCTTCATTGCACCAAGAGCTTGTAACACTCTAAAGAGTAAGGAACATTTGAAAGCGCATCATATGACCCTATATCCAGCTTCTTGTGGCAGAGAATTGCATTGCACTTTGAATTTAATTCTGATTCAGCACATGAAGCGATGCTTGTGTTTAAGGCCGTTGACGTGGGGCGCTGTTTTATCCGCCAAGCATCAATTTGAGCGTGTTTTTTTCTGATGACTTCTTCATTTGGCATTCAGACTCATTCCAGAATCCCATCCTGTACGTCTCAAGCTCCAGAAACAGCCATGAAGAAAGCAATTCAAAGGCTTTCAGGGCAGATTTAGCGAGACGTTGTTGTGCTGTCAGTGAAACAGGACAGGAGTAAAGTAGAAGTGACAGCCAGACGGGACGCAGAGATAACAGTGACCTTTCACCGAGGCGTCTTCACAATATCTGCTGGGATCAGGATCAGATGAACTGTTCGACGGTGTTCCTGGAACCATGCGGATGAATTATTGAGAAACAGCTGCATGCTCTCATGTGTATGATGTCTCTCGCCGGCCGCATCGATGCCGACGGGAAATGACAGAGGAACGACAAGCAGAATTACACAAGCCTGTAGAGACGGGAATATAATGCTGTTTACATCCAGATACGAGACACTTGGGACTGCAGAGGAGAATATTTACAAAACCAAACTGATTCTGCGGTGCTTAGTTCTAGTGTTTTGTTCACATTTGCAGTTGATCAAGCTTTATTTTTAGAATTTAAATTTATATTTATATTTTTAGTGTTGTCAAACGATTAATCATGATTAATCACATCCAAAATAAGTTTTTGTTTACATAAAACATATATGTCTACTGTGTATATTTATTGTATGTATATATTTAAATGCACACACATGGATGTAGATATTTAAAAAAATATGTTACATTTATATATTAAATATTTTTATATATTAAATAATATATATTTTTTAATTTATGTCCACATTTTAATTAATTTCTGTGCAAAAATACACACATAATATATGCATATGATATCTACACATTTTATACAAATCCCATATATATATATAGAAGTGAGAGAAATGTGTTAATGTAAACTTATAAAGTTGTAAAAAATTAATTTTTAAAAGAATTATTATTAGTGTTATATTCTTTTCACATAAATACAATCTTTTTTTTGAATACAGATATTTTTACATTTCCAACTTAAATGTTGAAAGAAATATATATTGAATTCAAAATGTACAGTAAAATAAATTAGACTTGCTTTAATTAGTGCTGTCGGTGAATCATGATTAACATTCTAAATAATAGTTTTTCTTTATATATGTACATGTACTGCACATAATTAGTATTTAAATACACACACACACTCACATACAGCATATATTTTGAAAATATTTACATGCATAGGCATTTATATATTAATATTTCTATAGTTTTTTATTATATGTGCATTTATTCAATATATAAAATTAACCAGTTTTTCTTTAATATATACTCTGTGTGTATGTTTTTGTGCATGTGCTATTAGCTCTATGTTCTGGAGAGTTTTGGGGTTCGTGTGATATAAGCGCTGATGTGTTCACCTGAAAGCCGTGTTGATGATCAGTTCTGAGGACAGCGAGGTCTGAGAGCAGTCTGTTTGTGATAGTGCTGCTGTAATCAGCTGGTGTTCTGAGTTTAACTGAGAACAGAAAGCAGTGGATGCGGAGATCATGCTCTTATTAGTGTCAGAGATTTCATTCGCTTTACTTCAGCTCTCTGTCACCTTCCTCTTGTTTATAATGTCTTGTTTCAACACAATACAATATAGAAGCTATTTTAAGACACCAAATAAATATATCATTGTGACATTTCACAATTCAGACCTTTTTTTAATCCCATCAGAAAGTCTTGTTTATATCTTCCACTGATTTTTTTTTTGTAAAACCTGTGAAATAAGCTCACAATTAAAAAATAAATAAATAAATACACATACATAAATATAAAGTTAGGTCCATAGCATGCAGTAAATAAGCTTTAGTAAAGCGAGGTCAGCAGGTCACTAGTGATGAGAGCACATTGCAGAGCACTATTGTCAGAGTACTGTACTTTACTGTGACACGATGAAAGTATCTAAGATACTGTAGGTGTCCCGCTGTGCTGTGAGCTCTTCTCTGTGTTGCGGTGTTGTGTTTCAGCGGGGGTCCGCTCTCTGTCATCTTCACAGCGGGGCAGACCCTCGAGGATGTTTTGGGCTGAAGCAGACAGTTCTGTTGTGTGACAGTCGTCCTCTCGCCAGGGATCTGATGCCAGTCAAAACCAGTTTCTACACTAACACTTCAGATCTTCACTAGCAGCCTGTTCACTGAACGCCTGCATTGTTGGTTAACATCTTTTACCCGAAGCTCTTCGGAGGAAGTGTTCAACTACATTCATCAAGATTGCATAATCCTAAACAGATCCTGAGTTTATGTTGGATTGAAAAATTTTTAATTTGTGTCATAAAATTATTTTCATGTAGCATTATTATTATTATTATTATTTTAATTCTTATAACAGTATTTCATCGTTTTCAAGCACTGGTCAGTTTTGCGATCTTGGGCTATTTTGTTTCCATAATGTGTCTTCTTTCCCTCTTTGAGGGGGATACAAATAAAATACACTTTTATGTGCAATACATATATTTAAAAAGTTTCATACTCCATTTTAAGTACTTACACATTCTAAAACTTTAAAAGTTATATTTATATTCGGATGGTTTTTGTTTTAGATTTTATTGTGTGTGTGTGTGTGTGTGTGCTGTGTATATATATTTTTTTATTGCACTATTTTTGCATTCAATTTGTAAGGGTTTTATTTAGGGCTTTGTTCAATGATTATTCACCTGTTTGTTTACAGTATTATATTCTTAAAAAAAAATATATATATATATATATGTATATATATATTTTTTTTTTTTTTCTCAGTTGAGATTATTTTCTGGTTTATGCTGTGATAAAAATACAAAATGAATCCCTCGTCTGTAAAAACATTTGACTCTAATATGGCATCAACATAAAAAAGTCTGTGGCTGTCCAAAGATCAGATTTATTTTCCAGAAGTGTTTCTTTACATGCATATACTGTATATACAGCGAGTCACACGTTGAATTACAGCAGGTATTGTACAGTAGAATAAGTGAAACAGTACGTTCTTGTAAAGTGTGCTCCAGTGCTCTCAGTGAGTGGTTAAAGCTGTTAGTTTTATGTGTCTCCTGTATTTTTAGATCTCAGGCTCTCAGAGAGACTCACCTGAGCACCTGAAGGGCCAAATGCTGTCACAGCGAGAACAGGCGGCTCGTTTAATTAACCCGACGAGACAACAGAACCTGGATCTAGAAATAAAGAGACCTAAAAATATAACAAGACATCAGTGATGAATCTGATCCTGAGCACACGTCTGATTCTCATGGCTCGTGGTGTGATTAGCATGTTAAGATCATATACCTCTGGTGTGTTATATTTGTCACTTGCTCAAAGCAGAAGCAGCATTATGACCCATAACATCCATTCAAGCTTTATGACTTTATAGCAGTATATGGAATAGTAGCCCTTTACTCTCAGGATCATGAGTGCTTTACAGAGGGTCTGTGGGCACTTTTGCATCGTTACATTTATGCATTTGGCAGATACTGTCACGAGTACCCTCAAGCTCCACTAGAGGGCACTCGCTTCACCTTGGACTCAATATCCCAACAGGCACTGCACAATCACACCTGTTCACATTTTGTTAATCATCCCCTTCAGCTGCTGATCATCATCACACACTCATTATATAACTGTCACATTCACACACTGACAAATAGTGAAGTATTGATTCACTTATCTGTGAGCGTTCACCCTGTTGTTTCTCCTGTCTGCCGTGTACCAATTAGACAGTTTATCTTGGTTTTTGATTGTTTGCTGCCTGGTCCTGACCTTCTGCTCTGTTGTCTTCACTACTATTCTGGAAATCCCTTTTGCCATATGGATCCGCACACCTCTTTTTACTTTTATCCAAAAGATACTTTTATCCAAAAGCGACTTTAATTTCATTGAAGTTTTACATTTGATCCACTCATGCAAGTCCTCTGCATTTTTTGCTTCATGCTTGGCTGTTTGCGCGGTATTATTAAAACAAATTGAGTTGAGAACTAGAATTTATCTATATAATATATACTATTAGAGATAACACAGAAACTGTGCAGCCATCAGCTACAGTATCGCATCCCCTGAGATCATTAAAACCAACATGTATCTAAAAAAGCTGCTTCCAGAAGTCGAAGATCCTCTTTTGTCTACTCATCATTGTCATTAGGATATGTTCCCAAAAACTTCAAAAAGTGGCAGTTAAGACTCTTGTTAAAAAAAACAAAAACAACTTGACCCCAAAAATTTAGTTAATTACAGACCGATCTCAAATCTTCCTTTTTTCTGTCAAAAATACTAGAAACGGTAGTATCCTCACAACTATATTCCTTCTTAGAGAAAAATGGTATCTGTGAGGATTTCCAGTCAGGATTTAGACCGTATCAT
>JAUCMT010000001.1:1064676-1087796 GCA_032357475.1 Enteromius thamalakanensis
GTTCTATTTGATAATGTTCAGTGCTTTGCTACAATCTGTATTGTTAAAAGAGCTATATAAATAAAAGTGACTTGACTAAGGTACACCCAACTTAATGTATTATATGTATCATCTTAATCTAAGCATGTTTTATCAGCAAATGGAAAAGTCATCCAGCTATTTATATAAATCAAGTATGTTAGACATATTAATTGTGCTTTTGACCTCAGCAGCAAGAGGATATTTATCCCTAATACCACTATTTTACATATTCTTCTGTTATTAAAAAATAAATACATCCACAAAAACAGCAGATTCAAACACAGAAGCATTTCAATGCGCTTTGGATCAAACCATGAAGTTCTCCACTGAGGGAACTTTTGTCTGTGTTTTAGGTGTCAAAGCATTAATTAGAATTCAAAGGCAGAATTGTGACAAGCTATCTGCACTTTCCAGCCTGGGAGATTAAAAGATGGAGATTTGATTATTTTTATTCTAATTACGGAGTCAGTTATAAATATCTCTCCGGAACGAGAGGAGAAAAGGTGTGTGTTTATCAGCAAGGGATGACTAAAGCCAAAGAAAGACTGTAATCCTAGGGTTTCATTTAGCAAATGTCCTTGAAATGGAAGCAGAATTCGTTTTGAGGATTGATGATAAAATTTTCCTATTATTGCACACAGATGAAAAAGGAGTTGATTAAATCCTCAGCTTTCCTCTTCCTCACTGCACACATTTCTGTCAAATGCTTTAAATGTAACACGATGACTTTAAGTTCATTTGAAAACCTCTTCCTGGTGGTTTTAGTGTAGTGATTAATACAGAGACTGTGGAAAGACACCAATTACCATTTGATAAAGCAAATATCAGTATCACTGTTACAGTACTGCATGACTCAGCCTAGCAGCAGCACACAAACCACTCAGAGCATCTTAACAAGGAGTAAACACATACTGCTGCAACATATTAACAACTACCTGCATAGCAACACACCAGCAATCACCTAGACTACTTAGCAACCCACTGGCAGTACCAACCATATTTGCAGACACTCAAAACACTCTAGCAATGCCAAGCAACCATAGCAACACCCTAGCAACTGAGCACAGTCTCACACATCTGTGTTTGTGTGTCTTCCTGAAGACAGGCTTCAGGTGCTTCCCAGCAACAACCTGCAGATCCAGCGAGTGAGTAAAGCTGACGAGGGAGTGTACCGCTGTGAGGCGCGAGTGGAGGCCCGAGGAGAAATCGACTTCAGGGACATCGTGGTGCTGGTCAACGGTAAGAGCTGTTCTTCACACACTGACTCGCTGATCTCTGAACAGCTCAACAAAGGGTCGAGTGCTCCACTGTCACAGACTGACTCACTTAATAACACCCCTCAGCAAACAAGCAACACTTTCTGAAGAAAGAATTTTTTCGTGCTATCCCTCCATCCGTCATTATTATGATTTTGTCTGTGTTTATGCAAACATTTTGTCAAAATGTGTATTTTTATTGGAATATTAATATCTCACCTTCATTTTATCTTTCATAAATCTATTTTAGGACAAAAATGTCCAAATGAAAACCCATTAAAAACACAATATTTAATCTTAGTGGCATTTAAGCATGGAATCACATCACTGTTAATAGGCTTTGTTAATTTGATTCAGCCACCAATGCTTTAACATTTATGTTGTTTTTAAATTATGAATAAAATATTTTAAAATTAAATAAAATATTTTAAAATAAATATTAAAACTATTTTTTAAAGATTTTTTTTTAATTGCTCATTTTAATTGTAACATTTTCAAAATTTAAATATAACTTTTTAAATTCAAATTCCACATTATTACTGTTAAACTTTTAACTGCAACATTTCAAAATACATTTTTGATATTTTTAAATAACGTTTTAAACTTTAAATTAATCATTTTTACTGTTTTTAACAGACATTTTTAAAATGTAAAGTTGTATTTTTTCTATTGTTTAATATAACTAATGTTTTGTGTACACTTAAATGTAACTTTTTTACTGTTTTTAAATGTTCCTATTTTTAGAAGATTCAGTGCTGATTCTGTTCCACAGTTTTCACTCTAAAAAGCATCTGATAAGTTGCACTAGTAAATATTATTGTTGATCAAAATATATCACTTGAATAACTTAATTGCCAATTGTAGTTCTCTCAAAAGGCCTCTAGAATCTGCGTCCTTAGAAGAACAGTGATCCAAATGAGCCTCAAACAGACGGTGCACATATGCAACACGACCATGTTAACTCAAGATGGAAGGTCAAAGCAGAAGGAGGCGTTTCAACACATCGTTACGATCCTCTGCAGATCAGCCAAGGCTGGGAATAAATCTAGGGGAAAATTCTGGATCCAGTCTGAAGTCTTGGACTCGAGACCCAGGCGTCGTCGTTTGCTAGTCAGCGCTTGCTAAGTGATTTAAGCAGCAGGTTGTTCTGTTTCCGAGGCAGACGGTGCTTGCCATGTCTCGGGGATAATAGGACGCGCCTCATTGAGCGAGCTTGTTGGACCTTCCTGAATGAAGTGGTGATGGTAAATTGAAAGCAGTGCACTATTATTCGTCTTTGCGTGTTATTACATCAGTTTAAAAAAGCTATCAAATCCTGACAACGGCTCATTCTGCAGAACAAGGTAAATTAATTTATTGAAAAGACGAGCGGCGTTTCGTGAAGCGTTAGTAAAGATAAGGTCGCCGTTTGCTTGTGAGTCACAGAAGCTTGAAGTTTATGTTAGTTGACATATTTAGTCACAAATCTACACTCTTAAAAGTCTGGGTTAAAAATATTCCAACCTTAACCCAGCTGCTGGGTAACCATGGGACAGAACACACGCTGGGTTGTTTATTTGACCCAACCAGTGGGTCAGGTTAACTGTGCTGCTGGGGTAAATATGACATAAAATGGGGTTTACTGTCTTATTGCCTTGCTACATTTATATTTACTAATATTAGCAATAATACATGCATAATGATCACAAAGAAATGTTAAATATTATATTAATATTAATATTAAAAATATTATACTAATTTTCAATTTAATGTGTTTTCGCATTCATTTTTAAAACAATTTTTGAACGAGTGCTGTCAGATGTGTCATCCTTGTCTTACAGGCACAATTAAAACAACAGACTCTTTACTTGAGGCTTGTGGTCTTTGTTCCATTTTAATGTCATGGCTCGAAACAATGATGAATGTCTGTCTCGTCAAGCAGAAAACGTGCAGGAAGGCATCACTTGTGTCTGAATTTTGCAAATGTTCTGCCATATATACCCCTCCTGTTCATTAAATAAACAGCACTTAGTTAAGAAGTTAAGTGCATTTTGTGTGAATCATGTATCATCATACACAGTTGAGGTCAGTCCACCTTCAGATTCTGCACAATGTTAATTATTTTATCAAAATAAGAGGGATCATACAAAATGCATGCTGTTGTTTGTGTTTAGTACTGACATGAACTCAACTTTTTCAAAAGTTGACATCATCTTGATTCTTAATACTGTGACCCTGAATGATCCACAGCTGTGTTTTTCGTGTAGTGATAGTTGTAGGAAAGGGTTCAAACACATAAGCAAGCTGAAAAAAAACAGGATCATGCAGGTAACAACACAGTATTAAGAATCAAGGGGG
Organism: Enteromius thamalakanensis; assembly: GCA_032357475.1. NCBI lineage: Eukaryota > Metazoa > Chordata > Actinopteri > Cypriniformes > Cyprinidae > Enteromius > Enteromius thamalakanensis. Next base: position 1,068,291 of record JAUCMT010000001.1, read on the forward strand.
TGTAAACTTTTGATCAGGGGCATTTTTTTTTTTATAAATTAAGCTATTATTTTCTCATGTGGATTAAAATAAGATAAATTAATAATTATTATATAAATTAATGCATAAAATAATTACAATTTGCAAATTTTGAAAGGGAATTTAAACTTTTATTAGTATTGTTGTTATTATTTATATTATTATTTTTAAAGAAGTCTCTTTTGCTCAACAAGCCTGCATTTATTTGATCACAGTTGTGAAAAAATGATTATACTTAAAATAACTTTGCATTGTTTCAGTGATTTTAGGGATGTGGTAGGATTCAGGGATGTAGAAGATGCTCGTGCAGAATTAACAGCCAATATACAAGTTAATAAGCAACTTAAAAGTGATTATTGGTTCTTATCCTAAAGTGTTATGTGGAATATAACCAGTTGGTATTTGTCAAATACAGTTGAATTTTGTATTTTATAGTTAGACATATTGTAAGAAATAGCTTACAGTACCTGGAGTCTTGTCACCCAGCTGAAAACACACCTTTCCATCTCGCTGCTCATCGGCAAGAATTCGGTCTGCAATTGTACCTCAGTCTACAAAAAGTTTTCTTCCTGCCTCTGGATATAGCTTCTGAAATCTCCTGAAATCTGATCAAATTTATATAGTGTTTATCTCATGGGCTTGAGAGTGAGCATGTGTTAGGAAAAAAAACAAGACAAGCTCATTTATATATATGAATATAAAGATTTTATAAAATATATAGAAGCTTTAAAGGTGTCAGCAGGGTCGAGCTGCACCAGCAAGAATCACACATACTTAGAATTCAATTTCAGATTAAGACAACGATTGTCAAACAGGGTGTTTTTGCATGCTATTATTATTATTTTTTTAAATATACTTACCTTCGTATTTTATTAGTTCATGAGGCGTAAAGGGACATATAAATAAAGTTTTACGTACACACGCACTGTGCACAAATACATTAACTATTAAAACCATTGTTGCGGTCATTTCTTTCTTGTTTCTTTCTTGCTCTGTTCCCTGACTCTGTATTTGTCCGCCACCTGCCTCGACCCCTTGCTTTGTATTTTGACCACGATTTTGCTCTGCCTCCGTTGTACCTGTCTGCCTGTGGTTTTGACCCTGTCTGTCGAACGCTCATGCCGCTTTCGTCCCAATTCAATGTCTTAATTAGAAAACATACAGTTCAAGATATAATTGTATGTATAGTTAGATAAATATCTAATAATATATCATTGTAGAATTTAAGCAATTAATGTAAAATATATTGCTTAAATGCAACCAGAGGCACCTGGTCTGTGTTTCTTCTGACTATCCTGTACATCTGTGTGTGTGGACGCGTTTACACCATGATTAGCATGCAGACGTGCACTAGCATGCTCTTTCTGCGCCCTTAATCCTGACTTTCATCATCAGACGAGCACATTGAGCACAGACAGGGCCGAATATTCTGTCCGCATCTGCTTGATCCCTTAAATAGAAATGTCACCGAGATAGAGGGCGTCTCATTCGCGTCGTCCTTCGCTGATACGCATCACCAAAAAAACCTCGAGTTATTTCAACCTCTTTGAATTCTAACAGGAGGCGAATCACAGAGCGGCCAATAATGATTGTGCTGGAGAGACATTGTTAGGGGCTGTTTGATTCTCTTAAAGCTTGGTTTCAGATGGAGTCGGCCCATCAGACTGATACCACACAAACTTGTTTTAAAATAAGGCCGTTGTTCTAAAGAGAATCAGACAGAAACGAGAATGTTAACACACTGATGTTGGAGGTGGAAATACCGTTTGACAGTTAAATAAGTTTTATTACAGACCAGAGACATTTAAGAACTGGAGCAAAATAACAATAGCAACAGCTGATTTATTCATTAATAATTCAGTGTTTACCCAAAGATCAATAAAAAATCATACATGCATTAAAAGCTTGTTTAATTCTATGTTTATTTTCTTTTCAATTCAATTCAATTCAATGCAATGCAAATTTATTAGTATAGCGCTGTTCATGATACATATCATTGCAAAGCAGCTTTAAATCAAAGTAATGTTTTACAGTATATGTAGTAGTAGCTTGTACATGTGCATATGGCATAGATGTGAGGCAAAGATGAATTAATAACGTAATCGAACAGACAAGGAACATTCTTTAACCTCTTTTGTCAGGATTTTTTTTATCAGTATGTATTATATTTGTGCCCATGTATGTGTATATATTTCTATATTTTGCAGTAATATTAAAAAATCAGGTCATAGCACTTTTAACTTTTCATCACTTGTACAGTAACTTTAGTTCACATTTTATATATACATTATTTATATATATTATAGTACTGTGTATATATATATATTTTTATTATATAATAAATTATAATTTAAATATTTTTGCATGCAAAAAAATAAAAAAAATGGAAAGAACCACTTCACTTGCACACTTCCTTTGATATCTTATATGCAGACTTCATATAGTATGCATCGGAATAAATGATTACCTGTGAAGTCACACAGAGTAGACTGACTGGTCAAGACATCCATTCTAATAGTGTTGGAGTTTGAATATTGGGTTACAATCCAAACTTAACACATGCAAGCATCTGACTTCACCTGTAAAGAGAAAGCCACAGAAACTAGTGTTAAACATGCATGCGTGATGTCGTTTCAGTTCCTCCGGTTCTGTCAGTGCCGCAGCAGTCCTTCAACGCCACCGCCGACTACCAGGAGTCAGTGACGTTCACCTGCATCACGTCTGGCTCCCCCGACCCTCAGGTGACCTGGTACTGGTGGGTAACAGTAATGTTTGTCAAGAGATTCTCTGAATATTGCTGTTTGGTCCAAACCCTGAAGATGCAGTGGTGTGTAGTGCAGTATGTAGGGCACTGGACATCACAGCTAGTATGAAGGGCACAGTGTCCTCGATTCATCTGTTCTATCTGTATGCAAATGGCCACGGCTCTGTGGCATCGGGCCGTGAAGAGCTGATGTGTGCTTTGATCAGACGTTCAAAGACTTCCATGATAACTGCGGTGAGGGCCGGAAACGTTCAGAATCCAAGATCTTTCTATTGTGTGAAGGAGACATTGAACGTGCCTGTGTGAAATGTTTTTTGACTGGAAGAAGGAGTAGCATTGCAGATTTTAATATTCTGTTGTTGAGATCTTTGTGAAAGTCGGTGCTCGTGAAATTAATTAATAGCAAATTCTACATGCATCAATTTTGAGAAATGACCGCCAAAACTTCAGTTAAGGTGTAAAATCATAGTCATAGCTTTATATAAACATAGCTTTCATAGAATTACATGCAATTTTTAACATTAAGAATAAATTGACATTTAATGAATCATTCATTCAACCGATTTGTTTACTGGCTGAATAAATGAATCATTGAGTCACTCGATTTGTTCAAAATGCTGTTATTCATTCAGTAGTGTAATTTCGTTCAGAAAGGAACAACAGTTTTGTGAAACTTTTATTGTGCAATTCACTGCTAATACAAATTTAAGTTTTATTGAACTTTTGTATAACATTAATGGTGCAGATATTTAAGAAATTCAGCACTCTTTCTTGTGTGATATTGCTTAACTTTGAATCACTTTGATTCAATCAGCATGAACTGAAGGTCTGGAGGTCTTAAGTGGGATTGAAGTTATAACGTATGAAACCATCAGTCGGAATATTACGAGCACAAAGTGCAGCACAATTTATTTTCACAGATTTATGATTGGCACGATATTTTTCTAAATTGCTGAAGTTAAAGTGCATTAAATCGGAGGTACTTTTACCGAGCCAAGTTCTCTTTAATTCACTCAAACTTCAAAATTACAGTTATTAACAGCAGATGTGTTAAAGTGTGTTACGCGAGTCATGTCACATACATTTTCTGCTATGAAGATACTGTGTAGATTTACAAATTACGATTTTAAATGCTGTTAAATATATTGATTTATGACGTTTACATCTGTGCAACCCAAAATGAGCTGTTGAGCAGATTTTCTCTTCATTTTTCACTGAAGAATAACTCTTGAGTAAATCATGACAGAATTTTCATTTTTGATATTGCGTATCGTGTCTCTGAACTCTTTGCTCAGTGTTGAGTCTCTGCACCTTACGACGGCTTCGTTAGCTTGTTAAAGTCTAATTGGCTCTGTGTTCCTTTGTTTTTCCTGATGGCCCAGTGGCTAATTGTGTCTCAGAACAGAGACCTGCATTCACTTTCCTTAATTGTGGCCTTGTTATTGTGATTGAATCGTTAGCAATGTGAATCTTCATTTCTATAGTTAGTGTTCTTTTTGTGCAGCAGCTTAAACTCAGAAACTCTTAGTTTAATTAACAAGGTTTGATATTTTTATTTATTATTTTATTTAGCAAGGATGCATTGAATGATGGACTGCATAGCATGACAGAAGACTGGTTAGGTAGGCAAAATTTATGCCTTATAAGTAAGTGAATATATTTTGCAACTAATATGCAACTTAATAGGTCCCCAGTGTAGAGATTTGTATAATATAATCATATTTTCTTGACCTGGTAAGGAAGCAGCTGCATTTTGGACTAACTCTAGCTTGTTTATTGAAAAAGCAACCACCTTCAGTACATTGCAATAGTTCAGCCTTGAGGTCATGAATGCAGAACTTTTCTGCATCAGAAACAAGTAACACATTCTGTAGCTTGCAGTGTTTGTAAAGTGGAAGGATGTTATTGTTGTAACATGAAACTTTCTGCTGTCAACCTACCTACACCTACATTTCTGACTGCAGAGTAAAGTTCAGTAGATGCATCTACACTTTAAACTAAGATTCTGTGTACGGTTTGTTAGTCCAATAAGTTGTATCTCTGTCTTAACCAAATTTAATATAATCATAGTGGTCATCTAATTTTAGCTTAAATAGTTTAGAAGTGTCTAAACTGGTCTTATTGAAATATATAGTTGAGTATCATCAACATAAAAATGGTAACTAATCCCATATTTTCCAAAAACATTACCCATGGGCAACATGTGAAATGAAAACATCAGCGGGCCTAACACAAACCCTTGTGGCACTCCATACCTTTCAGGTGTTAATTGCATTGATTCCAGAAAAAAAGTACAGTTTTCAACATTGCTAATAATCAGATACCTTTCTTAAGCAGCAAATAAACATATTAGAGATATCTGATCTCAGAAATAAATGAAATTTTAACAAACATTCACATAGAAAGCAGCTTTTTAAAACGGACTAATCTTTAATTAATGTTGTTACCATTAAATGACTTCTTATCATTATATAAGATGTTTGTATTTCTCTTGCGAGACAGTAAGCAGTCACATAATTAATTTCCTTGTGGACTTATTTCCTCCAAATGAATTTACACACTCTAATTGAACTGGGAAGGGAATGATATTTCACAGGCTGTTAACTCAGTTACAGATGTGTTCTCAGCTGCAGTCGATCATCTCATCTGATGGTTTGTGTCCACAGGAAAAGTCACGTGATCGAGCGATCGGAGCAGTATGTTCTCAACACGCTGGATGGGGGCAAAAGCACGCTGACCATCAAAAACATCCGGCAGGGGGACGGTGGGCCGTATATGTGCCGCGCGAGCAACAAGGCCGGGAGCTCCGAGAGCCAGCTCTTCCTCAAAGTATTCGGTGAGGAAACATTTGCATCTTTTTGTACCTTGATTTATTTTTGTAAGGTGTTTTGTTATGGCGTCTCAGAGGAAGTCTTTCCTCACGAAGGCGGTACAGACGATTCTTCTTTTCTTTTTCCATTTAGTTGCTTTCCACTTAGATTCTCTAGAAGAAAATGAAGCGATGCATCTTCGGACGTGCCGGCGGCGCAGTAAATGTGATGCTATCTCAAACTTCATTTCAGAGAAATGAAAGACCGTTCAATTATCGTAAAAAACTCTATGGGACCCGCATTCCATTTCTGTTTTCATGAAGCTGCTGTGCATATTCACAAACTGATTATTCTGATTGGACCTCCTGTCTGTCGTATAAAAAATTATGGAGATTTATTCTCCGCCATCACGATCCTCCAGACGAAGGTTTATATGAAGCTTGTGTTGGACGGGAGTTTTGTTCTGTAAAACATGGAGCAGGAACACGGCTGTAGCTTTGTGACATTTATAGCGCATGACGCTCACTCGCAAGAGAGACGAGAAACACAAGCAGCTGAAGAGGATAAAGATGTCAGGAATTGCTGGATATAAGTGCTTTACTCCTCAAAACCTGAGAAAACACAGCTCCTTTGTTGAATAAATATTAAGCGGATTCTCCCATGGAATACAAAATATAGAATTAATTTAAAATAGGTCAAATAGACAGTTAACAGATATTCAGCAATACAGTCAGTTTATAAATTCTAGTATATAAAATAATAAGGATATGATATAATTGTATTATTATAACAATACAAAATTGTTATTAAATTAACAATTATTATTACTATTCTAACTACTACTACTACATATAATTAATAATAAATAATAATGTCAATAATAATCAACAATGTGTATATATATATATATATATATTTTTTTTTTTTTTGTTAAACAATATAAAAAAATATAAATATATAATATATTTTATATAAAATATAAAAAATTATTTGTTAGGTGTTTTTGACATTATTATTATTATTATTATTATTATATAATACAATTTATGTTCAATTAATTTTTCATTTAATATTGAGTTTTAGTGTTATTATTTATTATTTGATTTTTATTTTTCAATTCATTTCAATTAGTCGCCAGTGCAATGTCTATGTCTATTAATTGATATTTTATTTTATTTTAGTTAACAAATGTTTATTGTTTACTTCGATTAACAATGATGGTTTTGTTTCTGTTCATATTTTCATTTCTAGTAAGTTTATTCCTTGTGAATGAACTGCATTACATTTTGAATATCTCAGTATTCATGATAAAATCAAGTCAAAAATAATTTACTTAAAACTGAAATGAATAAATACCAAAGATTTTCTATGCTACTTTTTATTTGACTTTCAGAGTCTGCTTATTGAAAATGTACCACCTTTTAGTTAAGCCTTGCTTTAAAATTTTCCTGAACAGAACTGTGGTCACGAGATCCATCGTTACGAATTGAGTTTAATGGAATAGTTACGTTGCAAAGCTTTTAGGAGCGAGTAGCAGAATTGGGGTTAAGCGTCTGCTCTGTACAGTGACAGTGATGACAGCGGGGTTCTCGGCTGGGTTTGAGGTGCTCTGTGTTTGGTGTGAGTCCACTGACCTCGCTGTCATTACAGTCCTTGTGTTTACAGCGTGTTGTCTGTCGTCTGAATACTCTCAGGAGAGCATGTTGAGAAGAAGAGCATGACATACGAGCATCAGTTCACTGTCAACAGCTGCGGTTCATTCTGCTGCGCCTGCTTCAGGATCACAAAACATGGGAAAACTGCTGACAGAAAATGCTGAGGGTAACCCGATTTGAGTTGCTTTGCAGCACATGGATGGGTCATATTGTAACTTTTTTTTAACATATTTGCACAAACCGGAAATATGATAATCAGAAAATAATCACAAAACACAAATAATCGTGAAATATAATAAATGTGAAAATAATAACTGGCAAGTATTTATGGGCATTAAATTAACACCAGTGCCTGGGTTATTATTCAATAAAAATAAAAAAAATGTTTGTTAATAAAAAATAATGATAATAATATTAAAGCAAAACAGTAATATTTTTTTGAAAAAAACAACAACAAAATGACCAAGAAAAAAAGATTAGTTTAAAAAGTTATTTACATTGCATTTTTTAATCATATTAAATACAATTATTTTCATGACGTTATATAAATTCTAAATTGTTAAATTAAAATGAATACATTTTCAGTATTTAAAAGCTGACTGTAAATCTGAAAAGTTCAAGTGTAATCAATTGTTGTCTATTTTTGACCAAAATAATGTTCTTAAATGATTCGGCGAGGCTCTAAGTGGTTGCTAGGGTGTTGTGTGTGACTACGCTGTTCAGAACACCTTAGCAACACTCTGGCAGTTTCTTACATGCTAATATCACCTGTGTTTTCCTCAGCAGTCGCTGCGGTTTCCTGAAGTGTTTCCCGGCTCGTGTGTTTGTCTTTGCTGGAGTGTGTGTATGTAGCCTCTGGGCGTTTCTGCTGCGTCTCCCGCTACAAAGAACTCCTTGATCTCTGCAGACGCTGTTCAAAGACCGGCGCTGTGAAGAGCTGTTTCTGCTGGCTTTCATTCACTCCAGCATGGATTTATTCAGCGGCGCTGTGTGCGAGAGCAGCAACGGCTCGTATGCATGAAACTTGTTTGCCCTCGACTCTGCTGGTGTTCAGGGCAACACTAAGAAAGATACATAGAACAGCTTATCTGTGGGACACAAGCGCACAGACTTCTACCAGGGTTTATCAGTGAGTCCGGCATTAAACAAGACCTTCCTGATGTGAAGACACTCTCTTCATGAGAGACTTCATGAATCTGCAGAGCATAAAAACATGTTCAAAAGATTTAAAAATAAAAAAAAAAGAATTGGAAGGAAAAATATTGCATTAAGTAAATAAGGATTTTTTTTATTGTTATAAATTGAGGAAAAAAAGTTTTTTTTTATTATTACCAATGTAAAAAAAAATTAATTAAGAAAATGCATTTTTCAAGGTGAATTTGCATAGTAAAAATAAAGAGAAATCAAAAGAACTTATATGTAAAAGTATGTTAAAAGAGCAGTATCACATAAGTGGTGCTTTTGTCCTGATTTGCACAAGTGCGTGTGATTTATACAACACTTCAGTTAATAAGAAGTTATGTTTTCAACACAATATTATGTGTTTGTGCTCAATTTTGCAGCCACAGCAGAATTGGTATGCCTCTCCGAGCAACACAGCTGTGTTTAGTTTCTGAATGAATCCACGTCTTGAACAATCATTCAATTCTGATCAATGATTCAAAGAGAGAGTCCCTGAATGAATCAGCCATTCAAATGAATTACTCATAAAGACATTTATTTTTCATTATATTCGTTTTTATTTATTATATATTTATAAATATAATATAAACACCTAATTGTTACTGAAACGAGAATGAGAAACCAACAGTTGAACTGTGATGTGTTCTATCCCACAGAACATTGTATTAAGTGCAAAATGATGCTTAACTGAAAGCACTTGCTCTAAAATAACCTCACAGAAGTGTCTGCAGTGACTGGAAGCGGTTCGTTTGTCTCTGTGTCTGTCTGTTCAGTCCAGCCTCACATCACCCAGCTGAGGAACGTGACAGCCGTGGAGGGAAGCGCTGCTATGATCTCCTGTACAGCTGAGGGAGAACCGCTGCCCGAGATTTCCTGGAGGAGAGCCAGTGATGGACAGACCTTCACAGACGGAGATAAGGTGAATAACACACAGGCAACTCATCATTAAGGTTTGAAACGACAGTAGAGTAAATAAATAATAGCAGTTTTTGTTTTTAGCTGAAAAAGACCTTAAGAATGAAGCGTTGTGGTTAATTTGCTCACCCTCAGGCCATCCAAGACAGTAGAGAACAAGAAAAGCAAATACGGCATCACTAAAAAAACCCCAGTGACTCCTAATGATGTACTGAGGTCTTATGAAGCAAAACAATCAGTGTGTGCAAGAAACTGAACACTATTTACAGCATTATTACCTATATTCACTTAATAGACTTTAGTCATTATTTGTGCTAATATAATTGCTAATATATAACATTATTATTATAGTGTGATCACGTAAACAAACTAGAGATCTTTACCAGTTCACTAAAACAAACGTTCTGAAAGAATCAAGTTTACTGAAAATGTTTTAGTTTATCCGAGGCTCTGGATTACAGATAAAAATGTTGTAAATAATGATCAGTGTCTTGCACTGACCGATCATTTCGCTTCACAAGACCCCAAAAATCCTCAGGAGCCACGGGGATTGATTAAAGTTCCAGTAGCCATTGATTTGCATTAATGAATCACCACAGTTTCAGCTTAAAATCTTCTTCGCTACATCCTGGATTGCATGAGAGGGTGAGTAAATTAACAGCACATGTAAATTTTTGGCTGAACTGTCCCTTTAAATCGCACCCGTAGCATTGATGCAGTACAGTGATGGTACAGCACTTCCTGTTCCATGATGATTAGCACAGGCAGCATTTCTAATGATTTCATCATTACAGGACTCAGGTGCATGACAGCTCCTCACAGTCCTGTTCAGCGTTGTGTAGATAATCACTGGTGTTCAGTTGTCTGTGTCGGCCACACCTCCCGTTTCCACTCATATCCCTTCAGCAGAAGAGTGTCCTGCAGCACACTGTACACATGAGAAACTCCTGCTGCTTATGAACCACATCAGCAGAATCAATTGCCTATCTGTCTATGTCTGTGTGTGTCTGTCTGTCTGTCTATATTTTTATTTATCTGTCTCTCTATTAGTCTGTCTGCCTACAGTATGTCTGTCTATCTAGCTATCTCTCATGAATAAATGAAGCATTTATGCAGCGCTTTATTGTGTATTGCTATACACCCAAAGCGATTTACAATCATCTACCTATATCTCTGTCCGTCTGTCAGTCAGTTAATTTGCTCCTCTGTCTTCCTGTTTTCTCTCTCAGTATGCTGTGGTTGTGTCGTCTCAGAGATCTCAGTAGCATATCAAACAGTCAGGAAGCATCTGCCCAAGGCGAGAGGGTGTCACACACACACAGAAAGACAGTGTGTCTGCGGTTTTTACTCACTGATCAGTTTCTGGTATCTGCTTACAGGCCAGGTATCCAATATAATTTGTATTTAGAGGTCGTAACACCACAGAATGAGAAATATGATTCTAGAAGCTGATTTTATTAGTTGTTTATTAGATTCATTCAGTTGGAAAGGTGGGTTTTCACAATGTGCTGTTGTTTTATGCAGGGAGAGATTCTGTAGTTTATATTCATGTGTTGTGTTATATTCACCATCAGTTGTGTGTTTGTGTTTTTGAGTTAAAAAATTAATGCTCTGTCATTTAGTGCTCATACCAAACACCTACTTTGCAACACCTCAGCAAGCATACAGCACTGCTCTAGCAAACAATGAAAAGACCCTAGCAACCCCAAAGCAACACTTTAGCAACCAACTAATGACACCCTAACAACTACTTAAAACCTAGAATACCTAGAATAACCATGAGTCAGCTAAGCAACACTATGAAAAAACACTTGTAACACTCCTGAAGACACAGTAACACCCTAGTAATTATTCAGAACGCCTAAATTAAAGTGTTTATAGAGTTATGCCATAGCAGCCACCAACAGCAGCTTTACAACTATTCAGAATGCCTTAGTCATTCTAGAGGTACAGTATACCCTAGCAAATACCTAAAATTCCCTTGCAGACACCTACAGTAGCAACGCCCTAACAACAACTATTCAGAGAACCTTAGTAGCCATACATAAAGCCACTTGCACAACATCACATGATAAAACACCCTAGCAACAACATCCCAATGCCCTAGGAACTTGCAACATCCATAGCAACCTCCCACAACACACAGTCAAACTCCAGTCAAATTTTCTTCAGTAAACGTGTTTTTGTGTGTTTACATGTGTATATGTGTTTGCGTCATGTTCTCCAGGCGTGAAACATCAGGCACAAGTGTGTCAGCTCTTGCTTTCTGTGTAAAAATGAATCTCACGCATTAGTGTAAAGGGAGGAAAGCCTGCGGGTCGTCTGCGAGACTACAATAAAGGCCCCTGTCAAATAAAACACACGGCCGCTGCAGGACTGTCAGGCGCTGAAGCTAGTGCTTCACTCTAGACCGTGAGGCATCAAGCGGAGGGTGGACACGTATTGATTTTCCATGCGAGGCGAAGAACACTGATCGTTAAAGTGGGCGTTGGGGGACGGACTCCATCTATTTCCTTTATATTCAAAGTTCCCTATCTCACCACAGACACTATCTGTGTGACCGCATTACAGTCGGAAAGTCCTGCATTTATATTCATTGTGGCTCATTTGGTCTTGTGTACAGACACATTACTTGATTAATGCAAAATCAGTTTGCCGTTTTCCTTGGATTGCTAATTTGATTCTGTCTGGGTTTGTGTAGTTAACTAAAAAAAAAACATAAACAACAATTTGCTGCTTGAAGTAAAACTAAATATAAAAAACTTTTTTCATCCAGTCAATATTTCTCATTTTTATTTAATTTATCCTAATACTCTTACGACACCTTAGCAACTGCTCAAAACATCTTAGTAAATTCATGCCCTAGCAGACACCTAGAGCAGCTTAGCAACCATATATCAACACCCTAGCAACTATTCAGAACACTTCAGCAAATATAAGCCCTTGAAAACACATAGAACAACAAAGTACGCACATTGCAGCATCCTAGCAACATTTCAGAACACCTTAGTAGCAGCATGCCCTAGCAGACACCTAGAACACCCTAGCAACTACATAGCAACACCCTAGCAACTGCTCAGAACATATTTGTATCCATATGCCCTAGAAACCCCTAGATCACCCTAGCAACTGCATAGCAGCACCCTAACAAATATTCAGAACACCTTAGCAACCCCATGACCTGGCAGACACCTAGAACAACCTAGCAACTACATAGCAACACCCTAACAACTGCTCAGAACACTTTAGTAACTACACATCCTAGCAAACACCTAAAACACTCTAGCTACTACTCAGAACATATTAGTATCCATACTTTTTCTATTTTACATACATCAAATTTTAAATATATAACAACAATAATATTATGTCAGTGATAGTGCTTGTGTCTGTGTGTGACAGTGGCACTGATGTGTTTATGTTGGTGTAGAGTCAGGACGGCCGTGTGGAAGTGCGCGGACGCCACGGAAAATCCATGCTGACCATCAGCGGCGTTCGACTCTCAGACTGGGGCCGATTTGACTGTGAAGCTCTCAGCAGGATCGGGGGCCATCAGAAGAGCATGTTCCTGGATATCGAGTGTAAGATGCACACATTTGCACCGACTACAAATATACAGTAGCACCGTTTTCAGTGCAGCCAAACAACTACCAAAAACAACTAAGTTATAGTTACTAAGTAATTGTTATAGTTACTGTACCCAGTAACTATACACCCAGGAAAACACGCTAGTGTCCACATAGCAACACCATAGCAACTACTCAAAATCTCTTAGTATCTGTGTGCCCTAGCAGAAACCTAGAACACCCTAGCAACACCCTAGCAACTGCTCTGAACATCTAAGTAACTGTGCACCCTAGCAGACACCCTAGCAACTGCATAGCAACACGCTAACAACTACTAAGAACATCTTAGTAACTGTGCTCCCTAGCAGAAACCTAGAACACCCTAGCAACCGCATAGCAACACCCTAGCAACTACTAGGAACATCTTAGTAACTGTGCGCCCTAGCAGGCACCTATGGCGCTTTTCCACTCCATAGTACGGCACGGCACGGTTCAGAGGGGTTTTCCACTGGAAACAGTACCTGGTACCTGGTCCTTTTTTTAGTACCACCTCAGCCGAGGTTCCAAGAGAGTCGAACCGTTACCAAAACGTGACGTGTAAACTCTGCTGGACACTGATTTGCCGGAGAAAATCGTCATTGCTGCGTCACTGAACTTGCGACACGAGACACAACAGACCTGCTAGATTTAAATCAGCACAGCCAGCGAAGGATCGGATGCAACTTTTTTATTTGAAGAAACGCCCCTTTTTTTATTTTTGAAACAAACTCTTTCGTCTTGCTGTTAAAAACATCCACATGCCGAGAATGAGGAACACCATTCCGTCAATATGCTCCATTGTTGTGTGTTTGTTTGCGGCATGTTTGCAATGATGTCACGGCAGTAGAGGCGGCGCAACTATACCGACACGTGAATAATCCCGCCCACTCCAAAACGGTACTAAATTGCAGTAGAAGAGCAAACTAAGCCAAACTGATCCGTGCCGTGCTGTAACGAGCCGTGCCGAGCCGAGTCGTACCACGCAGTGGAAAAGCTTCACTAGAACACCCTAGCAAACGCATAGCAACACCCTAGCAACTACTCAGGACATCTAAGTAACTGCGTACCCTAGCAAAAACCTAGAACAACCGCATAGCAACACCCTAGTAACTACTAATAACATCTTAGTAACTGCATGCCCTACCAGACACCTAGAACACCCTAGCAACTGCATAGCAACACCCTACCAACAACTCAGAACACCGATCGTATTTTTTACTCAATTAAATTAATTGCATCCTCAGCTTGGATTACAAATGGCTCTTTCAAAAAGGTAGTTCATTAATGATTACTAACTGTTTTTTAATTTCTGTATTTATTTTTTTCCTCTTCAAAGATTTTTATATAAAATCACATGAATTATTCTGACCAAAGTGTAGGGTCAAGGCTACATTAAAAACATAACATGTTTCAGAACAGAACATAAAATTGTTCTATACAGTATTGCATCAAAAGTTAAATTAAGATTTATCTGTAAAATTAATTAGATTACAGTGACTAATTGTTTGGGAATGCATTACACACAACACTGTTTCTCTGTGGCCTTGCTAATTATTTTACCCCACATTTTTTTCCTTGATTGGCCTCAAAAAAAAAAAAAAAAAGTAAAGAAAAAATACCCTCAGCGGAGCCAATTATGGAAGGAACTTTTCCCATGTAATTAATTCCTCAGGTTCTTATTAATTTCCAGGTCTGTCTCCTGAAATACCAGAACATTGTTGAGGTCACTTGTTTTCTGTATCTCTTTTTTATTGCTTCACATTTTCTTGTCTGCATATCATTCATTAAAAATATCATGGCATGTCACTGGTGTTTAACATGCGCCACAATCCAAGCAATGCGATGAGATGCTAATGAAGCTCCTGGTGTCCCTGAATGCATGCGCTGACCTTGACATGGACTGTCATACACTTAGAGGTTCACGGCCAGCGTGTGAAAAAGGACGTAGTGAATAAGCATGGCAGGAGGCAGCCGAGCGTTACCGGATGCTAATGAACTCATTTATTTAGTACAGGCCCGTGTCTGCGCTGCTCCTCAGATGTGACGGACGACCCCGCATCGCTCTCTCTAATGGAAGCCTTCTAGTCGACGTAAAGCAGAAATAATGCCGTATGAATGCAGACGCCATTGGTGCTTAAAACTGAAGCTTCGGTGAAAAATGCATTTGGTGTTTATGACTCTGTTTACTGTAGACAGGTCTGACACATAATGGAGTGAGACTGTAACGTCGTTCCTTGTTTCAATCAATGCTGCTCTTCTCTGAAGGCTGTGTTATTTACATGATTCGCATCAACATTCATCACTGCATGGAAAGAAATTTAAGCTACTGAGTCGCAAGCAGTTCAGGCTGGGGTTGTTTTATTATAGATATTTAATTTATTATAGATTTTCATTTAAATGTTTAATGAAAAAAAATATATATAAAGTCAAATACATATTTTTTAATTATTATTATTATTATTTTAAATTTGTATTGTGTTTTAGCAATTTAGTACATTGTATCATCTTGTATAATGTATACTTTTTTATGTGGGTGTTAGCTTTAGTTGCAATAACATTGAAAGAAATTGACAATTGCTTGTAGTAACAGTGTTTTTTAGTATTATTTTTATATAATTGTACGTTAGATTTACATTTATCTATTTAGCATTAGGATTATTATTTTATACAAAGCAACTTACAAGTAAATACAACCACATAGTTTTTAATTTTAGATTTTGCATTAATATTTGAAATATATATAAATATAAATACATATATATATACATGTTTACATTTTTTATTTATTTAGTTAGTTTTTGTTTTGATTTTAGGTCAAATGTGAGTAATTTGGTTGTGTTTTTTGCATTTATTTATTTTAGTCAATATAGTTTTTATTCATTTTTCATTTTTAGTAATTTTAATATGTCAAGTTAGACATCTTTTCAGGTAGCTAAAAATTTGTTGTTGTTGTTTTAGTGTTGTAATTTAATTAATTTATTTATTTGAATAATCCTAACCATATGTATTATGGTTAAGTGTTGATTAAACAAATTTGAAAGGACTTTTATTTTTAATTATATAACAAGCTAGTCTGGTCTACATTGAAAAAAAAAAAGATCAGAACTTAACTGAAGGGCTTTTATTCATTATTATTTAATTCCTGATCTAGGCTGGTCTACACTTAAAAAAAACGATTAGTGCTTAACTGAGAAAGCCTAGGAAAGTTCATTATAAATAGTAGTACATTTCACAAAGAAACAGTTTGTAACAATGAAATTCATTTGTAGAATGAATAGTTACTAGTTTACTAGTAACTATTACTATTACTAGTTTTACAGTGTACATTTATAAATGAAGGCGCTTCATGATGCCATAGAAGAACCTTTTTGTCTAAATGGTTCCATAAAGATTTTTTCTGTTTCACAAAAGCATGAAATGCTAAAAAGGTAAGAACGAGATTCTTTTACTGAATGCCTCTTTATGACACCAATAATGGTTCTTCTATGGCATCGCTGTGAAGAAATGTTTAAGCACTTTTTAAACGTTTTAGTATAGCATTGCCAACATCCGGTTTTATTTTGCTCGGCCTGTGTTTTTTCTTTCTCCAGACGCACCGAAGTTCCAGAGCAATCAAACCATCTTCTACTCGTGGGAGGGAAACCCGGTGAACATCAGCTGTGATGCGAAGTCCAATCCTCCGGCGACCATGCTGTGGAGACGAGAACGCTTCACCATCTCCAGCCAAGGAACCAGCAACATCCGCATTCACAGCGCCGACGGACGCTCGCTGCTGGAGGTCTGTACTCTACTTACTGACTATCATACTTCTATTCATATTCATATTAAATATATTCACATTCTATTGTGTTCAAACTGCTTAGCTCAGCCACGACAGCCGCTGACCTGAAAATAAACTAATAAACTAACTTATGTTAACAAAAACAACTTGGGATTTTAAAAATGCATTAGTAAATGCTGCAATTAATATTAACTAAGATTAATAAATGCTGTAGAAGTGTTACCAGATTTAATAGTATTTTTATATTTGCTTTTTAAATTTTGATTTTAGTATTTTTATAATTTTTTTGGTTTTCTTTTTAGATTTATTTGTTTTTAAAGTTATATTTATTTATGTAACAAGGGGCTGGACTCGGCAAGCGTAAGATCCAAATGCAAGTTTTAATAATAAAAAGCAAAACCGAATCGGAATCCAGAAGAAAGCAGAGGTCAGGGCAGGCAGCAAAACAATCACAGAAACAGGGTACAGTCCGAGGTCAGAATCTGATCGACAATCCAACTAGACACAATTATGAAACATAGATACGCTTGGAAGACTCAGCTTACAGCAAAAACAATCATTTGCGACTTCCTGTTTGACAGACTTCCGTTTAGGTAGCTGTCAAACAGGAAGTCACCAGCGAGGAAGCACAGGGAGCTGAGACAGTCCGAGCAGTGGTGAGAGCTCCCTCTACTGGCTTGGCATTGCAATTTATTTATTTGAAATATATTTACATTATGTGAAAAAAAAAAAAAAAAACTTCACAATAAGCTTTATGAGTTAACACTGGTTTATACAATTATTAAACATGAACTAAGTATAAACAATACAGTATTTATTAATCTTAGTAAATGTTAATTTCAGCATTTACTAATGCATTGTTAAAATCATAAATTGTGTTTGTTAATTCACTGTGAGCTAGCATAAACTATTGTATTTAAGAGAACTAGTTAATTAATAAAAAGTGTAATAAATGCATTGTTCATTGTTTGTTTGTGTTCGTTAATTAACAAATGGCATTGTAAAATCTGACCAGTTTGCTTGTGTTTTTATTCCTTTTGCATTTTATTCAATTTTGCGTTCTGTAGAAACAGGTTGACCAGGGAAGTTTCCTGGTGAAACTAATCAATAAAAAACAAAACACATCCAAAACGTAGCACATAGTTTCACTGCCTTGTCATATTCTGGCGTTGATTTTCTGTTTCTCCTGGTTTGTGTTGATCTGCAGGTCACTCCGGTGTCCGACAGGGATTTTGGACGCTATAACTGCACAGCCAGAAACAACATCGGCGCTCGATACCAGGAGTTTATTTTAGCACAGGCAGGTCTGTGTTTAGCAGTAACACCAAACATCTCTTGATCAAAATACAGTCTTTTTTTAAAAAATAGATTAGGTTTTGTTTGAAGAACTTAGTAGGACGTAAACTAGATACCCATCAACAAATATCTATTGTGAAACAACCACTGAAACATTCTTAATGTTAAATATTGAGATAAAATGTTATTAGATCAGCGTTCTCACGTTTATGATGTTGAGGAACATTCTAAGAAATATTTTTATAATCTTTAAATAACATTATAATGGGCATTTCAGAGTTCTTAGAATATAAAAAAATAATGTTTAAATAATGTTACAATTTGGATAAGAATATAGTTACTAGATCCTTTTTGGGGGTTGGGGGGTACTATTGTGTTATTAATATTTTGAATTAGGATTTGTCTTCTATTTTTTAAATTTAGTGTAATTGTGGTTGTTTATTTATTTGTCTGTTTGTTTTAAATATACCTATATAATTTTATATATTTGTTATTAATTAGATTTTAATTTTTTCCATTTTTATAGTTTTTTAAGTTTTAATTGTTAATATATTTATTTTACATTTTTATTTTAGCAGTTCCTGCTTCCTTGTAATAAAAATATAAAAGCAAATTTGGCGAGCTGTCTGGAGATCTAGCCGTGCATGATTACTAGTTCACGATCCTCTCGAAACCATGTTATTTGCAAAACATTTACTTAATAATTTAGTTGTATGGTTTTTTTTTTTACCTTTGTTTGTTTTAAATATATCCACATTTTGGTTTTATTAATATCTGCATGCTACGTGATTTTTCTGGCAAGGCAGGTTGATCAGGGAAATCTTTCTGGTGAAACTAAATATTAATAATGATAATAATACTAATAATGCATATAGTGTCACCATATTTTTTCCAAAATACTGGACTTCTAAAATGTCCAAATGTTCCCACAGTACAACATTTTTATAACTTAAACTGGGTTATTACTTACTGTTTGTAAGCATGTTCATGTTTATTAAGGATATTTCTAGATCTTCTTTCTGTGTTCTTGATATAATATCAGAGAGTGTTTGCTTTGAGACGAGACGACACACCGAAGAAAAACTGGTTTGCGTTTGATTTAAACCTGTTGTTATGTGCAAAGCTCTGATGTATTATTGAAATTTTCCATAACAGTATGTCCTTCCCATCTGGCCGCTGCTAATTTAACTGAAGCTAATCTTGTGTAGTGCCGCGTGATTTACTAGAGAGCTCGCTAATATACCAGAGTACTGTCCCATTTACTGTAGAGCTGCTTAATATGCCATGAAGAGCTGCAGTTCACTTCAGAAAGGACTTCATCCAGCCCCAGAGAATACACACACACACACACACACACACACACACGTCTGGTTTGCTATCCTTGTGGGGACTCTCCATAGGCCTAATGGTGTTTCTACTGTACAGACTGTATGTAGTATTGTCCTACACTGACCCTACACCTAAACCTACCCCTTACAGG
>JAUCMT010000001.1:1107223-1120215 GCA_032357475.1 Enteromius thamalakanensis
GAGATCATTAGCTGATTGCTAACAGCTGGGTTGTGTTTCAACCGCGCTTTCTCTCGAAATTGGTTATAACTTCATTTATTCTGTAAGAAGTACTAAAAAAGGAATTCTAAAGGTAAAAATTAGTGCTGTCAAACGAGTTTAATCATCAAGTTTTTCTTTTTATAATATAATATGTGTTTATTTATGATGTTTATATTAAAACACACACGTACAGTATATATTTTGAAAGTATTTACATGTAAATGCATATATATATATATTTATTTTCTTACATTTGATATAATATCTAAATGTATTTAATATTAAAACACAATATGTAATATATAACTTATTTTATAAGTTGGTTGCCAATGTTAAGTTGGCTCAACTTATTTTTTTTATTTGGACGTTTGATGCAGGTTATAAAGTTCCCTGTTGACACTGTTCCATTAACTGTAAAGGGCACTGAACCGTACAGAGAAACAGAAGAAGCGTCTGATCTCTGAGCTGCTGCAGTTGTTGAGTGTGTGTTTGCTCTGTGTTTTCTCTCAGCAGACTCCCTGTTCAGCGGCCTGGGCCTCGGCGCGGTGGTGGGGCTCGGCGTGGCGGCTCTTCTTCTGCTGCTGGTGCTGGTGGACATCAGCTGCTTCTTCCTGCGCCAGTGCGGCCTGCTCATGTGCATCACGCGCAAGCTCTGCAGCAAGAAGACCTCCACCAGCGGCAAGAGCAAAGAGCTGGAGGAGGGCAAAGCAGCGTATCTGTGAGTTCCTCTGCGTTCGTTTGCATGGGTGCCGTCGACCTCGGCCCGGCCGTCTCGCTCATCATCACACTAGAGCTTTCGTTTGATGTGATGCATGACTGTTTGTGAGTATGCCTGTCATATTTGAACAAAGAACAGCTGGTCATATTGATATGGTTTGATGAATATTCGGCAGCTGGTCATTCTAGAGTGGTTAAAACAGCTTCAACTGGCACTAAGGTTAGTTTAAAACGTTGTTCTAACATTGTTTTCCTGATCGAAGCGTCTCATTGAATCGTTAGAATTTTGTGTGTGCTGAAAAAAAGTTACTTTTTATTCATCAAGGATGTCTTAAATTGATTGAAAAAGACAGTAAAGACATTTATAATCTTACAAAAGATTACTATTTCCTGAAAAATAAAATCTGTCGTTTTCCCAAAAAAATATTGTGCAGCACAACTGTTTTAAACATTGATCAAAATCAGATTCTTGAGCAGTAAATCAGTATATTATTATGATTTCTGAAGGATCATGTGACACTGCAGGCTGGAGTAATCATGCTGAAAATACAGCTGAACATCACAGAAATAAATTATATGTTAACATGCATTAACAATGAAAATGGTTGTATTATATTGCAAAAAACAAAACAATTTTTACTGTATTTTTAATAAATGTATTCAGTCTTGGTGAGCAGAACAGACTAACTGTTTACAGACTCACTGAGACTCTTTGAGAAACATTGGTTGAAAAAATCTTAGAATAACGTTGTTTTGCGAGACTGGGTTTGCATCGTTTAGCATCATTTCAATGATTTTAGAATCATTTTAACATTTATATTTGAAGGGCTGCTAATGAAGTCATCATCTGTCTCCTCTGAATCTGATGATTAATAGAAACTGACAGTCATTAACTAATAACGAGGGTTGAATTCCACCCTCAACTTACAGTAAATTATTTCATAATATGTCCCCATTATCATTAAACGCTATTAATAATATGCACTTACAGTTATGCAGTAAGGGGCTCATTTAATAACGTTCTGCTGAGTGAGTTCAGTAAATGATCAGACAGATGGTTTCGTTTGCTTTAGCATTAAACAGACCTCGTGAGATTCATTTGCTAATAAAAGACGGAATCTATTGATCTGTTTGCATTAGCGGTGCATTAAGTCCAACGTCGGTGGGTTTACAGTCATAATCATCTCATGGAAGATTGTTTCAGATAGTTTTGCTCACATCAACAGTTGAAGTACTCACTATAGAGTGATTAGCACTGAGACAGATGTAAAATCAATGGAGATTTAGATCCGTCTAACAGTGCAGGAGGCCGTGAGGACATGTCTTAGCATCTTTTAAAGTTTAAGCATTTTTAATAGATATATGTAGATGATTGTGTTCAGAATGGAATACGAGGTTTTTTTCACATTTTATTTGCTGAAAATGTTTTCACCCTCAGACCATCCGAGATGTGGATGAGTTTGTTTCTTGGAGATATTTAGACTGTAAAAAAAAATCTGTAAAATTTACAGTTAAAAGCATTAACCATAAAAAAAATGGTAACAAATTTTAGGTTTTACGGTTTAAAGTTAGATTTACAGTTAAATACTGTAATTTCCTTAATATGCAGCCACAATAACTTCCTCCATTAAAAAACATTTTCTGGTCTGAATCAAAAGAGAGATCTGCACAGATCAAGCAGCATTTTCAAGCCACTGTGATGTTTTTATCAGCTGTTTGCACTCTCATTCTGACGGCACCCATTCACACCAGTGTTTGTTGCTGAGACACTAATGCAGAGACACATTTTTCCAAATCTGATGAAGAAACAAACTCATTTCCATCTTGGATTGCTTGAGGGTGAGCACATTTTCATTTTTAAATGGACTTTTCCTTTAATGAAGTATATACTAGTATGTAGGAAAGTATGTGAAATAGCTGTTGAGTTTTTGCTAGTGTGCCATTCTGAACATTCCCAGTGTTGCAGTGTGTGTTTTAGTGTGATGGACACCTGCATGTGTGTTTGTGTAAGTAGGGTTGATGGCTCGAAGGAGCCCATCGTGGAGATGAGAACTGAAGAAGAGAGAATTACTAACCAGGAGGACGGCAGTCCAGTGCACGAACCCAATGAGACGACTCCTCTGACAGAGCCAGAGCCAGAGTAAGAGTTAGAGCTGAAATGTGAAGTGCGCGGCGTCAGAGACAGTACAGGCTGTTTACCTTACTAACTAACCACTCGAAGGTTTGGGGTTGGTAAGATTATTTTAAAAGAAATGTGTACTTTTATTCATCAGGGATGCATTAAACTGATCAAATGTGACAGTACAGATGTTTATAATGTTTCTAAAATGGTGTTGTTGTTTTTTACTTTTTATTCATTTGTGAAACCTGAAAAAGCAAATCTACAGTATCACAGTTTCAACAATACATATTGTGTAGAATAACTGTTATTAACATTAATAATCATCAGAAATGTGCAGCAAATTAAAATGATTTTAGGAGGATCATTTCTCAAGACTGGAGTAATGATGCTAAAAATTCAGCTTCGATCACATTTTACTAAATATTTACACATCTGTTATCCTTAACATTTATCCTAACATCTGTTAAAATATGTTTTACATATCTGAAAGCAGCTATTTGTATTTTTTATGTGCAGATGAGCCTTAATTCATAAACATTAGTAAATTGTACCAACCGCAAACTTTTCAGAAGTAGTCTATGTTCAGCAGAAGACTCTTAAATCTGTTCAAATACAACCAACAAACTATCCCTGAGTCTGTTCTGTCTTAGCAACAACTCTGAACGCCTTAGCAATGGTTAACTGATGCTCAAGGCATATTTGACCTCCAAACTACTAATATCTCCTTCAAAGAACATAAGTTGCCACAACTTTCAAACTTCAGACGAGGCTTTATCAAACCCAAAATTCAATGCTTGTCTCATTTAATAATCCTTTTATAGTTTATATATAGTTATATTTTATAGTTAATATTTGTATTTATACTATATAGCACAAAATAAACATGAATGAACATCAAAAAACCTCATTTCAATCATGCAAAGACGTTATTTCTGTTAAGTTCAAGTTCACAGACATTAATCTACTCTCCTGTCTTGGATATGTGTCAAACAAAACAATGGCAGATTCTGCGTTATGACTGGTCAGATCACCTGTCAATCAAACTCTATTCCAAGGGCCAGATAGCTGCCTCAAAATTCACCAGCCTTCAAAAGGTTTAGAAAAATGTCAGTTTTAGCACCTGTTGTTTTGCATCGACCCGATCAGCTGATATACAGACGCCACTTACATTTTCAGTTTGCCGTGTGAGTGTTATCCTAGAACATTTGCATGCTAATGAGATGCATGACCTTTCCAAAGTCCTGTCCTTTTGTCCTGTTGTCAGACGGTCAGCCTCGTTTGTGTCAGAAAGCTTGTTGGATGAGAGAATGGTGACTAAATGCCACTGCTTCTGACCGCAGGAAGCTACCGCTGAAGGAGGAGAACGGCAAGGAGGTGCTAAAGCCAGACTTGATCGAGATCAAGGTCCACACGGACAACAGCATCCACACAAAACAGGACGACAGCAAAGCGTAATGGAGCCCGGAGACGATCCCAGCCCGAACAAACTCAGACCAAATGTAGAAAGCAGAAGATACCATAAAAGAGAAATGAAAAGAGATGAAAAAAGGAAATGTAAATATGTTCAAATGCAAACAGAAACTGCGTTTTTGTGATAAATCTACTGTTCTTTCTATTCATGATGACTCCGGCGCTACTTTTCGGTTGGCTTTTGCGTCTTGATGTTTTGGTTTGGCCATGGAGGATCTCAGACATTCATTTCCAGACCCTTCTTCTACTTTCCAGGCATGTGGAGTCTGCCCAGCGGGACATTGTGTTGTGTCTATAGTCTTGATGATTTCAGATTCTGGGCTTTTCATCTAAATGTATGGACGTCATCGGTTTTTGGCTTTTTTAATGTTTTGGTAGGATCTTTTCATGGGAAAAAACCCCCAGATGTATTGGATTTCTTCAGATTTTCCAGGCATAGTGGTCCGTCTTATGTATGTGGAATACTGAAGCTTGAAGACCTCGTCGGTTCGTGTTTCCCATTTCGTCATCATGAGTTTTAGACACAGGGGTCACTTCGCAAAAGAAACCTGGCAGTAAAGTGACTTTGTAGTTTGGATTTGCGCGACTGCCATGATGCCAGATGAAATGCTCTTATTAATTTCTGTTGATTACTGTGTGCATGTGTGAGTGTACGTGAGAATGAGTACGCAAATACACCAACAAAGATGCAAATGTTTGACAGATGTGTTGCTAGTTTTCTTTCATTCGTTGTTCAGATAACGGCTGTGAACACGACAGCAGATTCCTTCATTTGCTCAGGAGGACTCTTCAGTTAGTCCATCATGATTAGTGCTGGAAAGGTGTATTCATTTTTTATTAGTTTTTATATACATCATTTTTTTTTTTTTTTTACACTCCTTTTAAAGTTATGAAGTGATTTTCTAAATGATTTATGATTTTGTCATTTTTTGTTGTTTTAGTGTTGTCTATGTAAAATGAGCTATAAAGTGATGTTTATAAACAAATTTCGGGAGGAGCACAAACACACACACATGATTAGCCGTGGCCAGCACGTCATACTCAATCCATCCAATTCCATTCCGTCCAATCAAATTCATAAGCCTCCTTCTTAAATAAGCTCACTTCCCTCGGCCTCGTTCTGCACCTTCCAGGGTTGGAACTGGACGCCGAGCTCAGCCCTCGCTAGGGTTCAATCGATCTCCCGGCTCGCTACCTGAACAGAACGCCAAACATGCTTTATTCATTTATTATCATAAGGAAGCGTGAACTCGTGAAATTATTTGTGTAATTTCGTCAACATTGTTCATTTTTTATTTATGTTTTTATTTCATTTTATTTCTTTTTGTTTTTATTTAAATTATTTTTTTTAATTCTAATATAATGTCATTTTGTTCAACTACTTTTATATTGCATTCATTTTAGTTTTATTTCTTTATTTCAGTGTTTTTAATACTTTGGCTTAAGTGTATTTTATTTTGCTTGATAATTCGGTTTGTTTTTGTAATTGTAATATAATATTTATATTTTAATTCAAGTTAAAGACATTTATTAATATTTATTTATTCAAGTTTGATTTTTTTTTAATAATTTTATTATGTGCTGTTATTTAAGCTTATTTAAACTTTATTTTAATTATTTTATTTAATTATTTAATCTCACAACCAATTCATACAAATTTGTACGAGGTGCCAAATTCGTGCTAGTTTTGTTTCACTAACCCTGTGATGGGTTGGTTTAGGGGTGGGCTTTCGGTTTAAGTCATTCGTACAGACTGGCAACTCGTAAAATATGTACGATTTAGAAAAAAAGAGTGAGGTCGTAAGAATTTTCACAAATTAGCCACCTCGTAAAATATGTACGAATTGCCGTAAAATTGGGTTGATGCAGTATTATTTAGTTATTCGTTTTATTTTTAGCAATTGTAGAACTTCAAGGAAACTTTTAAAGCTATTTTTTATCTCTCTGTTTTTTTCCCCTTTTATTTCAATTAACGAAAAGCATTCTACTTATTGTACTGAACTACAACACTCATTGCCGCTAGAGTGCATGTTAACTGTGTAACACACACTTCCAGCGCACATCTCAGTCGTTCGCATCGGTATATTTGTGTAGTGTCAGATTCTGGTCGATGTTGTTGATAAAGGCAACTTTTGCCACTTGAGCCACTTTAGTTCTTATTATATTTGATATATTTTACTATGATTCACAGCTGTTTGTACATAAGTATGGCGTATGATGTAGTGTTTCTGTATAGCACATGCTCCCATACATTAGGAATGAAGTTCCAGATCAGGCAGAGTCTCTTCTGTGGGTCACTAATGGAGCAGCAGGGCATTATCTACCAAATCTGTTTTGTAAAGTGATTGTAAAGCCTGTATGATGTCAATGAAACCAGTCACACCTGCTTATGAAGTTGCTAAAAAGACCCATTCATTTGCACTTTTGCATTTTTTTCTGAAGACATACAAACCTCTGTTGCTATCTTTCTTCTTTTCTCTCTCTCTCTCTCTTTCTTTTCTCTTATATGTGAAGTACTGCATTTATTGCATTAAACTAGAAATGACAAGAGAGAAAAATGTTACATGAAGCAGCAACTTTTTCCAGCTGCTTCTCACTCATTATTGAGTTTCATTCAGAGACTCTTCTGTGTTTCGTTTCTCATTCACACGAGCTTCTGTTCAAATACTCTATGCATTAGCAGAAAAGACTTTTGCTTTTTATGTTCTGGGTAATTGAAGCTCTTTCTCTTCCGTGTTTGTCGCAGGTCTTTAGTTGATGGAGAACATCTGAATCCTGATCTTACCACTGGAACACCTGTTAAACTGTAATTTACCGCTGTAAATAAATGTGTACTAGTATAAGACGGTGCTTGTAAAATATTCTCTCTTTGTCTGTTTATTTCTATTTCCATTTTTTTTTTATGTTTTAATTTCTGCTGCTCACCAATGCTGCATTTATTTGATCCATACAAATACAGTTAAATATTATCTGCAGTCTTCATATCCTTCAGAAATCATTCTAATATGATGATCTGTTGCTCAGTAGTTATTTGTGTATTTTATTTATGATCAATTAACTGCAGCCTTGATGAGCAGAGGAGACTTATACATGTTTGTGGTAAATTTGATCTGATTGTATGAATTGTGTTTAATTTATATTCAAAGCAGAAGTGGCTTATGATCCAGGATGGTTCACGGAGACACACAACACTCGTTAATTTCCCAGATGGAGCAGAACAGCTGCACAGGTACAAATGAAACGGAACAGGAGGAACATTTTACTGTTTAAAGGTTGCTCTTTCACAGCTCACAAAATTTGATTGGTTTATGTGTTATTTTAGTTTTTTTTATAATATTCCTTTGGAGGAATAAGAATAGACACAAATAAATCAGGAAGGATGGATCTGAGCACATAAAAATAATTTAAAAAAATATTTCTTTCCATTTTCTTTATTTCTCTTTATATATAATTTGCAAAGTTAATTAAACTAACATCTTTAATGTAATAATATTCTATGAGATTTAGAATTAGATTTTATTTGTATATATTTTTGTCATTTATTAGGTACTATTGACATTTGTATTCGGTTTATGTTAGGTTTTTATGTATCCATGATTTATTTCAGTTGTAGTATTCAGCTTAAACTTATTTTATTTGACTTATTTTACAATATTATTTATTTATTCTTACTTATTGTTCACTTGAACGATAGGACACATGAAATATATAACAGAAGTTACAAATTAATCCCATATCAATATGTTCTAATTGTTTTGTTTATAAAATCATGGCCTGTATTTATTGAAATCCAGCGTCAACATCTGAACCTTTTTAAACATTTTTTTATTAATGTGTATGTTGTTAAACACATTTCGCGTGTGCGAATAATCAGACACGGCTGGCTCCACATTTCCTCAATCAAGCCATTTACGTCTACCTAATCAGAACCGAGCACTTCCGCCTTAAAAAAAGCTCATCACTTTCATCACTTTATTTCTATAGCGCATTTAACAATAGAGATTGTGGCAAAGCAAACGTTAAAGCATTATCAAACAGCAGAACAGAGTGATGGTAATGTATAATGGCATCAGGTGTCCCCAACTAAGCAAGCCAGAGGTGACAGCGGCAAGGAACCAAAACCCCATATATTAGAGATTGGGGGAAAAAACCTTGGGAGAACCAGGCTTAGGTTCAGAAATCTCAACACATTTCTCCTCTGGAGAACCAGAGAACTGATCTCAGAACTGCTCCAGACACCAGTTTTAATATGAGCTCACTGATTGATCTGAGCTGCTCATATTAACTTCTACACGACAGCTGTAGCTCTCTCATCGGTGGCTTTTTTTCTCCAGGAATTATTGACGATACATTTGAAATGTTTTCCCTCCAAAAATCCAGCCAATGCTTTCTTTAGTGGACTGACACTCACTGCTGTTCTTTTCCAGCATCACCATGTAAAGGGCTAAAGAATGGTTATTATTCCTGAAGCGATGTGTGTGTGTGTGTGTGTGGTTTCAGGCCGCTGCCTTCAGTTTGCACACATCTCTATCGGATTCTCAATTAAAGCACACAGCGTAATACAAGAGCCTTGGGGCTTTAAAACAATCAATTATCTAAACACACAGCTATTAGCACGTAATTGTCCAATCGAGTCGTAAAAGCATCTGAAGGTGATGTGGAACCGGGTAACTTTTAGTGATGCATCATTGTTTCTATGATTATGTGTCTTTTGTTGTGATGCACGACGTGCGCTGGTTGTTCTAAATCATCCAGAGGTTGTTATAAAGTTTTCCTTTAGTTGATTTATTGATCAATTCATGTGTGAAACTGCACTAGAAGAAAGACCCTGAAAGTTTGAGTTCTTATGTAATATTATAATCTAGTGGAGAGCTTTAAGTCGCTCCAGATTTTGCAGACGAGAGGGTTGGCTCATCAGCTCGACCGCGCTCGCTCGAGTATTGTGTGCCAGAGAAAGGCTTCTTTTTTTGAGCTGGTCTTTAATATAATATTACTTACTGTTGCAGGTTTATAGGCCAACTTAATTAAGCAATTAAGATATTACCAGTATGAAAGGTCATTTGCAATAAAAAAGCAATAGA
The DNA here is from genome assembly GCA_032357475.1 of Enteromius thamalakanensis. Lineage (NCBI taxonomy): Eukaryota > Metazoa > Chordata > Actinopteri > Cypriniformes > Cyprinidae > Enteromius > Enteromius thamalakanensis. Next base: position 1,116,635 of record JAUCMT010000001.1, read on the forward strand.
TTAATAAACCGCTGGATTCTCCTGATAATAAAGCTAAAGGTTGTTTCTAGATGAAGGTCTGGATGTAATTCCCTGCTGAATGTGAGAATTAATTAAGCAGGTTTTTAAGTATTACACATTTAGAAGAACTGAAAGTCGATGAATATTCAGTGTAAATATGTGTGACTATTCACATTTAAGATGGAAACTTTTCCCAATGCATTCTTCTTGTAATTAGACTTTTTCCTCATGAACAGTATTATACTGATGCATTCAATTAAATAAGTCAAGGGGTTTTATATATATATATATATGTGTGTGTAGAAGCATTGGAAATACGTGTTAAATATCCTTCATAAAGCTGTAAAATGGAAAGTGTTGTTAAATGCATTTCATATATATATAGCACTGATATATTACATTTAAGAATTAAGTCAAGTTAAGCACTGGACATGTATTGTATAAGCATTAAAACTCAATTTCACATAAAATGGAAAGTTTTCTCAAACTTATTAAATAATAATAAATGAATAAATAAATAAATCATGGATTTCATTGACTTTCTTCTCATAAAAAACATTTCACTGATGCATTAATTTAATTTAATTCAGTTAAATTAAATGAAGAATTAATTAAGCATTGCACATGTAAAAGCATTAAAACGTGATGAATATCCATCATAAACATTCTTTCTTTCTTGAATGTATTCTCAAAAAGCATTACAATTAAATTTACACTGTTGAATTAAAATTAAATGAAATTAATTACCTTAAGGTTTTTTTATATATATAAGTGAATAAAATGATAAATTATACAGTAAATATGTGTGAATTCTTTAAAGGTTGGATTCAGCTTTACACTGATGCACTAATTCAAACTCAGGAGAACTTCAGTGAATTCTTCTTCAGTAGACAGCAAGTGGATGCATTCTATTTGTTTTTTCTTTGTTTGTTTGTTTGTTTGATCAAAATCCCAGATCCCAGATGCTGAACCATAAATCCCTTTTGGAGAAGCCGGCCTGACTTCTCATAGCGTGATCCTCGGTTTGATCTCAGCAAAGGCCAGTAAATGGATTAGAGAGGCGCGTTCCCACTGTTTGAACTGTACTGTTAGTGAGAAACGCCGAGGGAGCACGACTGAATCCCTTTAGCCGAGACCTTGAGGGTTGTGAGAGCGCAGATATGTTGTGTAATCCTCATGCTGGGCTTTCACGGGTCAGTCTGGATGGATGTTACAGCGATCTGGACACCAGAACCTCAGACGCTCCGGTTGCCAAGTCTTTGCTGAATGGTGAGTATTGCATCTTACATTTTCTTTTATCAAAATCTGACATGAGCATTCTACAGTATGCAATAAAATAGCATTTGCAACAGTTGTAGAGACAGATCAATATTGCATTATTATGGCGGATACATTATTTTTATGGTTATATTTAATGCAAAAGCCATACAATGAAGGTGCAATAACTGCAATAACCTATACTACGAATATGAAATATTGTGCATTGAGTTTTTTTTTTATTAATAGTGCTATTGGTACTGTACATGTGTATGTGTGTGTATGTATATATATATATGTGTGTGTGTGTGTGTGCATGTGTTATATATCAGTCATCAACTCGATTGGACAACTCTTATATTGTGCTCATCTACATATATCAAGAAATTATCCAAAGCAGCTTTTCCATAATTCCCACAGATCTCCTGTGACTCAGGTTCATTTGTGTCAGCTTTAATTGTGTCACTTTGACTAAACAAGAAGTGACACCATCTGAAAGATCTGAGGAAAATAGCACATAAACCCACATGAGAAGATCTAATAAATACAGAGAGGAGAACAAACAGAGGAGGGTAATAGTGTTTGAGAGCGAATCTATTTACAGAGATTCTAATTAACAATAACTCATTAACTCTGCATGAGCGCACGCATACGAGGGACGTTTCTGAGAGACTTTCAGAGAGCAATGGACCGACTGCTAAACATCAGAGCAAATCATCAGCTAAACCTTGATTTTACATGTTGCTCAAGTTATTCATAAAGCACTGTGGATAAAAGCATCTACTAGATAAACTAAATGCATTGCAAGGGTGCTGTTGTTTAACAAGTTAATAGGGTGTTGCTATTCAGTGCTTAGATTGTTTTGGGTTGTTGCCAGGGTGTTGCTATGCAGTTACTAAGATGTTTTGGATGGTGGCAAGGGTGTTGCTATGTGGTTGCTTAGGTGTTTTCAGTTGGGTTCTGGTTTGTTAGCATGTTGCCATGTGGTTGCTAGGATGGTGCTCTGAGTTGTTGCCAGGTTGTGGCTTTTGTTGTTATTAGGTTTAGGGTGCTTGTGAGGGTGTTGCTACTGTACGTGGTTGTTAGGTTGTTTCTATATACAGTAGTTACCAGTACGCTCTGGGTTGTTGCCAGGGTGTTACGTTAGTTTGATAGGAATTTGCACTGAGTGGTTGCATGTTCTGCATTTCTGTGCTGCTGCTAGGATGTTTTGGGTTGTTACCAGGGTGTTGCTATGCAGTTATTATGATATTTTTGCACGGTTGCAGGTCGTTGCTGTACAATTGCTTAGCTGTTCCGAGTTATTGTTTGCATATTGAAATGTGGTTGCCTTTTTTGTCACCTGTTTAATACCAAATTTGCAGAGGTGGCACAGAAGTGCTTTTGGAGCTGCATTTAGGTGTTTACTCATATTGTTGGATCCTGCATAAACACATACTTTTTGAATATGAGGTCGGTCAGGGCAGGAATAATTTATTCTGGCTTTTATGCAGCATCACATGTTGACACAGAATTTTGTAAACATGGCTTAATTTGATGACAGTGTGACGGCTGGATTCGTGCTGAAATCATGTACTATGAGATGTTAGCAAAAGTGTTTTTTCCTTCTCCATTACTAAAGGCACTGAGAGGGTCACAGCGACCTGATTTATGAAGTGAAAGATTGTGGGATCAGTACATCTGCATCGGCTGCTGTATCACCTCATTCTGTTGAAGCAGAGATCGCTCGCGGTCAGAGTAACCTCAGTTCACAGCATTCATCAAGTGTGGGGTCCTGTAAAGCTCTAGCGCTCCTCCAGACCTGCTGCAGTTTGGCGGCGATCCACGGTACATTTGGTCTCCGCCAAAAGCTCTCGAGTGCAATTTGGACTGAGACGTGTCCATTAAGCCCACTGGAGCTCCTGAAGAGGGTCCATCAATCACAAAACTTTGGAGACGGGGCCATTACACAGGAATTATGACCTCATCATGAGCTGGAAAGCCCTCGGACAAAATACGCTCTAAATGTTTGAATGTTAAATGGACGCCGTCTTTGTTCGGCCCGAAGGGTTTACAATGAGAGTTTATAGTCTGTCTGCAGTCTGCATTATGTAAGCTGTTTTTGCTGGATTAAACTATCGATGTCAGTTGTTTCTTTTAAGTTAGGTTTCGGTATTATTAGTTAGCTCTTTACCAAAGACTAACACAATAAAACCTTTAAGAAAATAATGGATGAAAACTTTAACCAGAATAAGCCAATGTCATGCTCTTATTACACGGCTCTCTGGAATGCTTGATTCTGATTGGTCAGTTGAGACATTTGCAGGTTCGTTCTTTTCGAATAA
>JAUCMT010000001.1:1134865-1153050 GCA_032357475.1 Enteromius thamalakanensis
GGGACACTGAAAATGTCCTCATAAATCACCTTCATATTGTAATACCTGTCATACCCAAGTCATTATACACATTTGTGTCCTCACATAAACCCGCACACACATGCATTTATTGTTGATGCTGCCTGTAAGTCTACACCATACAGAAAACTTTTTTTATTTTTCCTTTTTTTTCTTTTACTTTCTCAAAGAAACTCATTCTGTAAGATTTGTAAGCTTTTGTACCCACGAGACCTCAATTTGACTCTCATGAGTTTGTGTGTATTGAGGTTTATGACCCTCACACACACACACACACACACGCAACTCTGTATATCTATCTTTGTGAGGACATAGATTGACTCAGTGTAATCTCTAGCTCCTGACCCTAACCTGACTCCTAAAACCAAGTCTTGACCCTCAAACAGGTCTTTAAAGGGTTCTCAGAAAGTGAGGACCAGACAAATTGTCCTCACTCTGATGATCTAAAACTTAAACCGGCCCTCACAAAGATAGCTGTACAAGTGTACACACACACACACAGTCTCTCTCACACACACACACACAGGAGTGGGCAGCATGGGAATCGTGTCACTATTGATCAAACTCTAGCGGCCCCCGAGTGGCAGAATTTTGGCCGGATGAGTCGAGCATCTGTCAAAGTCTGTACAGTTGTTTAGGAGGGGTAAATAAGGACAGAAGTGTGTGTGTGTGTGTGTGTGTGGTGACCGCTTGCCAAGCAACCTTTTTAATCACAGACTCATAGAGTTCTCTGAAAGATGACTTTACTCGCCCCCATGTTGTTCCAAACCCAACCTTCTTAAAAGAAGGCTTTCTTTACACAATGAATTTGAAGAAAATACAAACTGCTGTTTCGACGATGGTTTTTATCAAGACAAACTTTGTTTACTGCTAAAATACATCAAGCAGCATTTACAAGCCAAAACCATCCTAAACAGCTCTAAACTAGTATGTGTGTGCATCTTCATGTGAGAGACGACAGGAGGAAGCACTAGGTTTTTTAGATATATTTTGTAAGATGGACCCAAAAAACCCTTTAAAGCTCTGTATCTGTCTGCAATAACTTTATATTCTAAAAGCTTTATTTAAATTATTATTAGAACATCATTAAAAAGGGTTCAATAATATTAGCACAACTGGGCAAAACGGTGGAAATTTTATGATACATTTCTGGAAACCTTCCAGGATTTTTTGGAAACTTTTCTGTTTTTCTTTTCGCCCTCTTTAACTGTAACTGTATAACATCCTTCATGTAATAGTGCAGAAAGATACAGTGCCATGAAAATATCCTAAAGATTGTTATTCTAAGGACTTTTTTGTTCTATTTTCAGCATTATGACAACATTCAAACACTTCCAGATGTTTTCTCACAAAGTTAAGAGCATCCATCAATTAAAAAAATAAATAAAAACTGCTCTTGACCTAGTAACAAATAATAATGTTATGAAAGCATTCTGTAAATGTTATTTTAACAATGTTTTATCTTAATCCTTACTAAGCATTGTGGGAACATTCCCTGCCAGCTGAGAACAAGGTTAATAGTCGTTTAAATTAATTAAGCTTAAAGTGAATCTATTATGGATTTTTGAAAATGAGCTTTCATGCAACACATGAAAGAAAACATCCTGCAAAATGCACCATAAATTAAACTCTCTCAAAAGAAGGAGTTGACTCTAAAAATGAGTCCCAAGCAGTTTCATTCTCGTGTTGGTCTCAATGAAAATGCAAATTCCTTCTTCACCTTTAGCGTCGAAAGCTCAAGAACACTGCTTTAAATGAAATCGACCAATCACTGGAGAACTTTGGAAAAACTGTTGAACGAATCGTTTGGGAGTCATTGAATAAATAATGCAAAAATACATGCATCTTATAAGAAAATTAAAGTGCGTGCATGTCAGTATGTTTATGGGGGACTCTTGAAAACCAAAATATAAAAAATGCTTTTATTCAGAGTGACTTGTATTGCACAGAATCAGTTCATACATCCTCTACGGTGGCCAAGAGAGCTCAATGCGCTGCCAACTTAAGAAAACACATGCAAACAGAAAAAAAGCACATGCAAATTCTCACAACGCAACACACGAACTCACTGCAAACACAGAAACGCGCTGCAAACACAGAAACGCGCTGCAAACAGCACGGACCACAACGCAAATGTTTCAGGGGGACCTCAAAATGTGATGAACCTATATGGGAGCGGATTATTTGTTCCGTGGCTTATGGTCAGAGCAGAGGTGTTGTCGCTGAACTAAAAACCTGATCATACGATCTTCTAGATATCATTAGACAAATCTGACGACTTCCACACTTAACTCTGGAACATTATTTTAATGCTATGTTAGCTAGAGTTACTCTCAGATGGGTTTGTCACATTCTGAGGTCCCCCTGAAACATTTCCGTTGTGGTCTGTGCTGTTTGCAGCGCCTATGTTGTCAAACTGATGAAGATGTTTTCTTAATGTGTTGTTTTTTTCTGTTTGCATGTGTTTTCTGAAGTTTGCAGTGCGTTGAGCTCTCTCGGACATCGTAATTCTCTGAGAATCAAACCCGCGACCTTGGGGTTGCTAACGCCATGCAGTTTGACACAGGAATGCATGTCTGCATATATCAAATTCATAGCATCTCCTTTTGTTTTCCAGAGAGGAGAAACTGGCAGGAGACATTCAGTTTCTGTCCGTTAATGACTCATCCTAAAGGACGGAGCGTTGCATCTGTGCTCCGTCCGAACACACACACAGAAACCCTCAAGGACTGGAAGACGGCGAGAGAAACACAGAATTGTTGCGTAAATAGAATAAGACAAAGAGCAAATTGTCTTGATTTCGTGCTTGTTTACAGGGCAGATAATGTTGTCTTTGGTGTCTCGGGCCTTCGTTCCCGGTGTTTATTTTCCGTCAGACGTGTTCAGCATCTATAAGCGAGCCACCATCTGTCAGATCCCGGCTCCATCATACATCAACATTACCAGCGTTGCATTAATTCCAAACAGGTTTGTTTCTTTCAAAGAGAATTTCCAGCAACACACACCCAGAGGAAAATGATGATATTAAAGCACTTTAAAGCAACTGAGCAAGGTTAATCATCTGAGGACTTTTGTTTGGAGATGTTTTTTTAGAGTGATAAGCACATGAATGTATATTTATTCTTTTTGTTTGCTCTGGTGTCTGTGGGCCGCGTGGATCTTGATGAAGCCGGTGAACTTCAATGCTGTGCATTGGGATGCAATTATGGTATGGCCAAAAAACATGGAGGCACTAATAAACAAAGGGACACATTGAAATGATAAAGCAGTCATAAAGTTATTTTAGTATGGTTTTTATTTTTGTTATTTTTCATTTTTGAGTTTTTATGTGTTTGTCTGTGTGTCATTGTTATTAGTTTTTGTTTTCCTCAGGAGACATGCGTTCTGTATTTTGCTTTCATTTTTCATGTTGATATTGCCTTCATACGCCCACAGGAGTCTAAATATTGTATATTTCCAATAATGTGTAGTAGGGTTGTTTTTAGCTTTTTTGACGTCACTCTGCTGTTTAAAAGTTTCGAGTGAGTATAGAAATGAGTCTAGGGTGCATTAAACTGATCAAAAAAAAAGATTTCTGTTTCAAATAAATGCAGTTCTTTTGAATTTTCTATTCATCTGTGAATCCTGAAAAAATAAAATGCATCATGGTTTCCACAAAAATATTGTGCAGCACAACTGTTTTCAACACTGATAATAATCAGAAATGATTCTTTTACAGTAAATCATGATTTCTGAAGATCACGTGACTCTGAAGGCTGGAGTAATGATGATGAAAATACAGATTTGATCACAAAACAGCTGTTTTAAATTTATAATAATATTACACAATTTTTACAGTATTTTGATCAAGTAAATGGATATGAGCAGGAGAGACATATATTAAACAAGCATCTTTGGCTTCAGCTGCATGAGAGTCCAGAGTCCTGAAGCTGCTCTTTATCATTTTTTAAAAATTGTATATCAAGATTGAAATAAAAAGTAATTTCTGGTGGTCTGAAAGCCTAGATTCTCCATCTTTTTTTTATACAAATTGAAATCTGTGTACAGTATGTGACAAATAAAATTTGAATTTGTATAAAAAACTGAAGGATCTCCGCTTTCAGACCAACAAAGATGACTTTTTATTTCAATCTTGATATTGCTTTTTTCTTAGTCAAACTTCACTGTTTCTTCTGCTTTATGAAGCTGTATTTAGGGCAGCAGGAGAGGACTAGTAATATTGCAGATTTCCGTCAGGCTCTAAAAAACGGCTGACATATTAAATGTCACGCTTATCAGATGAAGGTCAAAATAACTCCACATCTCTTATGCACAAGACATCTTTTCTCTTATTTTATTTTTAAATCATATTGTGCTGAAAAATATAGTTGAAAGGTATTTTATTCACGGAGAATGAAGAGAGGATGCTGAGGTTTAGATGGCAATGCAGGAGGCGTGACATTTAAAACAGTTTGTACTCTGGGGCTTTTCTGCATCAAGGGCGTTGGAAACTCATGATGGGTCAAACGAGTTTCTTAAAGCTTGAAGTTTAAAGTGAAGCAATAAGCAAACAATGTGTAGAGTTTTATAATCAATAAAAGCTCTTAACATCCAGCTTCTGGTGTCTCTCTGATGTTCAGATCTGGACTGATTTTGATGAAGTAAGCGTCAGAATAACTTTGGTCACATCTCCAGATGAACTCAGCTCAGCTTTACTTGATTCTCCTTCAATCATTTTCCAGAAGAATCTGATCATCTTTTGAGGAGCTTCACTTTCACTGTTCCTCAGCGGAGATCTTCACAAGCCTCGAAAACATCTTCCGAGGAGCCTTTATTTCTTCAGCTCTCAATCAGCACGGATAATTTCACTGAGACATACTGGATTATTATTAGAGATATAGAGCGACTGCTGATATTTAGAAGGTTTTACTGTCAGTATCTGCTATAAAGATCGTCTCTGAAGAAGATTTTCCTTAAGATATGAGACCACATGAGCCATAAAAGCTTGATGGATCAAATACAGAAGGAAACCAGATTTTATCTAAAGGTTCATTGATCTGTTTTAATTAAGAATAAATGCATTTTTATAATTCTTTTATCTTATGCCAGGCTTTCCAGCTGTAAACCTCTCCAGCAGAGAGGATGATGGGAATTATGCTGACAGCATTCAGTTTGCTCCGTCACAAGCTCAGGCACGAATAATACCTGTTCATAACAAACAGTGTCTTATTACACACAGTCTCACTCCAACTCCAAAAAAACTCTTTCCTTTTTGATGCTTGGTCAAAAAAGTTAAGGTTCCCCTTTTCAGGCACAAGGTGTCTTCCGTTGTTTTTAGGTGTTGTGCTTAATGTAATGGTTTGCATGCATATATTAATTTATTCTATATTTTTTTAGGTTTATTGGAGCCCCACTCCTACCTCAAACCTACCCACCTCTGAACAATATAAACACACACACAGGCAGACGCAGTTACTGGACAGGGATTTATTGCACATAAACAAGCAGTATGAATGCATTACAAACAAGTCGTGTTACATTCCAAGTCTTCTGTGAAGAAGAGGGTAAAACACAAGTTTTTAATCACTAAAAATGATCCCGCTCTGTTCACGCGCGGTCATCTCATTCAGAAAACATACTCCCATCCCGTAGCATGATCCCAAGACACGCAAGAGCCAATGACATTTCCCAACCAACGCTGACGCAAGGATTCTTCTGTCTTTACCCAATATATCTTTTAATTGTGACAATAAAATGAAAAAATTGACACAAAGGATTTCCTATTTACTGAAAAGGGGTACCTTGAGCATCGAAAAACAATGCAAAACTGTTTTGACCAAGCGTCAAAATGTAACGAGAGTGAGACGGTGTTGTATTACAGGAACCACAGAGAAACAGAGCATTAATTATGGCCCAGAAATGGTTGCTGTTTATTATCATTTGGATTTACTAATAGATAATGACAGAAAGCGTTGTTTTTCAGGATTCACAGATGAATAAACAGAAAAAAATATTTTAAAAAATGTATTTGAGATAGAAATCGCATGTCCTTGAACATTAAGTATTAATTTCTTTAAAAAATAACCTTACTAAATCTTAACCCTTGCATGAAAGCTCAGCTTTCTCCAGTAAACTCCGGTAGATTTTGACATTTAAATATCACCAACAAAAACCAGTAAACTATTTTGATGTCATTCAGTGAGTTTTCAGCTCTAGACTGTTCTGTTCTTTGCTGTTTGAGAATATGATGTCTCTTGGCTCTCGTTATCCATCCCAGTGGTTTTCTAAACTAACACTTATATTGCCTGCTCTATTGCCAGTATAACATATAAAACATTCTGCATTCCAGTGCATTCTAGATGTGTGAGGATGCAATTCATAATGTGTCCACGAGGGACATTAAACAAATCCTCTTCTTCTGATCAATAATTGTCATGTGGAGCAAGAGTTCAAGAGATTGATGCTGAGAGGTAATTAACTGTTGACATGTTTATACACCTGAGCTGATGTTACCGATAACTGAGGTGAACTCTATCGTCTGCTGAGCACTGAGAGCTTCGATAAAGCCAGAGCTCCAGAACTGAAATGTATTGGAATTGAATGGAAGACAGATAGAAAATAGTGTTTCAGATGTGGGGGTGAGGTTGTGGATAATCAGCATGCTTCCAGGCACCAGACTAATTTACTGCATAATCTCTTGGTGAAGGGAAACAAGAAAGTTTTTTGAAGAGTTTTGCCTGAAACAGCAGAACGGTTTCTCTGATATACACAGCCTGATTAAACTAGCTTCAGTGATTCCCAGCCGGTTGCCTCAGATCTGCTGCCTTTCAAAATAAAGGTTCCAGAAGGGAGCTTTTGCAGCGATGCAATAAAAGAACCATTTTTGGTTCCCCAAAGATCCTTTCATTGATCAGTTCGTAAAGGAACTGTGTTTTCTTTGTGCAAAGAACATTTTACTAATCTATTCTAAAAGCACCTTCTGTGCAAAGAGAAGATTCCACGGCTGTTAAAAGATTCTTCGTGGAGCGTTTATTTATTTAGTTATTCACTTACTTACGTTCTTACAGTGAAACTAAAGAGATACTTAAGTTATTGCATTGGACAAGACAGTCCAGGGCATAACAGTCTTCAAATGTATCATTTTTTTACTTTTCAAGTTTTAATACTAGATTAAAATATTTGTGTCAACACTTTTTCTTTGAATTAGCACATGCGGGTTTTGTATTTCATTTTTTGAACTGGTTAATCATTGATCTGAGCTTAGGTACATTGCCAAAATTGTCCAAAAGTAGTGATTTTTTTTAAACCCAAATACTGAGAATTTGCCTAAAAATTTTGCATAAATAGCATTTTTATTAATTTTTTTTTGTTTTGTTTTGTTTTTTTACAAAAAAACTGAGAATTGGCAAAACTATCCACAAATAATTGTAACCCAGAATCTGGGAATTGCCATGATTTCCACAAATAGCATTTTTAACCCAAAACCTGAAAATTGCAAAATTATCCATGGTGATTTTTAACTAAAAAAATTGCTATTTTTTAACACAAAAACCAAGAATTGGCAGAATTTCCAAAAATAGTGATTAAAAAAAATTACCAATTACCAAAAATTGTTGGCCAAAATTACCAACAAATAAAACCCAAAAAACAAATTATCCCCAAATAGTGATAGTGATAGTTAAAAAGAGCTTAGGTATAAGTTCAGATCAGAGAGGCATGTGTTCAGTTTTAACAGAGGTCAACTCCTAACTAAACGCATTACTCTGAAATCACATTAAACACTTGTTAATGATTATTAATATATAGGCCACTGGCCTCTTAAATGCATGATGAATGATTTACACGTAGAAAGATACTGGCTGCTTAACCATATTAGACGCAGGGCTTGAACTTTCATTAAGATTAATAAGAGATCTCCCACAGGAACTGCATTTTGACCTTATTCATTTCTCTTATATCACTGTCGAGGGCCTGATTGGATTTTCCATCACCTGTGGAGCTTTGCATGACTGACGGAGATGATGACTGTATGTCTGCTGGTTTGTAATATTCCCGATGCCCCATTAGCCCAGAATCCTGAAAGATTTGAGTTCGAAGTGGCAGTATAATGTGTGAGGTGACATGAAATGAACCGTTCCTGAGATAACAGCAGCTCTGTGAAGATTATACTCACTGATCAGTAGATATCTATCACGGAGCTTGACACGGATAATCACAGACGCCGAGGCAATAATATTTGGGTGCTTTCATTAAAAGAGAATAGATAGAAGTGTGGTAAGCAGGAATAAGTCAAGCGAAATGACTCGACAGGTTCCTGACTCGCTGTGAAGGGCTGCAGGTGCCGTCGGTGTCTGAAAGGAGCTTCTGTTTTAATGAATACTGATGCAGACTTCAAGTGGAGTCCGAAATATGGTATTTATGAGGTCTGACCGCATGGATGAGCAAAAAAAGTTGCATTTATAGTACAAGCTGAGAAGTCAGGGTCGCTGAGATCAGTGCAGGTCAATGTGAAACACTGACAATACACCATTGATTGATCATTTCAATGTATTTACCTGTCTACATATTCCCCTCTAATTACTCAAAGCAGCAGTTAAAAAATGAAAAATGAACAGAATGAAAACCTTGATAGAATATTTTTTTTGTATATTAATGAGATCATTAATTTTGTTAGCTGGGGTTTTTCATAATATTAAGGTTTAAAGGTTAAAGTCACTGACAGGCTGCTTTATACAAAATAAATGCATAAATGAAAGAAATTAAATAAAATTAATTTCCTAAAATGTTTCTTACAATGTTCTACTAACTTTTTCACCCAAAATATAACTTTATTGGATATGTATTTTTTTACATTTCCAATTTTTTGCTGTGACTAGAACGTGATTTATGCGTTACAAAAAAAGCTCTTGAAATGTGCAAATAACATCAAAAGGACATTTTCAACCTAAACCAAATAGCACGATTTTTTTATGTGCTATTTATACACAGAAACTGACCTTGGTGTGCATGATATGTGTTTGACGTGCATATAATACACAGTTTTTTGCATGCATTTTATTTGTGTGCATACTGTATAATATGCATTTTGGCGTACTTTCATATATAAATGCAATATCGTATACTCGCCGAAGTCCATTTTTGCGTATAAATAGTTTGTCACGCCCAATCTCACGGCAATTCCTTCATATTTTACCAGTTGGCTAATTCATACAAATCAGTATGACCTCACATGCACAAATTTATAAGATTTTTGCTAAATTGTACGTATTTTGTACGTACAAATGACCTAGAACCCCGCCCCTAAACCTACCAGGGGTTTTAGACAAATCGTACAAAATCTTAAAGTCATACAAATTAGCTACCTGGTAAAATACCTATGAATTGGGCATGACTGAGACTGTTATTTTTTCCTAAGCAAGTTTTAAATAACGGGATCTGGCAGCTTCAAACTCGGTCAGAAATACCGGCAGGAATCCGTCCGTAGCGTTCCCGTTCATCTCATTGGCAGTTCCGTTATTTATTACATAATCCGGCTGCAGTATTAGTATCTGGTTCTGATCAAAGTTGCACATCAAAGGGAATTAATGCAGGATGTTGGGCTGGTTTCTGCCGCAGGCGCCATAGTACTTCTCCCCTTTACCTTTTTGAAGTTCTGCACAGAAGTGCATGTTGAATGCGGGCCATGAAGACGACCACACACACACCAACCAAACGGTGGAGAGGATTCATCTGTTTGTGTGTGTGTGTGTTTTCTGCATGCAGTTTTATTCAAACTAAACTTTACATCAGTTTCGCATCAAGCTGCTCGCGGTGTAGCTTCCCATGAATGTGAATAAGCGTTGAATCCTCTTTAACATGAAAGATTTTCATCATTTGTTCATCCATGCCCTCCAGGACTCTAAACGCCACAGTTTGAACCTCATGAATCAGTCACGAGCCGTTCGCGCGGATCAGCTTTTTACACGTGAAGGATGTAAGGTTGATGTGGATCGTTAGGGCGAGCAGAGGAGTCATTATTTGTTTCCTCAAGGAGCCCGAAGCGAAGCGACAAAAGGTCTGTTAAAAATGAGACTTTGGCTTTCTGGTCCATTAGCCTGAGGGAGAAGCTCCGGCCGCGGTCTTCCATTACTCTGGCATCTCTATCCCTCCAGAGGAAGCGTTCCGGCCTCGCAGCTGTTCATCATCCCCATACATGTAAGGAATTTCTTTCTCCAGCCCAGGGTCAGTCTGTGTTTTGTTGTATTCTTTTATGTGTAAAATTTCTGAGCTTCGAAAAACCAGAGATTTTAGATTAGCTAGCCTACATGGCGTATTCTGTTTTTCTTAATGTGCAGCACTTCCAAAAATAATTAAATAAGCCTAAAACATTGTATGTTATATGCTTTCAAATGTGAATATTGTCAGAATGCGCACTGTCATGTATTGTAACAAAATATTTAGGGAATGTTTTTCTAATGTCCCATTTAGGTTATGTTAACGGGTTCTCGGAAGAATTTATTATTTGTTTATTTTCTCTAAACATGAAACTATCCGTTTTATTGTTTGCGAACATTTTGTGAATATTTTTGAATGTCATTTGAATGTACTGAAACAAACTGTAACAAACAGAACAGTCCCTGCTTACAAAAATATTTTAAGAGTGTTTTGCTAACGTTCCTTTTAGGTTCTTAAAACAACATTTGTGAAAATTAGTATTCTCAAGGTTTTAAATGCTTAAAATCATTGCTCTTAGCTCTCAGAACTTTATTAGGAAAGTTTCATTTGATAATTTTTCAGATATTATGGGAACATTCATATTCATTTAATGTTCTCCTTTTCTGAAGTTGTAACATTTAGAAAATGCTCTTAACATTACTGAAAGAGTGTTTATAACTTTGAAATAACAATTTCAGTGCATTATCTAAAGTTAGGACATCCACTGTTATGACTTCCAGGTGAATATTTTATTGTCAGAGATTGCTCATATGTAGCTCCCAGATATTCAGTAAGTGTGTATCAGGCAACTAATTTAACAAAGAGCTATAAAATGAATGTGGATGGCAGCTCAGATCATCTGATCTTAAAAGAAGTTGAGAAATGTTGGAGGCGTCTCCAGAACATGGCGCCTGCAGCAACACTAAAGCCAGAATAATATCTCTGCCTTCTTTCTTTGCATTAACATTTGGGCGGTGTTAAAAAATAAATCCACTCTTTGATGTAGCAAAGTGGAGGCGTGTTTAAACAAGCTGTTTTAGGGGGGTGTGAACAAGTCATAAGTTTTATAAAGAATATCTCTCTGGTTTTGAAACTTTAATCTTTTAATGTAAGTTCTTAAGAGGAACATCAGAGCAGTCAGTAAAAGGGTAAACTGGCTCTCCATTTAATATTATTAACGATTATGAGAAACAATCACATCAGCTTTGTTTTTTCTAATATGCATGCATTTGCATTAATAAAACCAAATATCACTACATCAGCTAAAGTACAGTAGTGTACGTGGTAGTTGAGCGATATAAAGCATCTCAATACCTTCAAACTAATGTAGACGGTCTAGTTTCTCCACCTCTGACCCCAATCCTGCAGGATGTGCTCCTCATGAACTACAGTAGAAGGTGTAGGATGAGTGTCTTCAACCTGCTGTGAGAGAAACGTAACATCAAGCACTTGCTTGTATTTTTGCATTGCAGCGTAATTGTGGTCCATCAAAGTGTTTGGAAACTTGTGGAGATGATTTGCATGGAAATAAGCTGTAGATCTGGAGATGAGCACTCCATCTGTGAGAATCTGCTGCCAATCCAAGCGCTCCAAGATAATAAACACTCAAGCGTAAGATGCTCTGGAGGGTGTTTGTGGAGGGAAAGCGGATCTTAGATGCTGGTGTTTGGCTTGTCTTGAGGAATAAACTGCTGGGCGAATCTCAATTATCAAGACAGCTGCTGTTTTTCCTCGCTTCAGTCTGAGTGGGGTGTTGTATTGTGAAGAACGCTTTGATGAAGCTGACTTGACATAAAACTTCCTTCGAAGAAATAAAATCAAGCATTCTGCATCAGTTCAGGCAGGCCTCATCGTCAAGCTCTGCTCTTAGCTGACTGGAGAAATTCAAACCCAGCCCCTATCAGCTGATTCAGACTCCTTAAGATCTCAATTAGCTAATCACAAACAGGACAGCCTACTGAAACTCTGCTTTCGTCTGCTGCTTTGCTTCTTCCTATGTACACTGCTAGCAACCCATCTCCTGCCCAACTCCTCCTTTATCTTGTATTGAACTTAAACAATGTCATTCTATTGTCATTGTTGCATGCTGTGTTTTCCGGGGTTTTTGTTTACATAATATATGAGTGTGTACTGCTTATGTTTATTATGTATAAATAAATACAAACACACACATTTATATATTTATATACATTTAGATATATTTAAGAAAAACGTTATGCATAAATATTAAATATATTTATATATGACATAAAATATAATATAAATACAGTTGGCACAGAAAGTATTCATACCCCCTTAAAT
Organism: Enteromius thamalakanensis; assembly: GCA_032357475.1. NCBI lineage: Eukaryota > Metazoa > Chordata > Actinopteri > Cypriniformes > Cyprinidae > Enteromius > Enteromius thamalakanensis. Next base: position 1,147,358 of record JAUCMT010000001.1, read on the forward strand.
ATTTCACTCCTATATTGCAGCCATTTGCTAAAATCATTTAAGTAATTTTTTTTTCTCATTAATATACACACATCATCCCATATTGACAGAAAACACAGAATTGTTGACATATTTGCAGAAAAAACTGTATAGTATTCAGACCCTTTGCTGTGACACTCATATATTTAACTCAGGTGCTGTCCATTTCTTCTGATCATCCTTGAGATGGTTCTACACCTTCATTTGAGTCCTTTTAAAATTTTTAGCCTTTTAAAAGCATGACAGCGTTTTTTTCTCTTCACATCCTGTCGTTGACAAAATCATTTATATTCTTTATATCACACTGGGTTATCAGGTGAGCGTTTGATGCATTAAGAACATCATGTTGGGGAATAATGAATGTTAGGAATATGAAATGAAGGCTCACCTCCTGTTTTTGAGCAGTAGCAGGTTATTTTGTTATTCTGCCAGCATCTGCTTTGGCGAGTGACCTGTGAGACGTCTCTGGTTGACATTTGACAGAAAATGCCATTGCTTAGAAGTACACTTCAGCTCAGCTCATATGACTATATTTTGAAGAACAGACCAGAGAAAAGTGCTCAGTGTGTTTCCAAATCACTGTTTGTTCACAGCATTGAAGCTTTTAGTGAACGCACAAGTATTTTCAATGATTTTGATGGTGTCTAATTCCACTCTTGTGGATGTATATGTAACTTTTACAGTCATCCTCATGATTTGGGCTGAATAAAGACATTTTTGTAGGCAGGGACTGTTCTGTTTGTTTAATTGTTACAATTAGTTTCAGAACAGTCAAAAATAACCTTCAGAATAACCTTAAAAAAGTAGATATAAAGTCAGAATTGTGAGCCGTGAAACTTGCAATTGTGAAAAAAGAAATTCATAATTTTTAGATATTAAGTAAGAGTTGATAATATAAAGATTTAATAGATATAAACTTGTTTGTATAAATCTTATACCTTTTTATTATTCCATGGAAGAAACCAGAAAACTAAATCACAAGAAATAAAGATACTTAAATGTTCTGAAATAAAATGTTCAAATGCTGACGTTCCTGCTAAGTTATGAAAAAAAATTATTTGTGAATATTAGCATTCAAAATCAAGGCTTTTAAATGCTCAAATCACTGTTCTTAGCTCTCCGGATGTTAGGAAACGTTACATTTAATCTTTAAGTTGTAACATTTGAAAAACGTTAGAAATGCTATTAATGTAATTGCTAGGCTGGTAATAACTTCGAAAGAACACGTTCAGTGTGGTATCTAAAGTTAGGACGTCCTCCGTCAGGAACTAACTCACAGATGAATGTGTTAATGTCAGGTGTCTGAGGAGTGTGTTTCAGTCACAATTTCTGTTGGAAGTTTTTGAGAAATGTTTGAGGTCATATTAAGATCTCTGAAACGCAGAAGTAGACATCCCAGCAAACAGAGAAGTTAAAAAATAAAAATAACTAGAAATTGCAGAATGGTAATTTAGAAAGTTATCTTCTTTTTTTCTAAGCAGACACAGGCTTCTGCGTATATAATGTGATGATCACTATAGAAAGAGATACATTATTCAAGTTTGTGTCCAGGTATGGTTCAGCTGGGATGTGGGTTGTTAGTTGGAGTTAAAGCGGACGATCACAGGTAAGTTTAGGGTTGATGTTTGTCTGAAGAGTCTATTTACAGTGTCTGGGTCCCGTCTCGCTGCAGGCAGGCAGACAGGTGGTCATTAGCTCACGATGCAGCCGATGAAGGCTGTCTGCACAGATGACTGCCTCCTAGTTTGGGCTTCAAATGTCATTTTCTCCGCTACATTTCTCAGCCCCCGCAGACCTGGGCCTGTGTACCAATTTAGACGTCAACCCTTGACATTTCGCAGATTTTCCTCAACCCCGCGGATCTCCAGTTGGGAAGGAACGTGGCTGTGGGAAGACGGGTTGATCTGCTTGAGGTGTGGAGGGTGAAGGCCACGCACCTGTCATCTGTGCCTGGTTATCTGAGTAATTGCAGTCATCCAGACTCAATGCATCCGTAACAGATTGAACCTCCCATTTAATGATGGACTGTTTCAAATACAAGTGTTTTTACTGTTCAGCCCATCATGCTCTTTGAACATTATCAAACACCACAGGAGAAATCTCTCGTTTTTTTCCCCTGGAAGTCATGAAATGCACACTATTCTCACATGATTACTGCATGAATGGCATTATGTGAAGAAAAAGTTGGAAACAACATACTGTATAAGTGTTCTTCATATATCTTGCCAGAAGAATTGAAATCTGCTTGAGACACAAACAAAGGTTTACTCTCACAATTCCACCTTCGTATCTCACGATTCTGACTTTATTTCCAACCTGATCTCACGGCAATTCGTACGTATTTTACGAGATGGCAATTCGTATGAATTTGTACGAATGACCTAAACATAACCCCGCCCCTAAACCTACCCATCAGTGATTTTAGACAAATCATACGAAATCGTACGAGTGAGGTTGTACGAATACGTACGAATTGCTCGTGAGACTGTGTTGTTATTTCTTACATCTCAGAATTGTTTGTATGTTCTCCAGGAGATTTGAATTCGTCTGACTTGACTTGTCTGGTTAAATAAAGGTTAGTAGGTTAAAGGTTTATATCTTGCAATTCCAAATTGAAATTTTGCTATTTAAACTTTCAGGTCCGGTTTCACAAACGGGGTTTAGCTTAAGCCAGGACTAGGTATTAGTTAAATTAAGATAGTTAAGCAACTTTTACAAAAATGCCTTATAAGAAAATATTCCAGGTGAGCATCTTAACACAGAACAATGACACAGACATGTTTTAAGAAATGTCATCTTTCTGAGACAGCTCAAACATGCAGTTTAGTCTGGGACTAGCTTAAGCCCTGTCTGTGAAACTGGGGGTATATCTTGCAATTCCAAGCTTAAATCTCACAATTCTGACAGAAATGCAACAATTACTGCATCTCACAATTCTGAAAAAGAGACAGATTGTAAGATGAAAAGTCATAGTTAACATGTTTAGTTTTTATCCTGTGGTGAAAGCTAGTGGCCACAGTCACATGACAGTTACAGCTGGAAACTGAATGCTCTCAGTCAGATCTCTACAGGTGTTACAGCTCCTCGACTAGGAGTGCAACTCAAGAAGAAATAGTCAAACAGATAAAAGTATCTTTGGTTCTCACAGACATTAACCATGCAGCTGCATTAATGAGTATCTTACAGGCTCTTTCATACCCAAGGGTTGATTTTTATTAAAACACAATACAATGCCAACTGTGAAATGACCTTTTCTTTATTTTACCAAAAATGCTGCAGCGTTATCTAACCAAATGCATAATTGGAGATTCGGTGGAAATTACATTGCAGCAGATAAATGAATTCTCGAGTGGTATCGATGCATCTTATTGGTCGTCTGCTGCTTTCTGAGGTTTATTTCTTTATTTTATTCACAGTTATGGTGTTGTTTTACACTGATGAAGCAACACTGACATCCAGTGGTCAATATAGGTATTCACACCCACATCATCGCTGTTATCCACATTTCCATCATCTCTGGATGAAATAGTTAATCCATTTTTATTAGACTATAATATTAGTTTATCACAGTCTGATAAGTACTGAATATGACTCAGTTTCACACCTAAATATAAGACTGATATATTTGAGTTGCATATACAATGTGTATGATTCGGACAGTTTTAACAAACAAACTAATAAACTTAATTTTATAAATCTTTGTCGGCCAAACAAGCCAGATTTATACTAACTATTGGCATTTGTTTGATTTTATTTAAATAGCATATTTTCAAAAATGTATTTATTCAGATTAAAATATGCCTAGCTGTGGAACAAGCGTTATTAATTTAGTTAATACAAAGATGGTTTTTGTTCATTTAAAGTGGATTTGAGTTTTTTTTACAGCATGATTATGGAAATCTGACCTGTTTCTGTTTTATGTATGATTGACACATATGAATCACATTTGCAAATATATCTATTTTTTTGTAATTAATTTATATTTGTTTGTTTAAAGGGGCACAGATGTTATATTCAGTTCTTATTTTAAAAACTTATATCATTTATCATTATAATTTGAGTGATTAAGAGTGATTAGAGTGTATTAACAATAAACTTTAAAATCATAAAAAGTCAATAATTATTGAATTTATTTTTGTGCTACCATTTTGAAAACATTAATTTCTTTGTTTTATATCTTAACTTTTTACATGCATTAATTTACAATTATTTTATTTATTTTTTTAAACCATATAATTAAATATTAAATTTAACACAAAATACAAACTACTGACAATGCTGTGGAAAGACAGAATGAAAAGAGAAGAAAAAAAGACTAATTTAAAGGCAAAAAAACCTGAAAGTTCATAGATTAGTCATTTATATTGCATTATTATTTATTATATACACAGCTAAGATGATTCAGTAAATTCAGCTCAGTTTTACTCTCATAATTACTTTATCTGGCTCAGCTTCTTGGATCTCTCTCAGATTTATTCACAATCTTCTCATAAACTGAATTTGGTCTCTTTAGAAACAATAAAAGCAGTCAGGACTTGATGAATCCAGGTCATTTCGGTAGTGTCCTCTCTATATAACCAGAGTGCTGTGTATGAGTTTGTTTTGTCAGAAAATAAGGAGCAGGAAATAATGACGTGCGCTGGATTGCACAATATTTCTGAATGTGTGGTAATGTCTAGCTTGGCAGAACCTCATTCACTTCCAGTTGGACGGCAGAATTAATCAGATCTTTTTGTTCAAGATGAACAGCCTTTGTGTGTTTAGTCTTAGCAGAACTATTTCTCAATCAAGCAAACAAATGCTCTGAAACTGAGAAAGCAGGTGTGTTTATGACTAATAAAGTGACAGTTTGGAGAGACCAGACTTATTTTTGCTCAGTTTCACTTCTGCGTATCTTCTAAATAATCGCTGCGCTGTTTATGCGGAACAGACTTATCAAATATGAAAAATATGAATCATAATGACTCATGTAGATCTCCAGGGATTCGTGTAAGCCAACTGTGAACGTTTAGGGACTATGAACAAAATTAAAGCTGTTTTCTTCTTTTTTATGTCAGTGTGTGATGAAATGCTGAAGGCGGATAATGAAAATGTTGAAATAACACTTAATTCTGCTTTTAATTTCCTGGGAATCTTGTGGATTTGAGGCTCGTCTGCTGTCTGGGGGGTATTTCAGTCAGCTTAGTCACACACACAGGTCGAAACTGTCCTGAATAACTAACTATTAAACAAACATTAACTGTGAGAATGAGTCAGTGTGAAGGAATCCACCTTATTAACGTTCATTAACTCCTACTTCATTTATTCATGTTTGCATGGAGTTTTTTTAACAGAAGTGTATTTTAATAGGAGGCATTAAACTTTTAAACACATTTGTTTAGTTGAGCATCCATCAATTAAATTTTTTTTTTTTTTCAAAATTACCTTAAAAGCATAACAATAATAATAATAATCTATATTTGAGATGATCTGAGGTGCAGATCATTACTATTATAAATAAACTTCTTGTCTTTTTCTTAAACTCTTGTAAGGTAAAAAAAGGCTTCTCTTTTTTAATTATATTAAATAAACATGGTAAGTTAATAGTAATTATACTACGGGCTGTTGAATGCTTGAATCTGATTGGCTGACGAACGTTCTGAGGTGTGCAATTATTTTCAAGGAAACGCACAGCG
>JAUCMT010000001.1:1153150-1174574 GCA_032357475.1 Enteromius thamalakanensis
CGGACGAATCCCTCGAAATATATCATCTGATCGATGTCTTGAGGTGTGGCAACCGTAGTATAAGCGGAATAATTGACCCCGGACCGTTAAATTATTAGAAAAATAATGCACAGCCGAGGTGGTGATTCACGACGTGAAGCGGACGACGGCCTGTCGTCAATTATTCCTTACATAAACTCATTTTTTGTTTGTTTGCTTACCGTGAAACTCAAATACATAAAGAATTTGTTGATTTTTTGTATATTGCATGCAAAACACTGAGGGTCAGAGGGGTTTGTATGAAAAAACCAAAACAATAATAATATTCATAAAAAAAATAATTATTATTATTTTGAGCAGTGAGTTTGTTAAATCGACCCACAACCAGTTAAACTTGATTTACTCATATTAAGTGATACTTTCACCCAGAATAAAACCAGTTGGTTTAGAGTTACCACATCAAACACTTATTATCGGGTCGCCTGCTGAAAGAACATATTTGTGCCGGCGTTTGGCTGCCAGTGTTGACACGCGATGCTGTGTTTGTCATGCTTGAGTGCCTCGATGTTCACTAATCACTGTATCTTCAGGAGTCAGGTGTCAGGACACAGAATCACTCAACACTAATGATGTGTTCAAAACACTACAGAACAACTGTTCCTGGTTCTGATACTCCAGCGCATGTCATGTTCTTTGCTCGAAAAGAAACATTCCAGGGTTTTACTCCATATAGTGGACTGTTACAGTGATTGAAGGTCCGAATGAAGTTAAAGGGATATTTCACCCAAAAATGCAAATGTGATGTTGATCTGCGGACCCCCAGGGCATCAGAGATGAAGATAGAGAACTTTGTTTCTTCAGTAGAACACAAACAAAGATGTTTAACTCAAACCGTCGCAGTCTGTCAGTTATACAATAGAAGTCAGTGGGAACCAAACGAGCCAAAGCTCAGAGAGTCAAAAAAACATACACAGATGAAACCAAGTGAAACCCTACGGCTCGTGACGATACACCGAGGTGTTAAGACACCAAACCATCCGTCGGTGCTGAACAATATTTCAATTGTTTTTATCTCTTATACACCACAATCTCTGACTGTCCTGAGCTCATCCGCATCCAGCTGACACACAGATATAGATGTAGATCCTTACGTATCGCGGCCCATAGAAACAGTCACTAATGAGGCATCTGTGTGTATACATCTATGTGTTTCATCTGTGACTCTCGGAGCTTTGACACGTTTCCCACTGACTTCTATTATATGACTGACAGACTGCGACGGTTTGAGTTAAACATCTTTGTTTGTGTTCTACTGAAGAAATTAAGTCATCTTCATCTCGGATGCCCTGGGGGTCCAGGGGGACATTTTTGGGTGAACCGTTCCTTTTATCTATAAGATGAGCATTTTGTGGTTTAACCAGTCATAAGGATGATTTATACATCATCTTAAATAAGCTTTGTACTGATTTATGGAGAATATTTGGCTGAGGTACAACTCTGGAATCTGACAATGCAAACAGCAGTACACATTACTAATCAATAACTGCTGTATTTATGGTTATTTACAAAACATCTTCATGGAGTATGCTCTTTATCTTCATGATTTTTAGCATTAAAGAAAAATTGATCGTTTTGACCCTTACTATTTATTGTTGGCTATTAAAACCTGTTTCTGACTGCTGCTGTGCTCCAGGATCACACATTCTTTTAGAAAGTCACAAGTTGTCTAGATAAGTCCAAGAATGTTTTCTTTAAACATCTTTTCTTGGCCGAAGACAGAAAGACATCGGCTGAGTCAATCATCAGGCGTCTTAATTCTCGACTTACATTCATAAACACACCAAGATCTCAGTTTGATATAACGTTTTTATTTTCACATTTCAGAGTCATTTCTCAGTTTGGAAGAGTCCCATTGAAAACACCCCCTGCTGACAAAGAGAACGTGTCGTACTTCTGAAGGATCCTCAACAGAGCAAGCATACGCCGTTCATTTAAAACTAGTCATTGTATCACATTGTGTTTCTTTTATATCCTTTATGCGTTGGTGTTTAGTCTGATTCTGTGGTTTGAAGGTCTGTTTGTCTTCATGAAGAAGAGATACGAGGGAATGTTTCAGTAAAGTTCAAGGTTTATGGGATGTTGTGGTGAATCAGTTTGGTACATCAGCACTTGCTGAATTTGTTTGGTTTAATTCTGAGAAAAGAAACACACACAACTGTACTACGCTCTGCTCCTTTCTCTCATCCTCACTCTGTCTCTGTCTCTGTTAATACAGGTTTGGGTATTTTAAATGCCAGACAAGACTTGTTATCAACAGGTATTTGGGTATTAGGCAATTTTACAGAATAGTTTGTTCTGATACTAGAAAAAAACACCAACAAAAAAACTGATATCTTCTGACTGGATCTGGCATCCGGGGCTGGATCTTAATTCTGTGTTTTGGAGAAAGTTGTTTTTTGTTGTTAGTTATACAAACAGTGCGTTTTATCATTTGCAAACATTATGAGAAAGTAACTTTTGAACGTATTGTGAAACAAGTAACATTTAAAACGATGAAGGTCTAAAAAGAGCAGAGAAACCTGATCTGGTAAGCAGTAAAACATCAAGGTCACTGTACAAAACCTCCGAGTGCAGGACTGTGAGAAGGTTTGCCCAAACACACACACAAATCTGGGTCAGATCATTCCTGCTGGATGACTACAGTCATAATGCCCTGTCAGCACACACACACACACACACACACACACCTGGTCAGAATGAAACTGAATTTCAGCAAGCCAAAGCAAATGAGTGAATATCAGTGTTCTGTAGAGATATTGTGGTCAGTCTCCGTGGAATGCTGAAAAACAATCGGGTCTATCAACAAGTGACCGCATTCCTGAGGTTTGGGATAGTTCACCCAGAAATTAACATTTAGCAGAGAGTAAACAAGATTATTATACTGAGGGTCAGACAGCTCTCAGAACTCCCTTAAAACACCAGGATTATGAATTAATGACAACATTTTCAGTTTTGGGTGAATCTCTTTAAGTTTGTAAAATGTTATTTGTTTAAAGGTTTAATGTCTTTATTTTCTGAATGTTATAGAAATCACAAAGGACATATTTAATTCTATAATTGTGCAAACATTATGATAAAAAAACAACTTGGGTAACACATTTAGGCTTTAAAAGCACTGTTCGAAAATTGTAAAAAAAAAAAAAAAATTAAATCCAGTTTTCTTTGCAAAAAAAATTGCTTTCAATATTATTATTCTTTTTTTTTGCACCTAAAATAAAACAATAGTAGAATTTCTTTTTTAAATTCTGTAAACGTTAAACTGTCCAGTTTTCTTGTTGTGATAAAAATGTAACAAAAATATTTCTTTCATCCTTTATGTGCAAATGAGGACGTTTGAAGAATGATTCGCTCAACCTATGAAAAAAATACAGTATATCAAAATTTTATTAAATATTACTTTAAGAATGTTTTTTTCATAACAGTTATAGAAATTCAATGGATGTTTATTGATTCTAATTAATCAAGATTTAATAGTTAGACAAGCATCCAACATCCTTGAATGATTATCATTTCAGAATATTACTGTAAATCAGATGACATTGAATTAAGAGTCTATGAATGTTACTGCAAGAACGTTTGTTCACAAGTAGACTGTTATTGTAAATATGTGTAATGTACAGTACATCTGTGCTTTGGTTATGTACTTTTTATATTTATAAGAACAAAGCTTATATGTTTTTTTGCAGCGTGTAAAAAGTCAAGCGTAAAATATATGGACAGAAAGCATCAAAGAAAACATTATTATTTGCATTTCCTCTTTTCTCTGAGGTTCACTCATGTTGACCCCTTTTACTTATATGAATATGAAGCCTTCAAACAGCAATAAGCAGCACTAAGCAAGTTAAAGCATATGTAACAGAAGATAGTGGTTGGCATTCACATTAATAGACTATTTTACCTTTAAAATAATCAGATTTCCAACCAACTTTGTCACAATATCAGTAGCATGAGTAAACACACAGTGTGACCTATACAAGAAGTCTGAAAACTACAGATTATACTCCTGCATTTTTGTATTCTTTTGTCATGTAGCATTAATTTTAATTTTTTTTTTATCGTTATTATTGCATAGACAGCCAGCTTCTATCAAAAGCTTATTTTGTCAGCGGTGATGTAAGAGATGGAGAAGTGTCAGGGAATGTTTGTGATGGGTAAACCAGTGAAATGCACGACGTGTGTGAGCTTGTGCATTTGTTGTTTTGTTTGTTTGCGTTCGCATTATAGATCAAGATCTGCTCTGAACTGACAGCTGTTAAACGCTGCTTGTTGATGTTGCAACGGATGTTCCTGCAAAAGAAGAAAAACATCATAAATCCCACATAAAATGCTGATTGTAGGATCAGATTTCATCATAATTTGACCATCATCAAAAGAGAGGGCTTCTTAAAGCAAGCTGCTGTTTACTGTAATTGCTATGAACACAGAAAATAATGGGCTTACTTTTCATCTGACGTCTCTTCATGCAAATAATTCCCAAGCATGCTGCAGCAATTGCGATCACAATGAGAAATGCACAAGCTGAAGATGTCACAGCGCTGCTCTGGTCATTCTGCTCGGGTAGTTGTTTTTGTTTTTCTGCAGAAACAACAGAGCTTCATTGTACATTTGTGTCGGAGTGGTGAAATAGGCTTTCTTGATGTCTTTATTATTTTGGATCCCATCCCTGTAATCTGAGATGCTCTGCACGCTAGAAGTAAACCACTGCTCCCTTTCCCAGGCAACAGACGGATAAACAGAGACTAAATGAGCAATCTTGAAGGCCATCGTGAAAATAAAAAAAAGATAAATATTTCTTTTATTTCCCACACAAGCGCTTGGAGACCTCACATTAAGTCTTAAAAGGCTGAAAGAGTTTGCTGATCTTCATGCAAAAGTCTATATAGTCGATATAAAACCACAATGCAAAATATGAAGTTGGAATTGCCAGATGTTATAAAGGCAGAATTATGATAAATAAAGTCAAAATTAGTACGTCTCAGTTTTAAGAAATTATAATGTCAGAATGATGAGATATAAAGGCGCAATTATGAGATATTAGAAGAAGTCGGAATTGTGATTATGGGGCGGTTTCCAAGATTAATCCAGGACTAGGTCTTTGTTAATTTAGGACATTTAAGTAGTTTTTGGAAACATGTTGTCAAGATTGAGACACGGGAGGGCGTACGGATCCATATGCATCAATTTATTGGAGAAAAACACACACACACACACACACACACACAGAGTGGAACAGGCTGCAATGGGGATATCAGAGTCAAAGGCAAGAGAATAATAAGTTCGTAACAGAGGGTCAGGCGATACGGCAAACAGTGTCCAGAGGAGCGAGGCAAGAGCGAGAGTCCGAGAGCAGGCTGGGGTCTAGATCCATAGAGGCAGAGAAACACAGAAAACACCAGGAACACGGGAGAACACGGATGGCTTGACAACAGGAAAAACAGACGTATATCCAACATTGACGAGGGACTAACAAAAGGTTATCCGAAGTATTTGAGACATTCGGCGGAGAAACAATGAAACACCTTGACAACAAACTAGAGGAGCGGAGACTTGAGTTCATTGATGATTAGTCCAACGGGTGAAAACAGACATAAACAGTTTGCTGGAGTGCCCTCAGCAGACTGGCATCTCCAGCTGAACATGACACATGTCTCACAAAAATGCATTACCTGGGAGCATTTTAAGACCAAACAATGGCAGTAATGTATTTGAAGCTTTTTCCAGTTTAGACAGCTCTAACATTTATTTTAATCTAGGACTAGTCTTTAACCCTCATAATGTATAGCATCAGAATAAACACATACTGACCTGTGACGAGCAGGTGGATTGTTTCACCTGTTACCGGTGATTCCTTGTAGTAACACTGGTACAGTCCCTGGTCTGACAGACTCAGTCTGTGAAACACGAGAGAACAGTTTCCTTTCAGCTTCAGCTCTGTTCTGTTCCTGTACTCGGGTGCTGTGACGTCTTCTTCTCCCTCGTTTCTGTAGTAATTAACTACAAGCGGCTGATCGGCGGTGACCTTCTGCCAGACCAGATACGGAGGCCAGTCCGGAGGACACTTGCAGGGAAGAGATGCTGCTTCTCCATCCGTGCCCTTAACAGTGATATCAGGGAGGTCTGCGGAGGACACATGGAGGTCAGCACCAACAGCCTGGTCTGATTTAACAAGTACTACGCTAAATATATCAGCAACTACCAGGTGCTTTGAGATTTACAGCCTGAATGATTCATCAGATAATAACATACTACTGTGGTACATGTTCAAACAGTGGTACTTTTGGGTACTTTTTTGTCAGTGCATGGTGTTTGTGTGTGGGTGTGTACCAAACAGGCAACTATGTGTACACATCAGTATAAATCTGTCAAACCCTCCTTATGTGTTAGTATGATACTCGTTTGTATAAAGGAAAAAACAAACAAACAAACAAAGTATATAGTAAAACTGCAGATGAACACATTTATAAATAGGCTACATGTTACCATCAACTCTCTGAATATAAAATGCTAGGGGGAAAATACAATAGGTTGATCATTAAAATGAATTTTTAGCATTGCTTAACAAATACATAATAAAATAATTCAAGAATTATAATTAATTGTTATTGCATTTTTACACACACGGATATAATCTATAGCCTATACATCACATCAGACTCCATCCATCCATAGTCAAACTAAATATATATATAGGCTATTAGTAAATTAGATTTTGTTGTTTAAGAACTGTTAAACTAATAAAATCAATATTAAATAAAAATTTAATAATATTAAATAAAATATCTTTTAAATGTGTACGTAGCACTCAACTTTTAAAACGGGAAAAAAAAAGTTAATCAAAGTTGTCCCATAATATAAATATGTATATATGCTAAAATGTATTTTAAACACATGTAAAGCATTTTAAAAGATATTTTACAGTGACATTTTTCTTAACGGTATGGATTATCCTGTCCTTCTTGATTGTGTAACTCACCGATGCACGAGCATGTCGATAACAGCATTAACGCAACAGAAAATCCTTTGAAAGTCATCCCGGTGCTTTTCACTCAGTCCTCTCGCATTTCAGTAACTCCATGTGTTCCTAGCAAAGCTGGATCTGGATCTGGATCTGCTCGAGCTGAAGTCTACATTCCTCTTGCGGGAGACTGTCCTTCAGCACACTTTCACTGGCTGAGACTGAGACACGCTCACTTTCACTCGAAAGCGAAAGTACCATTGATAACTTCACAGCTCTGACTCACCCCGTCGCTCTGTGCGCGCGCAGGTTTTAAATTACTCTGAAGTAGTCAATAAATATATAACAAATTTCAACTTTAACCACCTCCCAGATAGAAAAAATATATATTTTATTTTATCATAGTTCCATATTATATTTTTGAACGTGCTCTGAGCACATGAAACAGTAAGTAGGCTAACGTCAAAGCGTACCTAGTACAGGGCTTCTATACTCTTTGCTAATGTTCCGCCAGCGATGTATTAATAATGCTTATGCGCTATGATTTTGAGAACGCCTAAAAGACCCTAGAACGAACGCTCCTTAAGACTTTTAGACAACGCCTATAAACGTTTGGAATAATAAAAACTAAAAACCCATACTAAAACTTTTTTCTTCATAAAGTGTTATTTTGTGTAAATTTGTTTTGACATGCTGTGTCTGTTTGCTTTGCTTAATATTTGTTTATTTGCATTTATCAGCCATTGTGGATTTCTGTTGTTCAGTTCAATCATAATAAATAAATGAAAGAATTTATGAACTTAATAAATTTATAAATAACGTTACCAGAATAACGTAATTTATTATACCAGAATAATAAATAACGTTACCACTGTTTGCATTTACAATAATGAGATAATGTTGTTATTCATTTATTATTATTATATTAAATTACATTTTTAAAAATCTTGTCTTCTTAGTTTGTAACTCAATCAGAGTCCTGTGCAAATTTCGTCACATTTGATAGACCAATCAAAACAAAGTCGCTGAGTTCAGCCAGCCAATCAGAACACAGCAGCGGAGTCACGAGGGCGAATCGAGGAATAAAAACAAACCTGTCCAGAGGCGAATGGAAGATGTGTGAAGGGTCGTGTTTCTCTGTCGAGTTTCTCCCGGGGAAGTGGTTTGTATCGAGACAGATGCTTCATGATTTACGTTATATCCTTATTGTGTTCGCAAAGACAACGCAATACATCATAGAAGCTGCGATCTGCGTCAGGACAGCCCGTCAACACCGAGCTAGTCCGTCGTGATGGATGTGAACGAAATGTTCTCGTTGTAATGAATGCAAGCAGTAACGGGACTAGCAGTGTTAGCATTATTTATGTTCACCAGAACACGCTGAATATATCGCTGTCAGTGGTTTTACCATGGTAAAATGCTACCAGAACATTTCTTTACCATGGTAAAACGTGCTACTCAATGTCTTCCAGTGTTGTGGCTTGAAATAATTTAATAACACACACACACACGCATAGGCATATGGCATTTATTGTTATTATGCCAATAAATGTCTTATATGATATGTATAAAACTATGAAAGAGTTTATGCTTGGGAATAACTGGATGCTATTGAATTAGTTAATCATGTAAGTGATGACTATCATGTTGCTTGGAAACCTTGAGATAATGAATGAAATGTATACTTGTTTATAATTATCAAACTGTAGTTTGTATTTACAAGTAATGTGAGGTTGCCAAGAAGAATAATTGTCAGTGTTTAATTGAGCATCACTAATTATTATTTTAAACATAAGCACAGTAATTTAGCATTTCCAAATCAGCTAAAATGTTAAATAAGATTTATCTTTACTGCTGTCAATAAAGTATGATTTTTTTAAAATTTTTTTGGCGTGGTTACGTTGCACATCTAATTGCACATTCATTAATTTAGCAGTGCTGAGTTATTATAAACACTGCATTTAATATATTGCATGTGACCATAGACACAAAACCAGTCATAAAGGGTCAATGTTTTGATATTGAGGTTTATATATTATCTGAAGCTGAATAGATGGTTTGTTAGGATAGGACGACATTTAGCAAAGATACAATTATTTGAAAATATGGAATCTAAGCTTAAAAAAAAATCTAATATTGAGAAATTCACCTTTAGAATCTCATAAATATGATTTTTTTATTGGGGTATTTGCATGTGTATGTGGGTGTGGTGTTGGACAGAGGGGGCGTGGCTAATCAAATCACTTATGAATGCAGCTCTATTGCGTGTTTCCAGCACGTCAGCATCCAGAAGAGATGGAGGCGATGGGGTCCGGAGCCGGGGCCGAAGCTGAGGAGGCCCAGATGCAGTCGGCCATGCTGTGGAGCATCCAGGAAGCCGTTCAGAGGCAGACGCTGCAGATCGGGGCCTCGGCGTGCGGAGCCACGGCAGTGGTGGACGTCCTGCAGGCGCTGGGCATCACGGTCACTCCAGAGACGGTCGATCAGTGCGTCAGGACGAGTCTGAGGAGGAACCAGGCGCCTCTGCCCGATTACCTGCACTCCCGCAGCCAGGCCGGTACGTCTGAGACTCTGAACCAGCCAGCCCAGCTGCTTAGACATTACACATTTATCAAATTAAATGTAAGAATATTTAAACTTCAAAGCAGCATATTTAAATGTATATGTATTTTAATAACTCAAACATTACATAATATATATATATAAGTTACAGACTGCAGCTTTGACATTTTATTAATATTATATTTTATTGTATTACTTTTTCATATAATTTTTAAAATAAATTAAATATAATCATCTTATTTGTTTATTTCAAATGTCATTTAATTATGAGCTTTTCCTGACCCGCCGCTCTAAACCAGCGCTCTCGTGCTCCTCCAGGGGCCACACACCTGCAGCTGGTCTCCGGGGCCCAGCAGGCCAGCGGGGGCCGGGTCGTGGGCCGGTTCTTTGGGCTGTATCCGCAGCGGAGGCTGAAGCTGGTGCCATGGTTAGCTCGCTGGATTCGACGTGGAGCCGTTCCCATCGCCACCATGAACATGCAGCGGGCCGTTCCTGAAGGAGAAGAGATTCCTGACGCCTGGCATCACCAGCTCATCTTCGGGGTCGCACCCGGAGCCGTGTTCATGACCAACCCGCTGGACGTTGGTGCGTCCCAAATCACACTTCAACAGGAGACCACGAGTAAAACTTCACTACAACTTAAATACTGATAAAAGCCATGTAGACATGAAAAAACAAACCAAACAACAACAAATAATATGACTTACAAAAAAATCTAAAACTTTGTCTACTAGAATGCAAAATATTAATAAAAACTTTACCTTGATTTAATAACACCAAAATGTTTTTTTTTTTTTTTCAGTTTTCTGAAGGAAATGTTTATTGTTTAAATTTCTTACTTTTTTATCTCATTTATTAAACTTAAAAATCGTATATTCATACATATATACACATATATTTTTTTATTGTGTTACCCTTTAAACATCTTTATTCATTACCTTTGTTTTTTTAATAATAAATATTGAATATTCATATATTTTGGCTGTGATATATATTGTTAATAATTATTTTTATTATATAGTAGTTGTTTATTTTTTATATTCTTTATATTATATATATAAATATATATATTTTTTTATTAAATATGTATTTAATGAGTGATTATCTTGGCAGTGTGAATAGTTATTTTTTATATATATATATTAATATTATATAATATATTATATTTAATATACTTATATAGTTTAAAATATTTTGTTATACATGTATAATGTGTATATTTTTATATATATTCTATTCTATTAAATATATTGTTGTTATATTATAAAATAATTTAAAAAAAATTATTTGAAGCTGAAATAAAATATTACATGGAAAAAAATCAGTTGTTTTCTAATTTAGTTAAAGCACTTATTTTAACAACTGAGACAAAAACAAAAATTAATAAATAAAAACAGTCAATATTTTAAGTAATATAAAAAAAAACCTACATAATATTTAAAAACGCCAAATAGTAAAATAAAAAGCACATAATAAAATTAAAAGTAAACTGAGAATAAACAAATAAAAGCTACTTGTATAATTATAAAAAAAAAAAAAAATTGTATATCTAAAATTGTATGCACTGTACTATTATAGCATCGCTGATAGTGTACTATTAAAATATCACTGATATAGACACTGGTACAGTATTTCTGGATGTTTCCTGGATGCTTAGCTTGTTGTTGTCTCGTCAGTGAGTGAAGAGGAGGTTCACAAGCGTCTGTGCAGCGAGTCTGTGCTGCTCGTTCGACGTGAAGACGTCCTGAAGAGACTGACACCAGACGCTCATCTATCACAGATCTCAGATCAGCATCCCGACCTGCGCTGGAAAACATTACACGTGGAGGGTGCGACAGTCCTAAAACACCCTCTGTTCACTGAATGACTTGATAATGCTTCAGATACACACTGAGCTGACTGTGAGTGTCTTTCATTTATAGATCAGGTCAGGCAGATGATCAGCGAGGAAGAGCAGAAGGATGAAGAGCATCCGAAGACCATGCACCTGATGATTCCCGCGGCGTATAGCTCTGGAGTCACTTTCTTCGCTCTCAGAGACTCAGATGTTGCTCAGGAGCTTCTCAGCAGCTCAGATCTGCCTCTGCTCTGATTTTGCACTTCATTAAGTTATACTTGATATCGGATCAGTATTTAATGTCTGTTTTTATAGTTTTAAATAGATAGTGGTTTTGTGTTGACAGTGCTGATTCACTGACTTTTGTGTGCTTTGAGAGTTTAATGGTTGACAGCATCATGTTTATCAAATAAAAAGCAAGAAACAGTTGCTCCCTGTTTGTGTTTATCTGTCAAGCGCTGAGATGAATCATGAATCATTTCAAGTGAATTGATTCTTTCGGACAGTTCACTTCTGTTTGCATTATTACAACTAATAATAAGAAATGCCAAAAAGTGCCCCCCCCATGAATATGTTTTGACTTTTAAATGATTAAGGACTGTGTACTTTAGCATATATCTACTTATCTGTACATATTTTGTTTAAGTAAGTACAAGTTTTGTAGTAGAATTTAATAAATTCTAAGTCAAAAGTGCTAATAGAGTAAAATATTAATCTTCTCGAATGCAAATCAAATCCTAAAGGATGTATATGTATAAGACACTTTAAAAAAGATCCAGTTTTCTGTATTTTTGAATACGGTTGTATTATTATGTGTATTATGATTAAACATTTCAGCAGGAAACCAACGCAGTGAATTCCTTAAGGATTCTGTGACTATATATATATATATATATATATATATATATATATATATATATATGTATAAAATAAGAAACTACATTTACCATAATTCTCCACGACAGGAAGTAGATCAAAGTAAAACGTCAAACTTCAAACAGAGACTTGGAAAGAATAAAACAACTTAAACTCCCAACCTCTATATTGTATATTTACTTAACAATTCTCTAAAGCAATGGATTTTCATTAAATTCTCTCTTTGTGTAACGATGCGTCAAGAAGCCCGATTCACTTTGAGCGAATCGATTCATTCGAACAGTTTGCTTCAGTTCAAATTAAAGGTTAATTAAATACTGCTGTTTACCACTTTGTACTTATTTAAACTATACATATTGCACCAAACAATGCTACTTTTGGGATCTCACCTTATTTTGCGAATAGATTTAAACAAAAAAATTAAAAAGAACTGATTCAAAAGAACGAATCTTTTCCTGAATCGAACATGTGGCATGTGAATTATCAGTGAGTGCACGTGGTTTGTGGTTGGAAACACACGCTGGTCTTCTGTCCATCACTCATTCACGACCAGAACACCCCAGGATCCCGACAGTAGCCCGCTGTTCATCAGAAATCACGTAAGTCAGCTATTACGCATATAGAAACAACGAATGCATTGAATGTCAGACAAACTAGTTGCATAAAAGACATACAATTTAATTGCCATAAACTTGATCATTGTTTTTGCTAACTTAACGTTACCTGTTGCATCTTTATTTCTGCTCAACATGTTTGTATGATTAGTACCATTGAAGTACAGTAGTAGTTTTTAACTTGTTTATTATATGGCATGCACTTTGATAATACTTTCCAGTAGCATGCACATCTGAATCTTACAACCATAGTACGAGCACGGTATTTATTTGTCTGAAAACCTTAGAACAGCAAAGCATGTTCATGCATGTTAACTGCTCACAATCAGGCATTTCATCACATGAATATAGAGATCGAAGCAATTATCATGCATGCATTTGCACTTAAATACTTTCATAGTCTAAGTAAATGAGCAGCAAACCCTGAATCTCGTGATGTGGGTCACTCATGTGCTACTGGTTAACATTCAGACTGTGATTGTGTGTTTGCTCAGTGTGTTTGATTGATTTGATCATCACTTATCAGCATCCACTGTTACTCAACCTGAAGAATCCTGTCAGTGGGTTTTGAAGGCAAAGTTCATCTTAAAACGATCTCAGCTGATCATCAGCCTTGTTTATTTCCATGCAAGTGAAATGCAGTGTTTTTTTGTGTTTTTAATTGCATGCAATGGTGTTTCAATGTTTCTGTATGTTTTTTAAGTCCATTTTAATGCAAATGTAAAGCATCTGGATTTCAGTGTTACAGGGCTTCTGTGGTTGTTTATGGATGTGTTGCTTGATGCTGCCGGACGTTTATTTGTGTAGGGATTTAAGGTCTTACAGCAGCACTGAAAGGTCAGCGGTAATAGATGAGATCAAACTCGCATCGCTGCATCCTATAGGTCAAGCACTTCATGCAATTAAACCGCCTCTTTAGAAGAAATATTAACAATTTAGCGTGCAGATAGTGACATTTTGTGGAGGTGAGACTAATATATCAGAGACTATCGTAAGCACATTTGCTTAGACCGTTAACAGATGTGTGAAACAATTTCGCAAATGCCCTCGCAAGCACCTAAAACAGCCCAGCAACCACTCAAAACACCACAGAAACTGCCTGGCAACATCCAAGCATCCTGTCAGAATTACCTAGCAACTAGATAACAGTGCCCTAGCAACTGCCTAACAACCACACAGAACACAATAGAAACTGCCTGGCAACCACAAAGCAGTGCTGTGACAACTATAGGAACACCCTTGCAACTGCCTGCGAACAACCTAACAACCAAATACAATGCCCTAGTAACCACCCAGAATACTCTAGCAACTCCCTAGCAAAACACTAGCAACTTCCTGCCAACACCCTAGCAACCTTGTCCTAGTAATCATCCAGAACAACCTTGCATCTACAAAAAAAAAACCTGGCAATCACAAAGCAGTGACTTAGCAACTGCAGAGGGAACCCTCTAGCAACTACACAAAACTGCCTAGCAACCACACAATGCTACAACAACACCATAGCATCTGCCTGTCTGTATCTAGCAACGAAAAAAACTTCCCTAGCAACCACCTAGAATACCCTAGCAACTGCCCAGCAACACCCTAGCAACCCACTGTAAACAACCTAACTATTAATTACAATGCCCTAGCAACCGCCTACAATACCCTAGCAACTGCCTAGCAATGTCCTAGCAACTGCCCAGCAACATCCTGGCAACCCACTGTAAACAACCTAACAATTAATTACAATGCCCTAGCAACCACACAGAATACTCTAGCAACTGCATAGCAACCACATAGCAAAACCCCATCATGTGCCACTCTTGCACCAAATGCAATGCAGACTACTCAAAACCGCCTAGCAACCACATAGCAGCAACAACCCAGAATACTCTGTAACTGCTTAGCAACAGTCTTGCACCTAGCAACTAAATACAGTGCACTAGTAACATCCTAGCAACTCCCGCTCTCATTTTCTTCAAATATCTTGTTTAAAATGATTATTTACAGTGATTTATTTGTTGGAATGGATAAATGATGCTATATCTATATCTCTAGGCTAAACCGTGACATTTATTTGATGTTTAGTCATCATGCGCGAGGTGTTAAAGGGTTAATTGTCTGGTTCACATCTTATCTCACAGAAAGAACGGAGTATGTTGCCCTGGGAGAGGCTAAATCCGCTACACACAATGTCACCTGTGGTGTTCCTCAGGGCTCTGTGCGAAAAAGCGAAAACAGATTAAAGGAAATTATGCCAAGCATTAGTAAAACTAACCAAGTGTACGGAGTAAAAGGTAGTATAAGTAGTTTTAGTATAAAAGACATGATAAGATACATACATGAAAAGAACAAAAATGGGTTTATTATCAGCATAGATTTTGAGAAAACATTTGACAGGGTAGAGCATGGTTTTTTATTTGAGGTTTTAAAAATGTTTGGTTTCGGAGAGAATTTTATAGAATGGATTAGGATTTTATACAAAAGTGCTGTAACAAAAATTAAATGTAATGGGGTTTTAACAAGATGTTTTAAAATAACCAGATCAATTAGACAAGGGTGTCCATTGTCAGCTCTTTTATATTATTTAGTTGCAGAACCTTTGGGACTGATGGTAAAATATAAAAAGAGTATAAGGGGGATAGGAACTATAAAAGGAGGGAGGAAAAACTAAAAATTTTCAATATGCGGATGACACAACATAATTTTGTGAAAAAAGCCATGCAAACTATACAACAGTATTGTAGAGGATCAGGAGCTAAAATAAATGAGGACAAATCGGTATACATGAGATTTGGAAGGGCGGTGGCTTTAACAGGGCACTTTACCTTTAAAGAAAGTAAGGAAATAAATATTTTAGGGGTTTTAATGGGGAGGGATGAAACAGAAGAACAGAAGCAGAAGAAACTATGTGGCAGGAAGTTTAAGAAGGGATTGAAAGACGACTGACTTTCTGGAAACTTTCTGAGAACATTAACTTTGAAAGGAAAGGTTTTAAAAAGGGAAGGCCTGGGAATACCAGGTGCTGTAAGCTTGTCTTTTCTTCACTACTTATCTAATACACTGGCCTTTAGGGTGGCTAATTTTTAAATACCTTTTGGGTTTTCTTCACTACATATCTACTGTAGATTTATGATGTGCAGCAAAAGAGAATTGAGCTTCACCAAATAGTGAAGTGGCTTCAAGAAAAGAGCTAGAGCAGTCAAAACTTCCATTTTCACCATCAGGGAAATAATTAAGAATTTCCAATCAACATAAAATTTTACGAAACTGTCTGGAAGAGGATGTGTGTCCATATCATCCTAATCCATGGCGTGGAGTAAAGTTTGAGTGGCTAAAGACTCTTCAAGGACCATAGCTGGAGAATTTCAGAAAATAGTTGAGTCTCAGAAAAGCTTTACAATATTGTCAAAAAGCCCCTACATCAGCAAATGCTGTTTAGGAGGGTTTAATAAAAAATGATCCTCGCTCATTCAAAAACAATCTCCAGCATGTTCAGTTGTCAGACATCTGGACATCTTTTTTAGACACATTGCATCATGGATTCTATCAAATACAAATAGATAAAAATAAATAATTCACTGACTCTGTTAGAAATCTTATAATGGGCCATGGTTTAGTTTTCCATTAGGACAATAATCCAAAAAAATTAAGCTTTTGCCATTGCTGTCCCAGTCCTCTGACCTGAACCCTGCAGAAAATGAGTGAGGTGAACTAAATAGGAGAAACACCATCATGGAGCTGGTGTTCCGAAGGGTCTGGAGAGATTCTGGATAAAGGAGTGTTCTCTTTTCTCTTTTCAGGTGTTCTCCAAACTCTTCAGGCATTGCAGGAGAAAACTCTGATATCACCACTGGATGTTCATGTAAGTACCCCTCATATGAGCCAACAACTGCAGAAATGTTCGCAGTTCATTTATTTATTAGGGGTTCAAGCGCGTTGCTATTGTAATTGGCCTAGAAAGCTGAAACTTTGTCGGATGGTAGTAGATCGTCTCGCTACTCAGGCACAGAAAAACAGCCCAATTGAACCATAGGGGGCGCAACAGCAAACAAAAACACTTTAGTGCTAATAACTCCTAAACCGTTGTCGTAGACTCAAAAACTAGACATCGTTGTAATCCTTGGGTCCGTGGAAATCAAAAACTGTTACTGCGAAAATGGGTCTACGACGCACCTTTTTCCGCAAATACGACGTATATCCGAAACCTACTCTTGCTAACTAGTCCTAGGTTTTTCGCCCGGTTGCAACCAAACCAGTGCAGAAATAATTTGTCGCCAGTGAATATTAATAATTATCAAAAAAAAGTTTAAATTTCCACTCACATTTGCAATGTGATCCGAAACTGATCAAAAGTCGAGTACCTATGTCACAACAAATGGCTATAATTCGTGAACGAAATGAGATATCTACACCAAACTCGGTACATATGTGTATTACGAATAATCTTGTTCAAATCAAATTTTGCAGATTTGCCACTTGGGGGCACTATAAGTTTGGAAAAACTGTTCCCGGGAAACCATTAGTCTGATCAACTTGAAATTTGGTATGTAGTGTCTTTGTCCAATAAGACATTGGTGTATCTCAAAAAACATGGCCACCATCGGCCAAATAGTGAATTTTGCTTATTAGACAAGGTTAACGGAAGTCAATCAGACCGAAACTTCATGGGCATGTTCAACTCATGGCCCTAAAGGTCTGTAAGAATTTTGCAAGAAATCGGCTACTAGTTGGCGCTAATGATTTTTTTGCTCAGTAATCACGTGGTAATAACAATATGCATATCATTTGATAGCTCTTTTCACACTGAGCAACTTTGCCTCAAGAACTATTGCTGTCAATATTGTGAATTTTAGCAGTAAAATATAGAACTTATATTGTCATTCTAACCACAAAATATAAATCATGGAAGCAATCAATATATTGAATAATGTGTTATACTAGAGGCCTGAGTAACCTCGAGTGAACTGTGTGAACTTCTCATGAACTGACCAGAAAAAGGATCCATTGTCTTAGAGCCAGGCAGAAGCTGTCAAGGAGACCTGAATTGTGAAGTCATCTAAGTTTAAAGGGGGGCTCTGTACTTTTTTGCAAAGTAAGCAACTTTTCTGTAAGACACCATGAGAAAATAAAGGGAGGATAGTAAGATAAGGGTGGTCAGCCAATTAAAATCAGGAGAGAAGGTGATGGTGTCATCTTTGAAAAAGTATAACTTGAACTGTACGCACGACCAGAGACCAGAGGCAGTCTGATGTGGCGGCTGTTCTTCTCGGCTTTGTTACTTTAATAAAGTCTTATTTCTTCAACATCTGAAACTCTGCTATTTGAGCCTGTTTCTCTGCATTGACTGAGAATGAGAATCGACAACAACCTCTTTGGGCCACAACATCAATCAAACCATTCATTAGTTATTAACAAATTAGTTAAAAACCTACTTTTGCGAACTAGTCCCTGGATTTTTGCCCGTTCGGAACCAAACCACTGCAGTAATAATCTGTGGACACACTTAAATGTAGAAATTTGTCCTTTGGTTAGCTCTAATTAGCTTATTTTAAAATAGCGATTGACCACATAAACCCCACAGCCTGTCACGCCAGGCGTTCCGTCATGTCTTGTGTTTATGTTTTCTGTTCTAGTCCATGTGATCTGTGTTTATTTTCATGTGTTTCCCCCATGTGCTCTTGTCATCTATAACCCCGCCCTAGTTCTTAGTGTGATGTTTCTCTAGGTGCTGTGAGTTTTCGTCTGATTAGTTTGTTCATTTAAGCGTGTCCTTTTCTGGTAGTGTCATCCGTGATTAATGTTATGTGGAAGTGTATGTTCCACACAGCCCCCTGCATTCTGAGGACATTCAATTGCACATCATCACATCCCCTGACCATCCAGTCATTCTTGGCCTACCCTGGCTGGAGCTCCATGACCCCCTCCTGAAAAGAACACCAAGGGGTACGATGGTCCACCTACTGCCAGGAGAACTGCCTTAGCGGAACCATCAAACAGATCAGTCACCTCCAGCTCTCACCTGAGGACTCCACTGACAGTAACACCCTACCTGCCGACTACCAAGACCTCCTCATCGCGTTCAGTAAGGAGAGGGCTACCCAGCTACCACCTCACCGCCCCACAAACTCCATTGATCTCCTACATGGAGTGGTGATTCCCCAAGGCTGGGTCTTTCCTCTCTCTCAGACCCAGAAGGATTGCATGAATCAATATATCAAGGAGGAACTGACCAAGGGATTTATCAGACCCTCTACCTCCCAGAAATCGGCTGGGTACTTCTTCGTAAAGAAAAAGGACGGGGGCCTTCGACCATGCATAGATTACAATGTCACAGTAAAGTACCGGTACCCGTTTTTCCCCTGGTTCCATCAGCCCTGGAACAGCTCCGGTCGGCCCGCTGCTTCACCAAGCTGGACCTACGTATCGCCTACAACTTGGTGTGCATCCGCAAGGGTGACGAGTGGAAGATGGCCTTCTCAACCACCACGGGGCACTATGAGTATCTTGTCATGCCATTCGGATTATCTAATAGTCCCTCTGTTTTCCGGTCCCTGGTGAATGAAATCTTTGGAGACATGCTTCATCAGTTTATTATCATTTACACAGAAGACATCTGCAGAACGTAATAATGATGTCAGCAATTGCTGGCCATGAAGTCAGCTCTGGAGGAGTGGCGTCACTGGCTCGTCTATACCAACCCTCGTAACCTGAAGTACCTACGAACCGCTAAGAGACTAATCTTCCGGCAGGCTAGGTGGTCGCTCTTCTTCACTAGATTCCAGTTTACGCCCTGTCCCGCATGCATGACCTCCTCTCACAGCCCCCGGGTCCAGAAAACATCATCTCGCCCGCCGTAATCCTAGCACCTGTTCAGTGGGACATCCTGCAGGAGACCCAAGAGGCCCAGGTCGCTGAACCAGTACCCCCAGAGTGTCCACGAGACAAGAGTTATGTACCCGCGCCCCTCTGTGAGATGCTGCTCCACCTCATTCATGACAGCCCCAGTGCCGGTCACCCGGAAATCCTTGCGACTTCTGAGCTGGTCACTAAGCGCTTTTGGTGGGCGTTTTTGTCATCAGACGTTACTAACTTCATCTCCCGCTGTGCAGTCTGCCAGATGACTAAATCCTCCTGACAATGCCCATAAGCAGTTCACCAGTCTGGAAGGCCTTCTGTGCACAGCTGAATATAAATGTCAGCCTCACCTCAGGCTTAGGCAAGTTGACCCCGTTTCAATATATACTCGGTTATCATCCACCCCTGTTTCCATGGTCCTGAGAACCCACTGACCTGCCTACAGTCGACAATTGGCTCAGAAGCAGCGAGCAGACCTGGGACACAGCCCATATTCAGCTCCAGCAAGCCATCCTGAGAACTGCCGCTCAGGCTGACCACCGTCGACGACCGCATCCAGCCTATGAACCGGGACAGTGGGTCTGGCTCTCGGCCCGGGATCTCCGCCTCCACCTGCTCTGTCGCAAGCTAAGCCCGAGGTACGTGGGTCATTTCAAAATTCTAAGACATGTCAATCCTGTTTCATATAGTTTACAACTCCTAGCAATTTATCGTATCTCACCCAGTTTTCACTCTTCTCTGCTCAGCGGAAACCCTCGCCTGAGTACTAACGTTCCTACCCGGACTCTTTCAGCCCACGTACCCCGGTGCTTTTCGTGCCTTTTCTGGACGATTCTCCAGTATAAATGGACAGACTTTTGCACTAGTCAGACGCGAAGTCTCGATTCAGCCCCGGCCATCGACATTATGATCAAAAAAAAATTTCTGACTGGACCTCTTTAAACTTTAGTTGAATACCCCTGCTCTAAAGCAATGTGGAAGGTGATGTTTAAACTCCAAATGAATGCATTTTCAAGTTCTACTGGAATAATTCACCCAAAAATCTCTTTTGAAAAATTTCTTTGTTTAGCCTGATACAAAGGACATCTATAGTATTTATTTTCTTATAAGAAAGTCAGTTGTGACCCTGGTTACAAACTTCAGGCATTATTAAACCATGGCGGCAGCTGTTCTCGACAAAATAGCAAGAAAGTGACAACCAATTGAAAGAGCTCAAAGTCAAGGAAATTGTGGTGAGCACGAACTTTGCGCGATAGATGATTGTTCAAGAAATGCACAGAGAATTTCATATTTGCTACCTCCTGAGACGTATGAAGAACTGAACAGAAGTCTGGATGAAATTCGAACGATGTTGTCAACGCATTTGCAGAGTGAGGGAACTACAGCTTTTTCTGTCCCCAGAAGTAACTCAGGTGAGTTTCTGGTTTTAAAAAGTATGCTCTTTATCTGCAGTAATCGCATACACAAACGAAGCGAGGAATCTTGGTAAGCTTGGTTTGGTTTGTCTTTTTTATGCGTTTGTTTGTTGTCTGCTCTCTACTTAGGTCATGACGTTAGTAATACAACTGTAACTTTCTCCTCGGTCTGCATAAAAGTAGTCTTACCAGTGTACATGCTATGCAACTAGGGTGACCACCTGCTAATAAGCCCAAGGGGGGACAAGGGGTATGTTTCTGAGGGACAATGTGGGACACTGCCTGC
>JAUCMT010000001.1:1186164-1214171 GCA_032357475.1 Enteromius thamalakanensis
TGCTCTCTGAATGATTTAGGTGACTCAAATCACTCAAAATATTTACAATTTTTTGTTTTGTTTGAGCTCCAAGTTTAACACATTTAGTTTATGTATGTATAGTACTTTAATTACGTTTAATAGTATTTTGAGTTGTTTATATTTTCAGTTCTCATTTGTTTTTTGTTTTATTTTTGGTCATTTTGTTATGCTTTTAGTATTTTAATTACTTCAGCATTTTTTTAATAATAATTAACTTTTTTGTATTTAGAGCTTATTCAGACTTCACACTTTAATTCTAATATGCCATTTTTTATTTGAATTACCTATATCGAATATAATGAAGTATTAAATAAGAATATGTTTGTGGTCAAATATTTGGTTTATTAGTTAGCAGTAGTTAACAGCATTAGTAAACAGGAACTAATTATGAACAATACTTTTTCAGCATTTATTAATCTTAACATTAATTTCATTGTTTACTAATGCATTATTATGAATTATTACATTAACAAATGTTAAAAAAACTTAATTGTTTATTTGTTTGTTCATGTTCCTTAAACTATTTTTTTTTTCATTTCTGATGACTTTATTTAATACTTAATTCATGTTTAAAAATTAATTTTAATTTCTGAAATGGAATCCCTTATTCATAATTGCCTTTTTTACATGCTAATGTTTCATTATAATTACACTATAATTACTACTTTTAATAAGCTAATTTTTCACTAATTGCTGTTTGTGATTTTGAAATTTTTAGTGCTCAAGTAACTTTATTGAATTTTTTATATATATATATATATATGTGTGTGTGTTTCTGTGTGCTGTAGGCTGTAACGCAGAGCTCGGTGGCTTCGCCGGTCTCTTCGATCTGAAAGCTGCAGGCTTCACTGATCCCATCCTGGTGTCCGGGACAGACGGAGTGGGGACCAAACTCAAGGTATGGATGGAGGTGGACTTTATTGGAGCTGGAACATGATGCTGAAGCTCTGCTGCTGTGTTCTGTCAGGTGGCTCAGGCGAGCGGCATCCACGGCTCTCTGGGTCAGGATCTGGTGGCCATGTGTGTGAACGACGTCCTCGCTCAGGGAGCAGAGCCGCTCTTCTTCCTCGACTACTTCTCCTGCGGCCGTCTGGACATCGCAGTGGCGTCGTCCGTGATCGCCGGCATCGCAGACGCCTGTCAGATGGCCGGCTGCGCTCTGCTCGGTCAGTAACACACAACAGAGCCGCTGGAAATCAAAACAGCGCCTCCTGCTGAAAAGAAAATGAATCACATAAGTAAAAAAAAAACAGAAATGAATTCATGCTAAATTTAATTCACTGTGTAATCACTCAAATGAGAAACAAACATGTTTAAACTATCCAATATTTGTGTATCGATATTTAATAAACTCCTAGATCGCGTATCGTTGACAATTGGCCCGATCTGACTGATTAAAAGGTTTACGCTTTCGACTGCGGCTGTGCAGCGTGTGACAACAGCGTGGAGCGAGCCTGAACATCCATGATTTGGAGACATTTTGCGAATGATTCCGTAGACCTGGGTTTCTCAGCCCTTCTGGGGGTTTCGTGGAGTGCACAGCCAAAGAAACGTCATGCAACGTCTTTTAAAAGACTAAGCTGTTAACACTTCTGACAGATGTGATTTAAGTAAAGAGTGCCTGAGAAAAACGAGCTGTCTCGATTCAGTATCTGATTTCAGTCATTATTCAGTTATTATATTCAGAACTAAGTAAAAGCGAACTATCGTGTCCTGACATGAAACAAGCGTGAAATAAAGGTGCAGCACCAATAACCAGTGGTTTAGTAGGTAATGATATAAACTGATATAAACCTGGCTGTATGATATATGCTGTTTCTGTTCCTGTTAAATGAAAGAATCTCAACACTTTGATTGATTGTGTGTCTGTCTCTGTGTAGGCGGTGAGACGGCGGAGATGCCGGGGGTGTACGGCCCGGGTGAGTATGATCTGGCTGGGTTCTGCGTGGGAGCCGTGGAGCGAGGAGTGGTTCTGCCCAGACTCAAGGACATGATGGAGGGAGATCTTCTGATCGGCGTCTCCTCGGCTGGTCTTCACAGCAACGGCTTCAGTCTGGTGCGTCAGATCCTGCAGCGCAGTGGCCTGCGGCTGGACTCGCCCGCTTCGTTCGGACGCCCCGGACAGACCGTCGGTACGGGACTGTTACTTTTCATGAGACTAATGTGTTACATTATTTAAAACTGGGCAGGGCTTTTTACTATAAAGTTCTTCATTTACAAAAGCAAACGTGATATAAATCCAGCTCAGGCTGAAGGAAATGTGGTGTGTACAGCAGAGGGCGCTGCTCAAACTAATCACATGGAGGATGTGACGCAGGAGAAGAGCATCATTCAGCAGTGACACACGTGCCATTTTTGCTTATTAGTATAGTTGAATTAGTTCGTCGAAGGTCGGCAGTTAATAAAATGGGAATAAATACAACTATTATATTTGTCGTATGTAACACATTTAATTCTTACAGGTTTTATTTAATATTCAGAGTTTGCATTTGACAGTTTTTTTTTGTTGAGGAACATTGAATGTGTTTTTGTTCAGGTGAGATGATTAAATAAGAGTGCTGTCAAACGATTCATTGTGATTAATTGCATCTGATTGAGTAACCCGCGTTCCTCCCTAAACTGCTTAAGACTACATGAAACCGCCTGAACGCTGTGCTCCGCTCTGCAGGAGAAGCTCTGCTCACTCCCACAAAGATCTACAGCCGTCTGCTCCAGCCCATCCTGCGCAGTGGAGCCGTGAAGGCCTTCTCTCACATCACCGGAGGAGGACTCCTGGAGAACATCCCTCGGGTTCTGCCTCCGGAGCTGACCGCGGAGCTGGGTGAGAGCACCCGCTGATTCAGAGAGGAAGAGCTTAGAAACGCAGCACGAGATCAGAGTGTCCTTCTCTAGCTGAGACGCTCGCTTTATGTGATTGATATCCGTGTCTGGAGCACAGCAGCAGCACAGGCCTGTTTGTAGCTATAGACAACAACACACTGTATAGATCAAAATTACCTATTTTTCTTTTATGCCAAAAATTGTTAGGATATTAAATCATGTTCCTTGAATGTATTTTCTACACTTCCTACTGTACTCATCAGAACTTCCTTTGCACAACTAAAGGTGATTTTCTCAATATTTTGACTGTTTGTTAAATAGCTGTATCTCCGCCAAATATTGTCCTATCCTAACAAAGCAGACATCAATGATTATTTATGCTAATGGTAGCTTATTTATTATAACTGGTTTTGTGGTGCAGGGTCACATGATTAAAATACAGTTAAAATACTGAAGAAAGGAATTGTAATTGAATTTGCGTGATAAAATACCAAAGAAAAAAAAAAAATAAATTAAAAGTACTATATATAATTTATTTTTTTAACTAATAAATGATTCATTTTATATTTTTGCAATTAAAATAAAAAATAATAAATAACACTGATTACTTAATTTATTCTGATTCTGTTAAATAATTATAATAATTCTAAATTCTATTCTATTATAATTCTAATAATTAAAATAAAATAGTACATTGCATGTAATTACACAGTTATTAAAAATATATTGTAATTATTTTTTTTGTACTTTTATAATTGCTGATAAATGCAGCTGAAGTCCTGCTTTGTCAAATCATTGTTTTTTTAAACTTTGGAATAAATTAAAATAACACTTTAAAAAAAATTTAAAAATAAAATGGTCCTAATTTGTGACATTGTATTATTATTAATAGTATTGTTTATTTGTATTATGTATTTAGTGTAATTTAATTACATACCTTTTATTCATGTATAATATGGGGAGTGTGTTTGGATGCTGTGATGATGTTCTGTGTTTCAGACGCGTGCCGCTGGAGGATCCCGGCCGTCTTCTCGTGGCTGCAGCAGGAGGGCGGTCTGTCTCTGGACGAGATGAGCCGCACGTTTAACTGTGGTCTAGGCGCTGTACTGGTGGTCAGTAAACCGGACGCCCAGCGGGTGCTGCGTCTGCTGAAGGCCCAGGAGGAGGCCTGGATCGTGGGTTCACTCATCCACAGACCGCCCGGTGAGACATCATTTAATAAATCTATTTCTGCTTTACTGTAGTGAAATGATAATCCGGTCTTTGTCAGACTAACCCAAACTGGACCTCAGCTTGTGTTTGCTGTTTGTATTGTATTGTTGTATTGTGTTTGCTATTTGTATTGCCAATGCATTATAACTAAAAGAGCATGCAGGGTAATGAACCGACATTAGACTAATAGTGTGTGTGTGTGACCAGGAGCGGCGGCGGTGCTGATCAGGAACCTGAAGCAGAGTCTGAAGGACAGTCCGAGTCGCTCACCGGACACCGGCTCTCTAGGGAACGGAGCGGATCACGGAGAACAGGCCTCGCGCCGAAGAACCAGAGTCGCTGTCCTGATCTCGGGAACCGGTGCGTATCACGTTGGAAATGCTGGGGACTACTTTCAGGTGCTGCGTGATATCACTGCTGCTGCTGCACTCATGGAAAGACAGCAAAGCTCCTTCGTTATAACTCCAGGAGGAGAGTAGAGTTCCTAGCCATGTAGACTTTTCATTGTCTGTCGGTGTTAGTACACGATGCAACTACAGAAGAGTAAATGGGAAAAATATCGAGATCCCTTGGTCATTTTTTTTCATTAAGCTGCTAACGGTCTAATCCAATTCAATGATCTATGCTAACAGACCCAGAGAAACAACCTAACTGCAATTTGATCGATGCCACTGTTTTTGTCCAAATGACTTCTTCATGTAAGCCTCAGTTCTAGTAGGGTAAAATGTAATTATGCTTCGAAGTGAAGTTTTTGGCCTGTCATTGTTAGCTGAAGCTGTGTCTGATGCAGAGACGTGATCTGTCTGACAGGAACTAACCTGCAGGCGCTGATGGAGCAGGCCAAGAAACCCTCGAGTTCAGCTGAGATCGTGCTGGTCATCTCCAACAGACCGGCCGTCGCTGGACTGAAGAGAGCCGCTCTAGCCGGCATTCAGACACGGGTCTGTCTCACACACTCCCCGATTCAAGCTTCCAAAACTACATTTGTTTAAAAACCAATTAACATTCATTAAATGAAGAACACCTAGTCATTCATAACTCTTCACTGTCTCCTCAGAGGGAAGCCTGAGTTCACTTCACTCTTACAAATAAATCCTAATCGAGTCATGACTGAAATAAAAATAGAGCTGTACTTTACATTTTACATTTATGAAATTAATTAAAACTGTTCTTAATAAAAAACTATATATGTAATAACTTTTATATATTTGGTTTACATTTTTCAAGACTCATGCAAGCTAAAAAAGTCATAAAATTTTGTATCATTTAAATTCTATTTTATATTATTATATCAGGTGAACATGAATATTGATGAAGATGTTATGCATGTCATGTAGTGCAGGTATGAAGACAAATGCTGCCCTCTAGAGTCATATTTTTTTAAACTTCAGTCAGATGCAGAGTTTTTACAATTGACTCAAATTATAGATATTTTGGATGAATATAATATAAAATAGAACTTATTCCAGCTGGTTACCATGGCAACATTTCTCATTTTTATTTAGTTTAATTAGATGCTGAAACTGAATAAACTCAAATTAATAAATGCAGCTTAATTAAAACTAAATAGACATTTTAAAAACGTAAAAAAAAAAACCTACTAAATATTTTACTAAGTGAAATGTACAAATCAAAAAAACCAAAACCAGACGACTCTGATATTTGAGTCGGTATGAATAGAAACGCTGTAGAATAGAACAGGAAGCACAGGATAAGAGTGTTGTTGTTTGGCTCAGGTGGTGGATCATAAGCTGTACGGCAGCAGAGCAGAGTTCGACGGCACCATCGATAAACTCCTGGAGGAGTTCGGCGTGGAGCTGGTGTGTTTGGCCGGCTTCATGCGCATCCTGACGGGAAACTTCGTCAAGAAGTGGAGCGGTGAGAGATTCAGACTCATGTCGTTTCCTTCAGAATGCTTAACTTCTGATGTCATTCATTGAGTGCTTGTTTCATCCCATCATTACATGCTGCTCCTACTCTTATATTCGTTATTCATTGTCACTTTCGAATAGTTACATTGGTGTATTACTGTATTTAATATTTTTATCTTATCTGAAACAGTTGTCTATCTGCTGTGAAGACAATCTTGAAGAGTGTTTGTGTGTGTTTGATCAGGCAAGATGCTGAACATTCACCCGTCGCTGCTGCCGTCCTTCAGAGGAGTGAACGCTCAGAAACAGGCTCTTCAGGCCGGAGTCAGGGTCACTGGATGCACGGTGCACTTCGTGGCGGTCCGTCTCACTTCACCATCTCTTACACACGTGCTGGTCTTTTACGCTTCAGTTCATTTTAGTCAAATATTTTTGTTTTCACTTTACATTGTTGAAGATTATTTATTTTTTTTTGCATTTTCTGTCACATTTATTTACTATATTTTTCATTTTAGTTGGTATTACTAAAAATAGAGAGGAATGTTGCTTGTTTTCAAATATTTTATAGTTAATGTTTCCCATTTAAAGTGTTTTTCTATACTGTAATTATTGTAAAAACGACAACAAAATAATGCATGAAGCTAGAATGAAACAGATTTTTATTTTAATAAACAGGTTCTGATCTTTATTTGGATGTATTCCGTGTTCTGATATTCAAACAGCTAAATATTCTGGTGGCAAAAAAAATCAGCAAACACACCGACAGGAAGAGTTTTTTTTTTTATTTAGTTATTTAACTTTAGTTAAGTTCTACCCTTTCCTTGACTGCTGTATTTTTGTCTGATGCTGAGTTTGACTCGTGTGACTGGTTTCTCAGGAGGAAGTGGATGCTGGAGCGATTGTGGTCCAGGAGGCGGTTCCCATCCTGGTGACTGACACCGAGGACAGCCTATCAGAGCGCATTCGGGAGGCGGAGCATCGTGCTTTCCCAGCAGCCCTAGAGCTGGTGTCGAGCGGCGAGGTGAAGCTGAGAGACGACGGGAGGATCGTCTGGAGCCAGAGCGCTCAGGGATAGATCAGATATCATAACACTACTGTACTCCACTTCAGACATTCCTTATGATGCCCTGAGCCGTGTGAATCCCTCTGATGAGGAATAGCTGCTTCTGCCTGAGAGGTATTAATATAGACCAGCTTCATTCTGTGCATGTAACAGAACTAGATCAGTATTTACTCTTGGCATTAAACTTGCACTGCTCTGACAAACCTGATTATGATTATTTCATTCCCGCTCGTTCATGAACAGAGATTTTTAGAGGTTTTCAAGCATTTAACACTACATCATGAAACACACACGCTTCTGAGGTCATTTATCAAGCAGAAACCTACAAAGTGCATGACCAAAATATAATTTTTATTCTCAAAATATCACATTAAACGGCAAAGATTGTTTTTATCAAAGGACCTAATAATGCTGACAGATGAACATTAAATAAATTACTGACTCAAACATCTTCTACATAATCATTTAATCACTAACTGCTTCTTTAAATTCAGACCTGCTATTCAACTCATTTATTTCTGTTCTGGCAGCATGTTTTCTTTCACCTCGTTAATAATCCAACGTAAATATCAATATTCACATCTTTCAAAATGACTACTTTCAATTTAAGGCTTAAAACACTCATTCAGGTTTTGTAGAAAGTCCAGTTTAACATTTTTTAGTTGGAAATTTATGTATAATTTCCTGCATTCATTCCATTGTGTGACCCATAAATACAGCAAAATCTATTTCACAATATTTGTTTTGACTATTTTTGATCAAATAAATGCAGCCTTTTGAGAAGAGACTCAAGAACATCAAAACATCTTTATTCCACAGTTGGTCTATACATATGAAATTTCTACATATAGACAATACCAACAAAAACCCACATTTAACTTCATTTCTGGAAGAAAAATGATGGGAACAAAATGAAAATTTGGTGTAACTTTTCCTTTTTCTATTTCGATTAATTTTTTTTTAACATTTTGACACTTTAAAACATCAACAATCATGTTCATTAATGTATTTAACCTCTGAACTGTTTGGTAGTACTAGCGGAAATGACTACGTAAAAATCAAAACATCAAAAACCATTCCAAGTATCTTTTTATTTTATGAGAAAATAAACATTTTATTATTTCAGTTTGTCTACTCCTCTCTCAGTTTGTGGAAAATGGACCTTTTATAAAAAAATAAAATAAATAATCAATACTTAAAAACAGATGATGTTTAATACAGTGATACCCAGAACACCACTGTCATCAAACTCTGGAGGGTCCGTCAGGAATCTCCAGCGGCAGGACGTCAGCTGGGGCAAGATCGACTGAAGCACAGTATAGAGAGCGTCTCTCGTCCAGCCCGACGGGTCAGACACACCTCTCCCTTCAGTCCTGATTCACCCAACACATCCACGATCTCATCTAGACGAGACAAACACCAGTGCACTTCAATCACAAACTCAGACACAGAGAGCAAGCTATGGCATGACTTAAACTCAGTCTTTTATTTGCATATTCACATTTTTTTAATAAAAAAAAAATGGAGATTTATGCATCATCTGAAAGCTGAATAAATGAGCTTTGGCTGAAATTTGGAAATCTGAGGGTGAAAAAAATCTAAATATTAGAAAAATGGCCTTTAATGAAATCCATAGCAATGCATGTTACTCATCGAAAAATTGTTTTTTACTGAAAGACATTTACTAGATATCTTCATAGAACGTGATCTTTACTTAATATCCTAATAATTTTTGGCATGAATGCATCATTTGGACTCTTACAGTGTTGTATATTGCTACAAATAAACCTGTGATGAACTGTACCTACTGATGACTGCTTTTGTGCTCCATCTTATTTCGGCTAGCCTGAAGTACTAACATAACCAAAATGAAAAACTAAATCTAAATAAAAAAGAAAGAAAGAAAAAGAAAAATAACACCCAACAACATGACTGAAGCTTCCTCTGTGACTGTGGTGAAACACACCTGGGTCGTTCTCTGACACGGTCACCAGATAGAACAGGCCGTAATCTGACAGCAGCTCTGGAATCATGGGAAAGATTCGATCCATCACCTCTCGACCGCGGATCCCTCCGGCCCATGATGCTTCGATCCCTCGACTGCTCACCTGAGCTCAAAACACACTCGACTCAAGATGAGGATAAACATCACAGCATCAAAGAAATATAAAAGATATGAAAGCACCATTCAACACTCTTCATCGAGCAGCTCTTGACTAAACTCACACAGACACCGTTTTAGAAGAATCTCACTCAGTTTACTCTTTTAAAGTAAATAAAACATGAATATAAGAGAGAAAAAAAATCATTTTAAAAGAAATATTTCGAAAACAGCCTAATACACTCTTGGAGAGCAAAATATTTATTTTTGACCAGTATACATATATAAATAAAAATTATAATATAAAACATATATAATATAAAAATAAAACAAATTATTAAAAGTAATATATATATATTATACATATATACACAACATACATATATAATTAAATAATTAGAAATAAAATACGTTTAATATAAAGAAAGAAAGAAATGATTAAGTTTTTTAGAGTTAATTAGAAACTAAAGCTTGCATTACCAGAACTACAGAAATACAAGCACATTCAAATATTAAAATAACACTCTAATAATAGTAATATTAGTAATATTAGTAAAAGAACACTGCACTGATGGTGTTGTACATTTAACTGCAGCTGAAAATTAAACAATGTTTTATTTATTTATTTAAAATATTGTTTATTTTAAAATATTGTTTATTTTAAGTAAGGTTTTGTTCATTTTTATTATGGCTTTAGTTTTGATTTTATAAAGCATCACTGTGTCATGCCAGACAGATTATAATCATCATTATTATTTCTGCATCTTTTCCGGAGCTGTTAGGAAGGTGTTCTTCACTCGTTTACCTCCTCTGATGGAGTGACGACGTACGGCGGATTGAACACAAGCACGTCCACCTTTCCGTTCAGCCTCGGCAGAAAACACTGAACCTGGGAGACGACAAGAGTCCGTGTGATTCAGAAAGGGTTATGCATTTATTAATTAACTTGATGTTCTAAAAAATAAGAGAAATGTTGCCTTGGAAACTAGCTCAAATTACTGAAAGTCTTAAAACGTGGATTTTTTTTAAACACTTTGTTTCAGTTAATATTCGTCATAATGCTTTAAAAGTAAAAAAAAAATGTATTTTATGGTTTTCATCTTTCCTTTTATTTTAGTAAACAATACCAACTCAATAAAATATGACAAAAGCACCCCCCAAAATTAAAAAGCAAAATTTGAAATGAGTTTTTCCCCCTCAGGCTCTGTATTTTTCTCAGGATCTATGTTTTTGATCAGTTATTTTAACTTTAATGACAATAAAAACCACTGAAGCTAACATTACTGATCCTATACACAAGAGCCTCAGAAACAGCACTTACAAGCTTTGTCTCTTCATATTATTAAATTATATTAATAATAACTCTAGTATTATTAAGGTTGTGCAATATGGACAAAATAATCATATTGCAATTTCTTTAACTAATATTGCGATTTTATTTTCGATTTTGGCAACTGTTTTTGCTTTTTCAAACAAGCTTCATAAATACATTCTAAATGTATTCAGTGCAGAAGAAGTGCATAATAAAACATTTCACAATGAATTAAATAACATTTACTGACCATGTGTGCAGGAATCATATCTGAGCACATATGATAAGGTAATTGCGTCGGTAATTTCTTTGTACCGTTTCTGTACCAAAAAATCTGAATAAAAATTTAAATAAATGAACAGATAAAATTGCAGCCTTATGTGATTTAGAAACTGCATGTGTTTAAATTGCGATTTTTTTGCGACTGCGATTAATTGCACAGCCCTGTCTAGTATATAAGGCACTCCAGGTGTCAGTGCGTGTCTCACCAGGTCGGTGATGACTGGCTGCAGCTGCAGGTGATTGCAGTGAGCTGTCTGTAGTGTGCACTGCGCAGCCGCTGGATTCACATCAGTACAGCTGCAGAACAAACACAAGCGTCACTTTCACTATTACACAGACACCAGCCCACCTGATCCAGCTATACTCACAGATACAGCGCTTCAGGCCCGAGCACAGACGCCAGGAAAGCAGAGACCACCCCAGACCCGCTGCCCACCTCCAGACACACAGACGGCCTGATGAGACACATCACAGACCTGCTCGTACACATTATTATTACCAGAACCTTCTCTCAACGGCTTCCAGCTAACTGTATCAAACCGCTCATGTGACCCTGGAGCACAACATGCATTGCTAAGAACTGTATAGAAACTTTTTTGCACCCTCAGAATCCAGATTTGGACCCTTCTGATTGTTTTTGTGCTGTTTCACACACAGCGAGTCACCTGCTTCCCTTCAGCCGCTCAGCGTCTTTCTCCAGAGCGTCCATCAGCAGGAACGAGTCTTCGGCCGGTTCGTACACGTCTGTGAAAGCGCCGCGGCCGGCCGGAGCGTACTGGGGCGTCGGGTACATGACAGCTGCAAGGCCTGATGGGAACAATGGAGATGCATCAGTTTTAGAAATATCACAATATTTCTTTTTTTTAAATCTTGAATTGGTGTTCATCGGTAACCAAGGAAACACTGTATCATTGCTGTTTATAAGCGCCACCTGCTGGTAGAAAGTGAATCTGCGTCTCGTTCAGCTTGTGCAGGGTCAAAAATAATCAAAGACCTCTGCTTTCCTGTCCCAAGCTTGAGTAACAAAAGGGCAGTTCCTGAAGGTAACGGGCTGTAGGTCAACATGTGTTTACATCTTGGGGAAGCTTTAATCTGCTGATTGGTCAGTTTAATGTTTCACATTTGGTTTTTAGTCACATGGTCAAGGAAGGGATAAATCTTCTTTGCTTTGCTCTTTTCCTCTACCAGGTAATATTTTACAGACATACTGGGTATAATTAACTGTTTATGTTTTACCATCCTTCATCTATTTTGTAACTAATTCAAGTGCAACCATAGCAAAATGCTGTTATTAAACCGTTTTAATTATAAATTATATGTTAGATTGTTTATATGAAGAGATTTCTTTTTTTTTGGGGTTACTTCTTTGATTTGGGGTTTATTTTATATTTTCATTATTATTATTTCAATTTCATAAAGAAATATGCAACATTTTGTCCAAGCAATAATAAAAGGACATGTTATCCTTTGTCTTTTTGTTAAAAAAACAAACACATGAGAAAAACAAATTGTAAAAATGTGAAACTCATAATTTTAAACTCTCAAAGTACATTCAAAATAATGATTTAACATTAAAATGTACTAGATTCCCTTCATTTGTTTTATTTAAATTTTACAATAAATATTGTACCATGGACTTTCTATCAAGTTGTTATCGTACCATGATATTTTGATATCATTAGATCCCTAGGGAAAACAATGCAAGTTATTAAAGGGGTTCAGAAACAATGTCCAGGTCTGCTGGTTGGGTGGTCAGATGTTTCTCCTCACTCACCGACGCAGCCGCTGCAGTCTGGTTTTAAGTGTTGTTTCACACGCAAACAGCTTGATTGGGGCTTTTATGGATTTATTTTCTGAGCTCTGGCACGCCGGAGCGCTCGATGGTGTGAATGTGAAAAGCCTCGAGCGTGTAAAATCTGCTCTGAAAACAAGAGGATTAAGAGAGGAGAAGTTTACAATGCCTTAATGAAGTCTATAAATGAAGCAGCATCCGTCTGAACACGCATCACTCCATCACATAAACCAGCTTCCAGACATCTGGAATAATTTCTGTCCTTTCAGACAGCCAGCTCACAACATACTGAGCTAGGACCACAGTACAGTGAGGGTAAAACTATGGGACTTTGAGATTAGTGCTGTCAAACAATTAACTGCATTCAAAATAAAAGTCTTGGTTTAATTAATACGTAATGTGTGTTCTGTCTGTGTTTATTTATTATGTACATATAAACAAACACGCATGCATTTTGAAAATATTACCTTATAGGTTTTTTTTATTATTTTTTTGTCATTTATTATAAGGTAACGTTACTTTACTATAACAATATCATGTCATTGATAACTTATATATTTTTTTGGTATTATCATAGTACATGGAATTTTTTAAAATATATCTCAAAGTACATAACATAATTATCATATAAATGTAACGTCACATTTACATGATAAACAGAACAGCAACGGTGTTATTTTAATACTTTGCTGTAACGTTAAGCCTATAAATCAAGAAATGTAATGTGTGGTAAGTGATCTATGCTGGTCTTCGAATACTACGCTATTGCCGCCCTTTTTTTGTAAAGCGCGCACTCGTAATCGTTATTTATCATATTTTAGACTTTTCGACACAGACGTGTATTTGAAACTTTATATGATATATGATAATGAATGTGTTTCTTACCCTGTCTGCTCCAAACGCATGGTTTCAAACACAAACAGCGCGTGGACTCGGCACAGAACACTTCCGGTTACTGTCACAAGTGCATTATGGGAGTCGTAGTTTTTCAACATGAATTCGTATTCCATGCTTGTAAGTGTGCGTTATAACGGAAATATTATAAAACCAACTTACAATCGATAATGTACGCTTTATGGTAACGTGTAGCAAAGTGTATATAGTAAATCCCAAATCAATGACGTGGAAAACCTGTTTAGAAATGTTCCTCAGTCCGCAATTCTTGTATTGTCATATACATACATCCCAGCTAAAGTATATATCAGAAATAAATACTTTTAGTTTTGTCTGCGCAAACGTGAGCCGCTCCAGATGGCCCTGGTTAGAGCGTCCATGTGCTGTTTTAGCTATTAACAGCCCTGCAAACTCTGTTATATACAAGAGGGACTCATAAAAGACAAGCAATAAAACATGCAATTTTTGCATGCAGCGAGTGATAAGGCAAATGACTCATTTTAATTTAGGCATTCCTGGATCTGCAGAAAGGCCAGAGCTTTACAGGGGCCACAGGGGCCAGGATGGGGCCCGAGGGGGTGGAGCCTGGAACTGTCACTCCTTAGAAGTCGACCAATAGTGTGGCAGTAAGTTCATCAATACTTTGACCTCTGAACCGATATGTAAGCATGTATGTATGCATCATATTTCTTTATAGTAAGCCTTTTAATTATCTTCTGCTCATCCAGCATTTATTTATTTGATCCAAATATATATTTTAAAGTGTAATTTATTTCTGTGATGTTCAGGGGAATTTTCAGCATTATTATTCCAGTCTTCAGTGTCACATGATCCTTCAGAAATCATAATAGGATGCTTTGTTGCTCAAAAAACATTTATTATTATTATCAATGTTAATGTTAACAGCTGAAAACATCCAAAGATCTGTAATAAAAAAGCTTTTGTATTTTTCTGTGTAAATTGTTATTTAATTATTTATTTATCTATATGTGGGGATTATAGAAATTATTAATTTTTAAATTAAAAATGTACTTTTATGTAGCAAGGAGGCTGTAAGTTAACAAATGTTTTGATGAAAACATTTATAATGTAAACAGATTTATTTATTTGAGAAAAAAATACATATATATATGTACATTTTATATATATAAATATATATATATATACATAATAATATTTCTTTTAACAACATAATATATCCATATTAAGTGCACATAGTACGTTCAAAGAAATGTGTTAAACTCTCAATAGATGGCAGCATTGATCTATCTGTGCTTTTTTTTCAGGCTCATGATTTTTTTTTTTAAAAATGAAGTTGAAATTTGAAAACACCATTTTGCAAGATTCATGCCAATAACAGTAGATATCACTTTAATCTTCATTCTGAATCATACTTAATGCTCTGTTAAAACAAATAATCTGACTGGACTCTGGTCAGTCTCCAGAGCACAGATACACTCAGGAGCTGCTGCATGTAAACCCAGCCGTAAGAAAAACAGCTATAAATCTACAGCGTACAAAACACCTTCAGATGACTCTTATTTCATTCACGCCTTCAGCTCCAGGTGTTAAACAAATACAGAGCGAGAATTAATACTGACACTAAACTCAGCAGCTGACACAGTTCACTGGAAATCTGCTTTATAGCCAAAAAACTGCTCACGGGTCACAGACAGCAGGGAAATAATGTCCAGATACAGATCCATTGTGAAAAACAATAACGTCCATCTCCAGCTAACGTTCTTTCAGACTCTCTGGTCTTTAGTAACAATGTTCTCAAAATTTTAGCAGAAGAATATCATTTGTACATTCAATATTTATTTATTACATGTTTTAGTCGAATGTTCATGTAACATTTTGAAATGTTTCTAATTGTTTCAGGGAACTTTCAAAAGTAACATTCCATAATAATACTTCTTACTGTTCTTACTTAAATGTCTATATTATTTATTGTGTTTTTGTGCTAGTTTGTACGCTATTTTGTATATTTGTATATAATTCTTTTTTGCTTTTTTGTCTGTTTGTTTGTTTTTTTGCATGCATACAGTAAATAGCAAGGTGTCCAGATGTGATGTGATTCACATCTTTTGTGATAAGTTGCACTGATTCCCTTTACGTGTTCCCAGCTAACAACATATCATTAAGGATGCTAGCTATGAGAACACTCTCTGAATATTTATACATAAAATTTTTGTTTTTATTTTCTTTTTTGTGTTTTATTTCATTTATCTATTTTGCCATTCAAACATTGTAAGAACCATAACATTTTGTGCAGAGAACATTCCCATAATGTTTGCATATCCTAAATATTTTTTTTTCTTTTTTAAAACATTAAAAACATTAGAACTACTTTTTTTTTAAACATTACAGTTCTCTGAGAGAACCTTGCCAGAAGATTGTGAGGAAGACATTTTTTCCTTTTTCTAAAATGCAGTGTAATACAGGATCAGAATGACATGTGCAAATGAAAACGGAATATTAATTTCTCAGTAAACGTCAGAGATTCAGCATCTTTCCACTGGCGCGTGACCTTTCAGAGAGGTTCACAGGAAGATCTTAAACTGTAAGGAACTGTAAAATGTGTGCAGTTCTCCTCTGAGCCAAACGTTCGGTTCCTAGATCCGTTCTCTGTGGTCGCAGCAATGCTTTTATTAGGCTGAAGTTATAACTCGGATTAAACGAATGAAGTGTCTGACTCTGTGCATTAGAAAGCTGTGCACGTTCATTAAAGCCAGCTGCGTACTTTATTCAGGGCGCTTTGCTCGGGATGTTCTGCTCTTATGGAGACGTTGGGCTGTGTGGAGAGCTTTATGAGAGATCGGCTGGCACTGAGACATCAGCAGAACTCCTTCTGAAGCTCATAAACATGCTCTTCAAAGTACTTCAACAGCACAGACGCTTCTTTAAAAGGATTTGTACTTGTGAAGCACAAACTGAACGTCTACTCTCTCTCATCTGAGATTCTGTCAACGTAATTGGAGTGGATTTATAATATAATATAACATAATATAGTATAATAAAGTCACATTTCAAGCAGCTTTATACATAAAAGTGTAAGTGCGGTCAAATATATGCAGCCAAAATAATGCTGATATATACTTTAACATAATATACAGTATAATATGAAACTGATCCAGCAGTATTTGTCGAAAACTTATTTAAATCAATTTGACACTACAAAGAGATCTGTGGCTGAATATTTATTATTGTTTAATATTAATTTATGAAAGCATTTTGCAGCCAATCTCACAATTTTAAAAGCTGTGTTCCTGACAACAACAAACAAACAAATCATCCAATGGAAGTGGATTTACAAGTTTTATGCAATTTTACATAAAATGCTGATAATTTAGAATAAAAAAAAAACAAATCAACATATACTTTAAAGTCAAAACAAGTGTTTATTTCCAGAACTGCCTACATGACATATTTTCTTGTTAATTACAGATTTAGACTGTAAAATTTAAACTGCCAAAACTGTGTAAAAACAACTGATTATTTATTAAAGTGATAATAAAATATAACATTTTAGGTAAAAAGTTCAGCCACGTGTATAATAGTCAAAATAATACTGATCTATAATATACAATGCTACTACTAATATATTATATAAAACTGATACATCAGGACTTTTCCACTTAACTAATTGTAATTTAGCATATTTAATTTATATTTAATTTAATTTAATGCAATGCTGCAAAGAGGTCTGTTAATGCACATTTTGTGTTTTAAAATATTTACAAAAAAGTGCAACATTTTGCAATCAGTCTCACAGTTTTAAAAAATAAAATTAAACATCCATCTTAAAGTAAATGAATAAATGAGTTTTTAATGAATAAATTGTGTCTGGTATGTGGGAATGGCTGGAGTTAATGTCATCATAAAACTCGTATAAAATCAATTCCCAACAACCTCCTTTATGGCAGTTCATAAACGTCAGTACTGTAGAAATATGAGTAACGAGTAAAAGTATTCCAGTAAAATTACAAAAATGTTACACATACTGTCACGAGGATTCCAAAGAATGCAGTTAATGCCATTTTTAAAGCATCAGCGCACAGATGTCCTGATTATTGGACGCCCGCTGAGGAATATGACTGAAAGAAACCGGTCTACTTACTTATTAAATTATTATGGGTC
The DNA here is from genome assembly GCA_032357475.1 of Enteromius thamalakanensis. Lineage (NCBI taxonomy): Eukaryota > Metazoa > Chordata > Actinopteri > Cypriniformes > Cyprinidae > Enteromius > Enteromius thamalakanensis. Next base: position 1,203,673 of record JAUCMT010000001.1, read on the forward strand.
CGCGAGGGAAACCATCAGATAGATGAACGGGTGCGGCTAGAATTTGCAGTAATTTTCACAGGTGATGTCTGTGGTTGCAGGGATTGGAGTCACTCAGGGGTGTTTGTGTATAAACGATAGCTCGACGGAGCCGATGGAGCCAGATTTACAGCGGCGCGGAGCCCATGCTGCACACAGGAGTAACCTATACTGTGAATTTATCACACAGAGCCTCTACAAGCTACTGGATTTATTGCACCCTGCTGTCCATCATCTCAAGCAGAGATGGAGAAATAGAAGGAAAAACTAGCAAAGCTTGCATGAAGGCATTTTTAGTGCGAGTGTTGCTCAAGAAGATCTTTGACACTTGAAGAAAGCGAACTATTAGCATTCCCAATCTTTTCTATTGTTGCTCATGTAATGCAGAACTCAGACGGGCCTGTGTGACAGATTATCTGCTCTAAAAACAGCACAGTAATATCTACTGTGCTAATATGAAGAAATTTTCCATACACTGTAGATTTGTTACATGTATTTTAAATCAGGCGTTGACATTTTGGGTTAAAGGAGATTTTTGTAAACTTAACAGATGACGAATTTTTTTTTCTATAGAATTGCTTGTTACAGTGCAATACAATATACTTTAAGCAAATAAACGAAGGTGAGGTGTTTAAGTTGCAACATCTAACTACTGGTGTGCCTCAGGGCTCAGTGCTTGGACCGCTTCTCTTCTTTGTCTACATGGCATCTCTACGCTCTGTGATTGAACAACATGGCTTTTCATATCACTGGTACTCTGATGACACTCATCTCTACCTCTCACTCCATCCTGATGATCCAAAGATAACATTTCTTGCTGTATGAAGAACCATCACTTTATCACAACTCCTTAAAAAACAGCCAGAAACCTTGGAGTTGTGATTGATAATCAGCTGACTTTCTTAGAGCACATTGCTAAAACTACACAGTCCTGCAGATGTGCTATATTTAACATCAAGAAGATCAGGCCTTTCTTTCAGAACAAGCTTCACAACTCCTTGTTGTTCTATAGAATTTTAGTTAAAAAAAATTGGTGTATTATTAGTTATCATGATGTGTGCTTTATAACTAAATCATGCTTCGTAAATGTAAAAATGGCCTTGAAAATCTCCTTAAAACTATCCTAACTATTCAGTATGACGATTTTCCAGCATATTTGAATCATCCCCAGCAGGAAGTTTAATGCTCAGGTCAGGGGTTTGTTTAAATCTCTGCCCCTAACATGAGCAGCAGTGATGGCTGGCTACTAATTAAGAGTTATTAAAGGAAGGAGGTTAGATGAGAGGTGAGTGGATTTATTCGTCTGTAGGGAGTTTGAGCGTTCCTTCTTCAGCTGCTGCATATAGTCAAGCCGGAGTTACACTAGCAATGAGAGAAGATACGCCGAACGCTGAGAAACGGCTCACTTTACTGCCTCTATAAACAGCAGTTTGGCCTACTTCCACCACAGGACTAATAAATGGCAGAGCGGCTTGTTTTGCTGGTTAATGATGGCGTGTGAGGGCACAGAGTTACAGAACCGTCCTCTGTTTGTGATGCTTAATGATTCATGTGTGTACATGTAAGCCACTACTTCTGATTATTAAAAGAAACATCATGACCAAAAGTACTATGTGTTACCATCAAATCATTTAGATTTTACATTCATAGAAAACAAAATACTGTTTGTTTTAGGGTTTTTAGCAGGCAGCACTAAATACATATAATTGAAAAACGATGACGATATCATGAAAGCAAAACCATTATTCATCGAACGCTCTTAAAGAAATGTTTATGGATTGTTCTTATAACTTTATTAATGCTTGCTATACATTTTCATAATGTTGAGAAAATGTTCTGAGATTAACTTTTATGATGTTCTAAGAAATACATTTTTTTGTAACCTTTAAATAATGTTCTAATCACAACGAGAAAGCTACAGTAGTCACTTCAACGTTTTAGAAACATTTCAAAACAATCTTCCCAAATATTTTCATAAGCTAAATTTCATATCTGGGCTTTAAATTATGAAAACATTGTTTCTGAACTAAAAGTTCTCAGAAATAAATGAAGAAAAAGGTAAATGTATAAATAATGTTTTTGAGAAGAGTCAGAAGCGTTTGGATCCATTTGCAGCAAAGTTCAGTCAAGGTCGACAGGCAGGATCAAAGACTGAATGCAGACAAAACAGAATCACAAACGATACCAGGCAGAGATTGGGGCAGGCAGCAAACAGTCGAAGAAGGGGTAAACAGTCCAAGGTAATACATAAAGGGAATCAACACAGTAGTAAACGCTCATAATTGCAGCCGGGGCAAATGAGACTTTGTGTCCAAACAGTTCGGGAGTGTGACTTATAAAGGGGAGGAGTCGAGAAGTTCTGGCCCGGGGTTCTCCTCCTCCTCCACGGGAGTAGTAGTTCTGATTGGGGTGTTGAGACAGTTGAGATGACAGCTGGAGAACCACTGGATGATCTGTTTGTCAGTCCATGAAATTACGGGCTTGTTTTTTTCGAGCAAGGGGTTTGCAAGAATGATGGGAGATACGAGTGAGTGGATGGCGAAAAGACATGTTCTCGGTGTGTAACAGGCTAGTCTGCAATTCTAGTTCTTCGGTGATGAACTGGCCCAAGAGGGCGTCCATCTAGGGCTGGCACTACCACCCGGGATCTACATCGAAGGAGAGGAAAGTCATAGGTTTTAGCAAAAAACTCGTCAATGAAATTCTGCAGTAGATTTGGATATTCTAGGTATTATCAAATGGCCAGAGTTTTTAGAACGCAGCAGACGTGGAGGACTATAATTTGATCAGGGACGGATTATGGGTTGTGTGGGCCCCTGGGCCCCCCACCACAATTCAAGGGCCCTTGGCAGCCAAACGCCCTCCCTCCATGTTTCCATCAAAGGCCCTATACCCTATACAGGGACCCTTGTAAGCAGAGGATCAAAGAACGTAGGCCCTCTAAAATAGACAAACGATAATACATTCTTGACAAGCGTTGCAAATTGTTTTGGGCTAGGGTCCCCACGGGCCTCCTGCACCCCAAGGGCCCCTGGGCCCCTCTAGCCCAGTCCGTAATCCGTCCCTGAATTTGATACGATCTCGCTCAAGTACTGAGGATCTAAGACATTCAGGGCTTTATAAGTAATTAACAAGATTTTAAAATCTATACAATGTTTGATAGGGAGCCAGTGCAGTGTTGACAGAACCGGGCTAATATGCTCATACGATTATGTCATTTAGTCCTCTGTATTCGTTGTATGGTCTCAACCGACCTAATGAAATTATTCTTCCTTGTCCCTAGCATTAGGGCGATGTGATAGTCAGATGTGGAGGGAGTTGCCTAGTAGAGGTCGGCATATTCGAGAGGAAGCAAGGGATCCTCCTGGCTGGTGTGGGCCAGTGTAACCACATCAACCTGGACTTGAGAGATCTTGGATAAATAGTGCAAAATTCGGGTCCCACTGAAAAGTCTGTCCTGATCTCCAAGAGATATGGGGGTTATGGAGGGATCTGATGGTGAGGTGAGTAAATAGTGAAAAACTGGATGCGTTCTGAGTTGTAGACTGCCAGCTTGTAGCTGAAGTTCTTCGATGATCTTTGGTCTGTTGCCATCTACCAGAGGGCGGCCATCTTGCGTCTCCATTGTCAAGGAGTGACAGGGTAGTTTCCCTCTGGTTGTGCAGAGATGTTGCAGGAGCATATTTTGTAACAAGTAAAATAACTCTTAGGTTCTTCAAACTCTTCTCCTTGGAAAAAGGGTGATGCAATAATTGTGGCCAATATGAACTAGAGAAATCATTTATTTCAATCATTTATTTTAGCCCCACTTTCAGTTATTTACATCAATAATAGGTTATAGTTGTATGTATTTTTTTATGAGAGATCAAAAGAATAAACAATGGTGAATTTATTTTCACAGCCACCTTTGCTCAGACTTAACAAGAAAGCCAGTATTAGTGGAGGACACTGTAGTCAACATAAAAATCAAACTTAACATTGCTAATTAGATCGGTCTGTAGGTAAGATTATATATAACATAATATAGTCTACAGATGGGCTTCATATGTAAAATGTAATATATTTATATAAATACTAAATATTATTAATGGCCCCAGAAAGCACAGGGTTTACAAAAAAAAGTTTATTGTAAATAGGCTATGTTTCCAGTTTTACATATGTGACTATATTCACACAATACAGCAAGTCTCTCCTTTGTTATTTCTTAAATAAAATGTTTACATTTTTTTAAGTAGTGTTTGGTTACGAGTGCAAACGATGTCTAAAGGAAGTTCACCTCGTAGGACACGGTCCCTGCTGAGCACTTGTATTAGTAGAAACGTTGAAGTTCTTCACGGTTACTTTAGGACAGGGTAGAGAGTCATTCTGAAGCAGCGCTGAGATATCTGGAGTGATGAACAACATTTATAATAATGCTAATAATGCTCAGATTACTCTTAATACAGCAGTTACACTTGTTCACAAATCATACCTTGCATGGTGAAGAGCAATATGAGGTCTCCACCCTTGATAAACTCTCTTCTAGCGAGATCCTCTTTTGTCAGGAGTTTTAAAAAGGAACTGTGACTCAAAGATACAGACTCATTGTTCAAGGTGTTTTTGTAACCTTTAGATATGTTCCAGTAATACTTGCCATCTGTAAGAGCGAAAAATGTCTCTTAAAAGAACCCTAAAAACTACAGATAGTGACTATAATTATAAAATATTACATATAAACACATGAAACATTACATAAAAATAACCAGATTGCTTTAAAGATCTAACCTCCATTAGAAGTCAAGCGAGGGTCAGTGGTGATGCTCTGCTCAAAGGACATGCGCTTCTGTATGTGTGGATTCTGGTCGAGGATCTGGACGGTGATTTGTCTCCATGGACAAGGCCACTGCAGCTGATCATCATATGCACCAGATACCAAATAAACATATATTGAAAGGTCATTCCCAGACACCCCTAACAGAGCCACAAAGCGATACCCATCACTGGAGTAATACAGTGGACTATGAAGTTGCCCACTGTTCAGTTCCTTCTCAAAGTCTCTTATCTGCCATGTGAAGGGACACTCTGTCTCTGAAATATTGATATCGTCCAGTGAGAAGCCTCCGCTGGAGTTTCCAGATCCTTTACGTGCTTCAAACACAACTTGGAAAGATTTATTTGCGTTCAGCGTCACATGATGCAGCTTCCAGTAGTTCCCAGGAGTCTCTGCAAGAAACTGAAGGTCAGTCACACTGAAAAACAGGACTGTATGTTGTGTAACGTGTCCAGATCTGCAGGAAGAGACGGACCTGTGATCTGGTCCATGAGTCTGAGAGCTCCTCCACTGTCTGCTTCGTTCTGCTGCTCTCGGATCCAGATGTTGAGCTGGTCAGACTCGTCTCCGCTGTGATAGTAGAAGAACTGCAGGCACTGGACTTTACAGTCTCTCGTAGGAGTCACTGTCTTGCTCTCCAATCTGGCTGTGTCCCCCTGGTTTCTGCCCGCAGTGCTGAAGTGCATGAAGAAAGACGTCCCTGCAGACATCAGAACAGCTGTAAGTGTGAGCAACTGGAAGTGAAACATTTCTTTTTTTGATATTTAAGGGTGCTTTCACGTCTGTAATTCGGTTCAGTAGGTCAGTACCGGATGATTTGGGTGAGTTTCACTATTTGCTCAGGTCTATTTCAGCTGAAACAAACCACAAGATGCAGTCATGAGACAATATTCGCTTCACTTATTGGCCAGATGTTTCTTTAAATGCATTGACTAAACTGCTTTTTTAATGGTCAGAGGGAGCATGCGGGAAAAGACCAATGTTTCTTTTGACTTAATTCGACCCTGTTCCATGCTGTTTGCTCAATAATGACAAGACTGCGCTGTTCTTAGGAGTTTTAAAATTGATCGATATGGTCATCGGACCAAATTTCGAATGAGGTTCTGCACCTCCTCACATCTCCAAGTTTGACCACTACCTGCCATACTAAACTGCAAACTGTCAACAAACCTTTTTGAGGTCAGATTGCGTTCTCACCACAAACAAATCACTCCAGGGTTCGCTTGAAAGCGTGGTAAGACCACATCAATAAAGTCTCAATACACTTATGTGGTCCACTTTTGGTGTGCACCCGAGTACGATTGCTGCATTCTCACCTGCCCAAGCGAACCCCACCAAGAGGGATATGGAAGTCTAGTGTGATTCAACCAAACTAAATAAGGCAGGTGTGAAAGCACCCTAAAATAAGTCTCTTTCCATTGGATCTCACCGTTCTGTTCTTTGCCCAAGTATGTGTGATCGGTCACATTGATGCCACTCACTGACTTCACTCTCTTCCAGCCGTAATCAGCAGAAGAACAGATGCTCATCTGACACAGAGATTCATCATCAAAACTACAGTGATCGAGGAAAGAGACGGAGGAACCTGTGACGCAAACAAACAAACTCTGAGACTGAATCAGTTCACTACAGTTTACATTCATCACAGTGGTGTTTGGTCTCTGATCATCAAATATTGCTGCAGCTGCTTAAAGTCCACAAATGAAATCCGTCAGATACTCACTGCATTTGTAGAGTTTGTTGAGCTCAGTCACGTCATATTCACTCATTTCCATTAGTTGTCCGATCACGTCTTGGAGCTCAGGACTCTTGGTAATGATCGTTGGTCCGTTACCGTTGCTGAAGGCATTTTTATCAAAATGCATCACAGAGTAATAATCATATGGGGTTTCTTGGGCAGTGGACACGTTCTCACTGCGTTTATTGAAATAACTCTCATATCCTAAAAATCAAGAGGATATTAAGGGAATTATTCATAAGGCATGGGATATTTTCTGTAAGTGCTCTTTAGTAACACTGACGCTCAGTATGGAAAGCTAATTAATGTATTTTACAAAGCCTCCTCAAAAACAACATTAAAATGATGCTTCAACCTCCCCTGATGTTGTTATAGTTGATTGTGACGTAATCATCTCTGTCGTATCTGTTCTGCTCGTGGTAGAGTCCCAGTGCATGGAGAAACTCGTGCTCAACAATGCCTTTTCTTCCACAGTCTTTTCCAACAGAAAGAGTCTGTCCTCCAGCAGATGAGCGTCCGATATATGACCAACACCTGCAGAATAACAACACAGAGCTGGATAAAAGTCATGTGACAACACTACCAGTTGTTACGCTGTTGGTACTGGTTGACAGAGAGAGCAGGAGTTTTTGTACAGAATAAACAATTAATTTATTATAATTAATAATAAAGATAACACGAGGAGATACAAACAACAATCCAAGACATAATACATTCAAGGTAACATATTCATTGACTGACAAGGTAGAACTCAAAAGACAGGGAATTTATACACATGGAACTAATGATCAAAGGAATGACAGCTTGGGAGACACAGGTGGAACTGAATTATTTAATAATCACATACAAACACAGGAAAGACCAAATATGGGTAAACAGGAAGACATGAAATGAAACTAAGAACAGAACTAAACAGACTGAAATGTAACACCAGTCCAATTTTATTACCTACATGTTACAAATACAAACTTATGTTAAAAATTAAATGTTATGTATATAACCATGTTCCTTGAAGGAACGAGACGCTGCGTCGACGAAACGCTTTGGGAACGCCCTCAGCATGACAGCTCTGAATAGTGTGTTGAATCAGCCAATGATTAATTGGGACGTCAGCGGCGGTAGTGTTAATTTCGTCACCTATTTTTAATTTAGTCTTAGTCTTGTGCCAAATGTCCTTGTTAGTTTTAGTTATATTTAGTCATTCACATATCTTTTTTTCTTAGTCTAATTTTAGTCAAAAGAAAACTCTAGGTATCTTAGTCAAGTTTTAATCGACTAAAATTCTTTTAATTTTAGTCTAGGTTTAGTCATAAAATTTTTGTATTTTTTTTAAATAACACATTATTACTCAGATTATTACTGATACACATTTCAGTAAAAAAAGTGTGTCACATATCTCAAACATTGGTTAGATGTTATAATTACCTGACAAAATACACTTGTTGAATGCAAATGTTAAACGTGTCTGGTTTTTAATTTCTGATTTAGGAGACACATTCACAAATGATTAACCTGTTCTGAAGCCTTTAGATGTCGTTTAAGGTTGATGTTGTTTTTCCCCGAAATTCTATGTCTGCAGTGTTTCCCGTCAGTTATGATGAGACATTCTGACTTTTTGTCAGTATCATTGTCAGGGGCGTAGGAGCTAATTTAAAAGTCGGGGGACTGTATGGTGATGCGATCCGGTTGCTACGCCCCTGATCATTGTACTTAAAATGCGACCAAATATCAAGGCTCTTCCTTCAACCTAGCATGACTTTGTCGCTTGTCACTCATGTTCGCTTTGTGTGTTCAACAGGAGAATGAGACCTGTAACTTGAAACCGCGAACTCTTTCTGAAAAAAGCAGAGACGATTGTAGATGAAAATGAAGAGATTTTATCTTAGTTTTTATTTTATGCAAAACATTTTCGTCTCGTCTTTTTTCGTCAACAATAAGGCACGTTAATTTAGTCTTAGTCACTGTTTTTGGACAGTGATGCAGTCTTGTCATCGCCTCAGCTTAGTCATGAAAAAAAGGTCGTTGATGAACATATTTCGTCTCGTCTGATGAAATTAACATGGCGGGTGACGTCACTGGCCAGGAAGTATTAAAAAGCACATGGAATGCCGGCCAGCAAAAGCTCCTGTCGGGCAGCGGAGCGCTAGCAGGGGATGCAAAAGTGTGGTTTCGAGACGCAACGTCTAGTTCCTTCAAAGAACAGGGTTATATACATAACCTGAGACGTTCCTTTTCAGGAACACGAGCTGCATCGACGACGAGACGCTTTGGGAACGAGATGCCCACGCCTCCAGACTTTTTAATTCCCTGCCTAGTGTGTGTTTGTGCACAGCTATGTCGAGAGAACAGCAGAACTTGTAGAAGCTCATAAGTCAAGTCCATAAAATCTAACAAATGTGAGGGGGGTTGACCACCCTGCAGCATTTCAGATATCGGCCATGAAGACGAGTTGATTGAGCTCTGACTCCAAGCCTCGGCGGGAGACCAGAGGACTCATATGCTAAGTTGATGGCATCCACTATCCAACGGCTTAAAGTCTGCTTTTTTGCTGGTAGACCCTTCTTGGGAGAACCGAAGCATACCAGTAATTGATCCAACTTTCTCCAAAGGGCAGCTCTGTGGACGTACGTGTCTAGTACTCGCACTGGACACATACAGTTTAACTTCTTCTGACAAGGCTCCCTGAAGGGAGGTGGGTTAAAGGCTTTCAGTACCACTGGCTAAGGTGTAACCGTAGGCACCTTCGGACTGTAACCCGCTCGCGGCCCCCTCAGAGGCCACACTTTTAGTTTCCACAACTCCGGGCGTGGGTGCACTATGGTGACAGAAGATCCCTCCTGATCGATATCTTTCACGGAAGCCGTCTAAGAGGGAAATCAGGTCTGAGAACCAAACTCGGCCTGGCCAGAATGGTGCTACAAGCAGTAGACTGACCTCCAGGGAGTATTGCAATCGGGGGAAAAGCGTACAGACGCAGCCTTGGCCATGTCTGTACCATGGCATCCAGTCCCGCAGGAGCTGGATGAACTAGAGAGCACCAAAGGGGACATTGCACGTTCTCTTGAGTCGCAAAGAGGTCTACCTCTGCTCTGTAAAATACTCTCCAGATCTGCTTCACCACCTCGGGGTGTCTCCTACGTTTAGACTCCCAGGAATATAGGCCGCTCTCAGTGCGAGGGACCTTTCCTGGGCCCACACAAGGGTCTGGTGTGCCAGCTTGTACAAGGGGCATGACCGCAGACCCCCTTGGTGGTTGATGTAAGAGACGGCAGTCGTGTTGTCGGTGCGCACTAAGACATGTCGATCTCTCAAATCTGTGAAGAAGTGCTTGAGTGCTAGAAATACAGCCAGCATTTCTAGACTATTGATATGCCATGTTAACTCTACAGACCTTGGGCTGAGCGACCACTCAGATCGCTCCCCAACCAGTGAGGAATGCATCCGTCACTAGCGTAATGCGGCGACCTGGAGCTCCCAACACTGGGCCCTGATTTAGCAGCTGCCATCAGACCCAGCAGTCTTTGAAACTGCTTGACAGTGAGTGACCAGCCTTCTTTTACTCTTGCGACAGGGGTGAGGATCGATTCTACTCGATCAGGTGTCATACGAGCTGGCATCATTGTCGAATCCCACACCACGCCTAGTTAGGTGCTTCTCTGAGCCAGAGAAAGAACACTTTTCTTGGCGTTTTAGTCTTAACCACAGCCGTTTCATGTGATCGAGAACGACATCTCGATGTCTGCTCGCTACTTCCGGCGATTCTGCTAATATTAGCCAGTCGTCGATAAAATTTAATATGAGGATGCCCTGGAGTCGCAGTGGAGCCAGCGCTGCATCCACACATTTCGTAAACGTACGGGGTGAGAGTGCAAGGCCGAAGGGGAGAACCCGATATTGGTATGCTTTGCCCCCGAAAGCAAACCTCAGGAACCT
>JAUCMT010000001.1:1214271-1248651 GCA_032357475.1 Enteromius thamalakanensis
CCACCCAGTAAAGCATTACAATAATCTAACCTCGAGGTCATAAACGCATGAATTAACATTTCTGCATTTGAGGTTGAAAGCATAGAACGCAATTTAGATGGAAAAACGCCGTTTTACAGATGCTAGAAACATGGCTTTCAAATGAAAGATTGCTATCAAACAGCACACCTAGGTTGCTAACTGATGAAGAAGAACTGACAGAGCAGCCATCAAGTGTTAGACAGTGTTTTAGATTATTACGTGTGGGTTTTTTGGGTCAGATGGTACAGAGCCGCTGGATCCTGGTGTGGCAAAGCTTTTGGATCCATTTGCAGCAAAGTTTAATCAAGGTCGACAGGCAGGGTCAGAGACAGAGAAACAAGGCAATGTAGACAAAACTGAACCGTAAACGATGCCAGGCAGAGATTGGGGCAGGCAGCAAACAATCCGAATTGTGTCCAGGCAGAGGTAGTCGAGGCAGTGTTTACGGCAGTGGCGATGTGATGTCTGCAACGATGCAATTGTCAGCGCCAATGGTCAGCTCCATCAATTGCTCTAGGCTCTTTCCCTTATCACGACAAGCCAGTTCTGCCTGCAATTCTTCGTTCAGCTCTTTGCAGTAAAGCAGTTTGAGTGGTTCAGCTTCCCAACCTGTCTGTGCTGTGAGAGTGCGAAAGGTTAGTGTGTCAGCTGCAGTGGTTTTACTCTGCTGTAAGGTAAGTAGATGCTCTCCCGGCTCCTTCACTCCAGCCGAGTGCTCGAACACCTTGCAGAATGGTTGGAGGAAATTGGTGGATGAGTGAAATGCCATGCGATGTCATGAATCATGTCCAGGCAGAGGTAGTCGAGGCAGGCGGCAAACAAATAAAGAAGGGGTAACAGTCCAAGGTAATACACAAAGGGAATCACAGAATTGCAGCCGGGGCAAACAAGACTTTGCATCTAAACAGTCCGGGAGTGTGGCTTATAAAGGGGAGGAGTAATGCAGAACACATGGACCAGTGAACAGCCCTAAGCGCAGGGAGTTATGGTAAATGCGGTTCAGGGAGAATTAGTACTACGGTGAGAGATCAGAGAGAGCCACAGAGGTGTGATTTGTGACAACTACAGACCAGATGACTTTCAACAAACATTCGAAACAAATGTTACTTGGAAGAATATTAGTTGAGAGAACCTTGACAGAATTCTGTGAGCTGGATCTAATAAAGCAGCAGAAGGCAGCGGTGGAGGTCTGGAAGAGTTTAGCTGAAGTGTAGAGGTCAGGATCACACAGGTCAGGTGGAGGATCTTTGACATCGGTGAGGTCAGTCAATGGAAACGAGAGGAAATCTAGCGGGATAGAGGAAATCTCTGCCTACGGCAATCAGACTTTACGGCTACAGCCGCTGAGCTTCACACGAGCCAAACTAAAATGTGCTTTATAGCCCATCAGGAGCAGCCAATGTTAGAGAGCAGGACATCAGACGGACACGTGGGAACTGACCATGGGGAATGGATGGGGAACGACGTCCATATATAAGAGTCACAGCAGTAATTTTAAGTGATTTACAGAAAAAAAAAAATATAATAATCCTAAAGTAATAACAAGAAAAAATAATAGATTTTTTTGTTTATACATATATTACAAGTAATTTAAAATGTATTCAGAGCAAATAAAAACAAATGAGAATAAATAATAAACAAGTCAAAGTGTTTTACAAATGAATTAATCATAAAATAATCCTAAGAAGAAAAAATGAATTAAGAATGAATACATGCTTAAATAAAAAGTAAAACATAACTGCTATTACATTTTCCATCATATTATTAATGTATTTTTATTGATGTCAGTAAAACATAAGATTATACAATAATCTTAATTAATTGTCGTTGTTACATGCTGGGTGATAAAACTCAGATTCTAGCCTTGGAGGACCTTTGAGACCACATAGCAACACCCTGGCAACCGTCTATCACCATGGTGATAAGTTTTGAACTGACAAGCATCCCTTTCACTCACTCTAGTTTTACCTTCAGTATTCTTTCATCATAAATTTCTTCATAATATATTTTGGGCAGCACAGATGTTCTTTCTTATGGGTTTAGACACACCATGTCCAGTGACTGTCCTGTTCCTTCAACAGTGTTTAACAGCGTGCTCTCTTACAGGTCAAAAGAATCTTTCCATCAAACACCATGATGTCTTGAGAAGAGGATTTCAAAGTGGATATTGAGTCTCTGCCTCAGTAATGGATGTGAATGGGTGCCGTCAGAATGAGAGTCTGATAAAAACTTCACAATAATCCACAGCACTCCAGTCCATCAGTGGACATCTGGATGTATTTTCAGAGCAATTTCATCACGATCAAATTCAAATTCAAATTTTATTTCACATGGTACATGGTACGACATGAAGTGAAATGTATTGCACGACTGCCCCAAACACTTTCTCTCCCTGGTCTTCATAAAAGTGTCTGAAATTAATTTAGTGAAGCTCTTATGGAAATATGATAATATTTTGCATTTAACGTATGAATATAAACTTTTATGTAGTTTTTAATGCTCTAAACAATGTAAATGCATGAAATCCTAATTTATTTTTTAAGGAATCATTGCATTGTATCGTTCAAAGAATTGGAGGAAATTCTCGCCGGATAGCACATGTAGCTGGACTCCAACACATATGACTCCAGTAACATGATGAAGCCCTGATTTATCCTCCAGAAGAGAGAATATGCACCTATAAAGCCTCTGGGTAATGAACTCCACATTACAGATCTAATGGCAGACTTCAGACGGACGGCTTTCCGCCTCCACTGATGAGAAGGTCACGTTTCTAATTCATATCAACAAGCCTGTGTTTAGCGAGGAAGTCTGTGGGAATGGCTCTGTGATTAGCGGCAGGCCGCTCGCTTAACTTATGGCCAGATAAAGGTTTAAGTAAACTTTTAAAAGTTTGGTCTTCCGCGGTGCTCGCCGCAGCGTGCGCTTTTCATTTACACTGCAAATAAGAAACAAGAGCTTTGTGCCTTAAAACAATCTCCAAATCACTTGTGATAAATAGATTTGTTTTTTTGGATAAATGTAAAATAAATGCATAAATAAAATTATATCTAAATAAAAGTATATCGTCTGAAAGTTGGCTCAGTATGTATATGAATATATAAGTAAATAAATCTATTCTTAAAAATATGTCTTGATATTTTGCCATTTGGCTACATGCTAAACAAATATTTGCATTTGATTATTTGAGAATGTAATGTAATTGTATTATATATGTATGTATATTATTTGGATATTAATTACTGTAAACAGGCATCAAACATGCATACAAAGAAATAAAAATGTCTTTAGAGTCTTAATATCCTATTTTTTATGTAAACACACAAACACAAAAACATGATGTTTTGTATCAGACGAGCTCTAGTATGGCTCCAGTCTGAAGAGGAAGGCCATTCTTCGGCACTCAGTGTTGCTGCGGTCTGTGGTTCGGTTCTCACCCGGGTCCAGTAGAGCCCTGAGGAATAACATGAACCAAATGTGACTCTAAAGCAGCAGACATCTCATAAAAGATACCCGAGTCTCATGTGTGTCTCCTCCAGAGCTTCTCAAGTGTGCTCAGATTCATCATCTCCATCATCTTCATATGAGCTCCAACATTCATCTTCAGATGATCTGAGCTGATCCACAGTGATTTTACAGATCCAGACATTATCGAGGTCTACTGATCAAACACGGCCAAGGGTCATTTATCAGGTGTGTATTACACTACATGATACCTATCTTTCATCCATTTAAACAACAACAAAAAACATTGTAAAGTATTTTAATCATTTTAGTTTTTTTGTAATTTTTGTATAAAAAATTATATATAAAGACACTTTTTTTAAACACTTTCTTTTATTTCTGTTCTTTTTAATTTTGTTTACTAACTTTGTAAAACATTTAGTAATTGTATTTAATTTGATTATTTATTTATTTTAAAAAAAATTATATATATATATATATATATATATTCAAGACTATCGGTATGACCAAAGTTATCAATACCTATTATAAATTAATAATTAATTATTATTCTTTTATATGTTATATATATATATATATTATTCTGTTTAACTTTTAAATAATTTACATTTTTGTAAAGTTTTAATTTTTGCTAGTTCTATACCACCCTTTTTAAAGATTTTGTTTAATAAAACAGTAAATTTATTTCCCTATGCTCCTTTTTTATGCTTTACATCTCCCTACCATGATTACACAAAAAATGTTGTGTGTTTTTCTTAACTGTGCTTGATTTAATTAATGTTTTAAAATCTGAACTGCACAGAATAATAGCAATAACTCGATGGGATCTGAAAGAGCATCATCATCATCATCATCATCATCAGGGTCATTCTGAATCAGAACTGAAATTCAACACAGAATCGTACAGAAACGGCGTCACATTCACGGTGACTCACATTTAAACTTTCCAAAAGCAGCCCAAACAACCCAGAGCCTCCTTCACCTTCACTCTTCTGATGCAGGGATTGAATTTAAGGTCTACACAAGTTTAAACATGAGCTCATGATCGACGAGACTTTCCAAAAATAAGACCCTGGACGGCCGTTCCTTCTCTGGTTTGACTGGAAAGAGCTTCAAAGATCGGCGAGCCGTGAAATAATTACTCACTAAGAACTAATATCTCCCGCTCATCTATTAATGGTGAGCCGGTGGGAGATCAGCTGCGGCTGGACATTTGAGATATAAACCTCATCACTTCATTTCTCTTCTTGTTTTCTCTGTTCCGGTCAATCGTACACGCTGACAGACTTCAGTTACCAGCAGAAAACTTTATCTGAAAGAGCAAAGAGAAAATAAACATGTGTTACGCTGCTTTCCGTGAAGTGTTTATTATGTTTATAATCGTCTGATGACTATACTGTGTGTCACAACGGGCTGTTTACTAACTAAAACTAAAATTAAAGACACAAAAAATTGTTACTTAAAATAAAATTAACTGAAATTAAATAAAATATGAAACACAAAAGTAACTCAAATTAGATTTCTGAAAACAAAAAACTAACAAAAAAAGTTTTTTATTAAATAAAATGAATGATTGGATAAATGTATTAAGTAAAATACAAAAATAACTACATAAAACAATTAAAATATTATTAATAATATATATATAATATAATATATATATAATAAAAACAATTCTTCATTAAATAAAATTAATTAATTAATTTAAAAATCTAAAATAATAAAAAATGTGTTCAACAACTACATGAAAATACAAAAATAAAATCTGATTTAACATATGAATGAAAACAGAAAATACTGTAGTATATCAATGATACTTAACACTGGTTTAGAAATGAAAAGATGACCTAAATAGTCAGAAAATCAATTCATGGGAATCAGTTCATGTTTTGTGTTTGATAATTCTCACGAGGTTTTTAAAGGCTAAAAATGTTGTGATTTATCAAATGTAGTAACTCTTTCTGCTCAAATTTATATAAAATCCAAACAAAAGAACACATTCAGGTTTATAATACACTTTAGAAAAGGGCCAACATTTTTTTATTAAAATGACCAAAAGGTGGTCAAAAGATTGACCAAAAGATTGCTAAATTTCTGCAAACTTCCATCAGACTCAATGTAAAAATCCACAAACTGATTAGTGAGAGTCAGCACAGTCAAACACCTGACCATCACAAAACATGATTACTGTACATATGCTCGACTGACCTACTTCCACAACAGATCTGTGAGATGCACTCACTGCAGGTACATAATCACCTTCCAAACGAGAAGCCTGTAAAGAGAAATAATGAGGAGGTTCAGGGCACGAGAGCGAAGGTTTGACGTTCTGTTTTCCTGTTCAGACAGCCGCTGGGTCACAGCCAACTGGGTCACTTCTGCACACACTGTACAACACCATGTGTTTGTGTTTAGAAGTGTGTGTGTGTGTGTGTGTGTGTGTGTGTGTGTTCAGGTTGGAGAGTTCAGCAGCCGGCTTCAGGAAATATAAATCCCATTCATGTTCTGAAAAACAGCCATGAGAAGCTGTATAGTCATCATATCCTATATTGTGCTAACATTCACAATAATAATATTTGAAGCGGTATACAGTAAAACAATTTATATTAGCTACAATTGAATAAAAATAAAATGTTGAAAGTTAGTCAGCTAAATTTGTTTTTTTTAAATATAACTTGACTACAACCACTTACCTTCATTCAACATCATCTGATCTTCATAAATTTTTCCAAAGCGTTTGCACCAAAACATTGCTTGCAATTGTTTACACACCTAAACAGTTATTTTATGAGTTATGAGAGGATTGTATCCTTTTACAAACATTATGGGAATGTAACATTTAAATGTTCTGTGAACGTTCTGAAAGTAACATTTTAAAAACATTAGACGCACATCTAACTAAAAAACAAAACAAAAAAAAAAACAGTAACACATTATTTTTTACGGTTAAACCTATTATTTGCTTATTAGCATGCATATTACTAAACTATTAGCCATTTATTAGTGATAATTAAGCACATATTAATGCCTTCTTCTACATCCCTAATCATACCCAAAACTTAAACTTAACAACTACTTTACTAACTATTCATAAGCAGTACATTAAGAATTTATTGATGGAAAAGTCACATTTAGCTGACTAACTTTCAACATTTTATTTTACTCAAATGTAGCTAATATATTGTTTTACTGTATACCGCTTAATAAAAAGTTTAAAAAAAATTTCTGTGTATTAGAATGTTTCTGTCTATCTTGTGGGACTGAAGACCCGGGGAAATGATGCTGAAAGTTTAGATTTTATCACAGAAATAAATTCCATTTTATCATATATTTGCATAGAAAACAGCTGTTTGAAATTGTAAAAAAAAATAAAAATATGAACAAAAACATAATGGAATCATTTGGCACTAATATATCCATGAAGCATTAAGTGTGCGCGTTAAAGACTGTGTGACATTTCTCTCTTTATGTTCAGCTTCTCTCCAGATGTTCCAGGATGCCTTGTGAAGCCAAATCAGGTAAACAAAGGAGCCTCAGATATCTCGCTGAGCTTCTGTTTTCACTCGATTCACAAACGTCTGCCTCCAGCCCCGTCGGGACACGCACTTATTATGCTAACTGTGTTTTGGTTTGGTTTTAAGACTCCTGGCCTCTCCAGATCCTCCACAGTAAGAACCAAAAAGAACATCAAATTTTTGATTTTACATATAAAAGTTTACACACAAATCAACTTTTACTAGCTATACTGTGGAATATTTAACAGCGAGCGTGAGGCTACGAAAAGCCGCCATGTGATTTAAGAAAGTGTTGCTTTTTCATTCATTTCTTGCGGTGTTTAATGGGTCAGCTATCAAGACCAGGCTGTAGCTGCATAAACAGTGGAATATTTTCCCTTCGAGTTAAATTAACGCTGGCACACTCTGGTTTTCAAGTTTATCATCTCCTGAGGAATATTTCATAAGCATGTCTGTGGGTTTTTTTTCCAGTGCAGTGTTTGTGCCAAGATACCCGCTGGAAAATAAGCTGGTATACGGACCGGCAAACTGAGAGGATCATAATAAAACTGAGAGGGCTTTAATAAACACGTGTTGAGGGTGCTGATGTTTTTCACTTAAAAAATGAGCAGTGCTTGTCAAATTTGATTAAAGTCATATATGCTGTATACTCTTGCTGGAAGTCACACGACTTAAACTATAAACACAAACTAAGAAACTATACACCCAAAATTCAGACTATTTTCTAGAGATCCTCAAGTTACAGTATGTTGTGCATCAGTTAACCTGGTTAGCTTTATACAGGATTCAGAGCCAGTTTAACTGCTGAACCAAAGGCAAATGTTGAGTCGAATTAGGAATAGTTCAGAATTTGTTTCATCATCAGGTTTGTAGAAATGTGTCTCTGCATCAGTGTTTTAGCAATGGATGTGAATGGATGCTGTCAGAATTAGAGTCATCAAAATAATCCTCCACACTCAAGTCCATAAATTAACATCTGGAGAAGACAAAAGTTCAAACTAATCCAGCATTAAGATGTTTTTAACTCAAATATGAGTCCATAATTGTCAGGCATTCACCACAGCCCACCCCATCTGCCACACCACTGATAGAACCACCCACCATTAGTTGCACCTGGACCTCATTGAGCCACACCCTATATAAGAGACACTCATGCATTCACTTATTGTCTGGTCTACCGTTCACATGCTACTTCTTTCGATCAATGCTGTTTTCACTTGGACTGCTCCCTTTGCTGTGGAGATTGGCATGGCTCTAACACTTGCACTCTGTATCATCTCAAGTCTACAATACCATTCATTTAAGAACACTTGCTTCTTCTTCCAGCTGGAATGAGACAGCGCTGCTACAGACATGGACTTGACCCGGATATTCGCACCGCGATGGCACTGTACGACGACAGTATTAGACTAAAATCTTTTTTTCCGCGAAGAACCACTCGAGCCCTGCCAGCCCTCAGTAAACCCCTTTACAACCGACTCTAGCCTAGTCTTGCAATGAACATAATCGACGCCTCATGAGTAGATAATGCATTTACTGTGGATGACCTAGACATCTTCTAAGCAGCTGTCCCGTCAGACCCCCATGCCCCCTGGTGAGTACCCTCTCCACAGAGGTTGAAACCACCTCTCTGACTCTCCTACCCATGAAGTATCATACTTCTAAAATGTCTATTTGTGATTCGTAGACTCTGGATCATCCGGCAACTTTATCTCTTAGACTGCTCAAACAACGTCAACTACCCCATTGTCGATATTCACAAGTACTGGCAGAAAAGTTCGTCATTCGTCACCATTCATCACACTTCAAGTTGGTCTGTTTGACTCTGAAAGGATAGGATTTCTGGTACTGGAAAGGATCGGCCTGCTACCTAGGGCCCAGCTCCATATCCTCTGTTCATCCCAGAGGAGTATATTGCGGAGGCTTTGAGTCAGGGATTTATTCAACCATTTACCGCGCCAGCCACTTCCAGCTTCTTCTTTGTTGGCAAAAAGGATGGAGGGTTTACGTTCCTGTATAATTATCGGCAGCTCAACTCCCAAATCAAGCAACACCCATACCCATTACCTCTGGTCCCAGCCACCCTCGAAGAGCTTTGTGGAGATCAAGTTTTCACGAGGCTGCACCTACAGAGTGCTTATAACCTTGTTCGTATTCGTGTGGGAGACAAATTGGAGACTGCCTTTGTGACCCCTACTGGCCACTATCAATGACGTACAGTCTCTCCATCAGCCCATCAATTTTTCAAACGTTTATGAACAAGATGTTCCTCCATCAGTTCATGGACGATATTCTCATCTACTCGGAAGTAGATCTACAACTTGGCCGAACATCACCAGGACGTAAAACTACATTAGCACAGACTTTATCTCAAACTTGAAAAATGTGAATTTCATCTTCCATCTGTTCATTACCTGGGTTACATTATTTCTGCTGAGGGCGTGCAGATGGATCAGATGAAAGTTTCAGCCATTCAGGAATGGCCACAACTCCTCACTGTAAAGGAGCTTCAACGTTTCCCCACTTTCTCCAACTTTTACAGACGCTTCATAAAGGATTACAGCCCCATCTCAGCTCCATTAACCTCACTCCTGAGGGGTAAACCTAAGACTCTCAACTGGAACCCCTCAGCTCATGAAGCATTCCAACGGCTCAAAGGAAATTTTCAGCACTGCACACTTATTACATCACCCAGGTCCTAAACTTTCCTTTACGGTTGAGGTTGATGCTCCCACCACTGGAGTGGGTGCTGTCACAAGCAGTCGGCGAGCCTCTTCTTCTCCATCCCTGTGCCTACTACTCACGGAAGCTGTCTCCGGCAGAGCAGTATTATGACGCCTGCAATCGAGAACTCCTGGCCATCAAACTCGCCTTGGAGGAATGGCGTCGCTGGTAGGAGGGTTTTAATCATCCATTTACCATAACCACTGATCATGAAAACCTCCAAAGTTCCAGCTGCTAACCACTGGTTTCAGAAGAGCAAAAGAGTGTGGGACTCAGCTCATTACCATCTTCAGCGGTCCCATCAACACAAGAGGTTTGGTGATGTCAGATAAAGACCTGCACCCACTTACCAACCAGGACATCAGGTCTGGCTGTCCACCCGTGACCTTCGTTTGCGTCAGCCCTGCCACAAAATGAGGCCCTGCTACATTTGTTCGTTCAAGATCCTGAGACAGACCAACAATGTCGCCTTCCAGCTTCAGCTCCCTCCCAGGTATCACATTCACATCACATTCCATGTCTCTCTCCTTAAATCCTTTTCTCCCTCTACCACAGAAACCCTGGGAGCTGAAGCAAAACCCCCTCCTCCTGAATACCTGGACCAACCCTCCATCTATTCAGTTCACAATATCTTGGACTCGCAACATTGAGGCGGCCACCTAGAATACCTCATGGATTGGGAGGGGTATGGACCAGTAGAGCGTTCCTGGGTCCAATATATTCAATCCTATGCTGCTCTCTGACTTTCATCTGGACCAACCAGATCGTCCTGCCCCTCATGAACACCCTCGACGTCATGTTAGGGTGTCAGGAGCTGCCCCTGGAGAAGGGGGTTGTGTCAGCCATTCACCACAACCCACTCCATCTGCCACGACTCAGTTAGTACCACCCACTCATTCATCATCACCCAAATTCTGATTAATCATTATTATCTGGTCCAGAGTCCATCTCGGCACTTAACCATTACATCTTATCTTTCTCGTATGACAAACACACTTACATTACTTATAAATGAGGAAGTGGGAACTCGTGAATTAGTGTTTCGGGTGAAAGTAAATAATCTTGTCATGAATTGTTAAAAATATACCTGACAAAATTGTTGCACTGAATGAAATTTTAGTGGGTGTTTTTTTTCTGCAAATCAGTGAAATGTATATGAATTAAATTGCAATTAAATTAAACATTTTTATTTATTTTTTATATTTTTTGTGGAAAAGCAACAACAATTAACATCAATGTTATACTTTCCGTTTTTATGCATAAATCCCTTTTTGTCTTCGACCCATATATATTTATGGGAGTTTACACTGATATGAACATGAGAGGGAGCAGCTCTCATGAGCATTACGAAACATGTTGTTTTGACACACAACGCTTCATACCAATCATTCGGGTTCCTGGCAGCTTGGGTGTTCGGGTGAAAACTAATCCTGATGTTAGTGTGTTTTTTTCCACAGATTCATTTTTCAGGACCATCTGAGATTTACTTCATTTCTGGGATTGACTGATTTCGAGGAATTGGCTGTGGCTGTGGCCTGCGGTGATGTGATGTTAAGACTGACCATAAACACATCGCTGAAGTCCACTGTCATGCTGCTGGAAACCACAGAGCTCTGTCACACGTGCAACTTCAGTCCAGAAGTTTGGGAAGTAAGAACCGCCTCTTGTTTTTAAAATGGATTAACAAAACACTGTTCCTGAATAACTTTTCATGACAAACACTTAGGAAGCGCCTGAATTCTTTAAACCAATGCAGATGCCCTTCAGAGTGTGATGGTGAGAAATAAATACTACAGGACTAGAAAGACAACATATTAAAATATTAAAAGAATCGGAATGAGAACAATTACTCATGAAGATTCTCAACTTAACTCTCTGGCTTCTTTAAAATTTTCCTTTCGTCTGTATTTTTTAAACGGAATAATAGTATTAATTATATAATATTAATAATAAGGAAAAAAGCTGAAATAAAGTATGAGTTATATAACTGAATTGCATGGCTGGTTAAAATAAGAGTATTGTAAGTAAATTAAAGCTGTGAAATATCATATATCGCATAAAATTACTTTTTAAAATTATCACATTCAATTAAGTATAAATTAAAATGAAACAAGATACAACACGGTATAACAGAGAGGGTGTATATAATTTATAGAAAATTATTTTTAGTTTTCATAAGTTTTCTGAAGTCAGACGTTTTTTTTTTTTTTTTTAATATTATGAGTCAGTTTTAATTTTTTATTCTAGTTAAACTTTTTAGTAATTTTGCCATGTATATTTTTTTGATTAGTTAAGTTCAAATAAAATGCTAAATTGTTGCCTTGGCAAACAACTCAAATTCAATTTTAATAATTGATGAGTAAATTATGACAAATATCTTTATTACCATGTTTATCTGGTCTTAGGGCATATTGCGGCACTGATTTTTTGCCATCTAATCTTTTTGACACTCTTGGTGGCCAGTCATCTTTCAGCTCATCTTATCCCATCCTCAAGCGTCTGTTATTACAATACGCATTCTTGCCCTGCCATGGTCTCGCTCCAAATTAAGAGGTCTCCAGGCCCAATCGAGAGCAGCTGAGAGAGATTTGTGGTTACATGCAAGACGAGCCATAAACCGGGTTTCTTGATGTTCCTGCTTCTCAGATGAGATTTACTGTGTTCAAACTCAATCACAGGCCGCCAGCACAATACAGTGTTTCTGAAACCTGACTCGGTACATCTCGTCTGTGTGACGTCAGGAAACACGACGTGTCGGTATCTTAACGGGAAACCAAACCATAACAAGCGAATTGCAGTCATTGGCAAAGCTGTGCCACTACGTCTGAAATAAACAGGAAAGCCTGGGATCACAAATCTATACTTGTGGACACTCTGATTCAAAAAGGGCTATGTTTAGTTAGAAATGAGCCTGAATATAAACAGAAGAGAGTGCTGAAAAAAAAATTTGTGCAAATGTCACCTTTTACTGATCCACTGTTCGTTCAAAACCTGTATGATATATTTCCTCCGTAAGACACAAATGGAGGTGTTTAGTAGGATTTCTGATACACGGAATGTTGCCCATTATACAGTCAGAAAAGCACCTGGATATTCCTGTAACCCTTACCTAACTCTTTACAGTTTATTTATATAGAATTTATAAATAAGTTAGTAAATAAACCAACCAGTAACATATTTTCAGAGTCGTTCGGATCCATTTGCAAGCTTTAATCGGTGTGTCAAACAGGCAGAAGGTACAATTACCAGCAAGCAGGTACAATACAGATAATCCAGTAGAATAGTCGTAAAGCAGGCAGTAGTCAAAGGGGCAGGCAGCAAGAATCATACACGAGAGAGACAGTCTGGAATCAAAACACAAGTAACCAATAACAATGGGAAACGCTTGGAAATTACTTTGCGATGGTATGCAGAAAGTTTGTGCCTTATAAAGGCGAGTAATCACAGGGAAAATGAGAAACACGAAAAGTGGGTGAGATACGATAATGGGGGGGTAATTGTAAACGGAATGCAACTAATGAAATCTGTTTTATGATTTTGAAGGGACCAACATACCTGGGATTTAATTTCTTGCAAGGGAGGCGAAGCGAGGTTGATGAGAGCCAGACCCATTGGCCAACTTGATATTGAGTAGCGTCTCTCCGGATAAATCAGTAACAAAGTCTATAGCCAGGTGGGACCAAGGACTTTTTGGAATGAGCGAGGGTCGTAAAAGACCTGCTGGGTGTTGGTGTTGAGACTTGATTTGGTTGCAAACAACACAATCTTTGACGAAGAAGGTTACTTGTTGGTTCATGGATGGCCACCAGAATTTATTGCCCACGAGTTCTTGAGTTGCTAGGATGCCAGGATGACCTGCGCTGGGGCTTTCATTAATCAAGGAGAGGAGACGTTGACGTTTTGTAGCAGACCCGGGACATACGTTTGTTCTGGTGGACACTCAGGTGGAGCTGGATCAAGCTGTTGGGCCTCTGTTATCTCGGCCATGACATCCCATTGAACGGGAGAGACTATCAGTGTGGGAGGAATGATTGAGGATGATGGCGTGTCAAGTTGGGAGTGATCGTGTTGTCTGGAGAGTGCATCCGCTTTGCCATTTTTTGACCCAGGTCGATAGGTGACTTGGAAATGAAATCGTGTGAAAAACAGGGACCAGCGTGCTTGGTGGGCATTGAGGCGTCGGGCAGTTTTAAGATATTCCAAGTTCTTGTGATCTGTCAATTTAATGAACCAGACGGTGGCGCCCTCCAACCAATGCCTCTATTCCTCCAAGGCTGCTTTCATAGCTAAGAGTTCTCTGTCCCCCTTATCATAGTTACATTCAGCCGGGTTAAGTTTTCGGGAATAATAGTCACATGTATACAGTTTGGCTGGATTCCTGTGGCGTTGAGAGACAATAGCTCCAAGACCTGTGTTAGAGGCATCCACCTCCACTGTGAACTGCTTACTGGGTGTCAGAATGGGGGCAGAAGTGAAGCGAGTCTTGAGTTCCTGGAAAGCCTGTCCGCTAGCTGATATCCAGGCCAGTTTGGTGGTGCTTTTGTGGGTCAAGGAAGTTAGAGAGGCGGCTACCTGGCTAGAAAACACTGTAGAACTTTGATAGTCTGGGGACGGAGCCATTGCAGAACTGCGGAGACCTTGTTACGTCCATGGTTACACCCACGGCGCTAATGATATAGCGCAGGAAGGAGACAGTAGAGAGATGAAACTCACATTTGGAGAGCTTTGCGTAGAGCTGATGCTGTATTAACCTTTGGAGAACAGTACATGATTGATGTGGTCCTGCTGGTTCTCTGAGTATACCAGAATGTAGTCGATATACTCGATGACAAACTTGATGAGCATGTCCCGGAAAATGTCATTAATTAAGGACTGAAACACTGAAGGACTGTTCGAAAGACCAAAGGGCCTAACAAGATATTCATAATGTCCTGAGGTGGTAGAGAAGGTGGTTTTCCATTAATCCCCTGCTCGAATGCGTATGAGATTATAAGCACACCTTAAATCCAACTTGGAGAAGATTCCGGTGGAACGGAGCTGTTCAAATGCCGATAGTACCAATGAAAGGGGATAGCGAAACTTAGTTGTGATTTCATTAAGAGCTCGATAGTTAATACACAGCCTCAGGGATCCGTCTTTTTTCTTAACATAGAAGAAGCTGGACGATGCCCGGCGAGGTGGAAGGCCGGATAAAACCCTTGGAGAGCTCCTCCTCAATGTACTGCTGGATGCATTGGGTCTCAGGTTGGGATAGAGGGTAGACGCCTCTAGGGGGCGTAGCTCCTGGCAGGACATCAATTGCACAGTCCATTTTGCGGTGAGGAGGCAGTTGGGTGGCCGTGATCTTACTGAAAGCCAAATCTAAATCTAAATCCGGATAAGGCTTGGGGAGTCCTGCCAGAATCGTGGGCTCCAGTCTCGGGTCTGAACTGGTAGTGGAATTTCTCAGGGGATGGATCAAACAGTACTGTTGGCAGGAGGTAGACCAGTGTGAGATCTGATAGCCATTTGCATGAACTCCTCTAAATCCTTCTCCTCATCCCGGCACGTGAGTTCAGCCTGCAGATCTATACTCAAGCCGTGACGAAACATAGCCTTGAGAGGCTTCAGTTTAAGTTTAATTCTCGTCATTATACATTACCATTACTCTGTTGTTCTATTTGATAATGTTCAGTGCTTTGCTCCACCACCTGCTCTGCCCATAGGGACGTCTCTGCTGCCTGTTCCTCCCTGTTGGGCTTCGCCACCGTCTGCTCTGCCCAGAGAGGCGACTCAGTCGCTTGTTCCGCCCCGTTGGGCTTCACCGCCACCTGCTCCGCCCAGGAGAAGATCTCCGCTGTCTGCCCCACCCTGGTGGGCAGTCTCTCCGGCTCCGGGGGGTGCTATGACACAGTCAGCTGGAAGTGCCAGCCCAGATCAGGGGATCTCTGTGTTTTATGTCTGTTTTCATTCATGGACTCTCATCAATGAACTCATGTCTCCGCCCACTCCTTTGTTGTGTAGGTACTTCATTGTTTGCTCCACCCCTTGACCTACTTTCATGTGTATAAAACCTGGAAGTGTTTGTCTGTCTCCACTGTCCATTTGCACTGTTAACCTGGTTCTTTTATTTCTTCTTGTGTTTAGTATTCTACTGTCTTGTTAATTGGATTTACTGTTACCGACTCTCGTCTGGACTTTGACTACACTTTTGCTCTGCCTCTGCCATTGTAGTTTTGCCGTCATCGACCCTGCCCGTTTGTACTCTGAGTTTGTTTATTAAACAGCTTGAACGTAAATCTGCACACCTCTCATTTTCTTCAATCGTGACACCCAAAATTGTGTTCACAACAAGAATGATAAATATATAATAAAAACAAATTTATAATCATGTATTTAAAAACTATTTATTATTATTTTAAATAATAATTACTTTTATTCATGTATTTATTTCTCTTTTTTCCAGAAAACAGTAAAATTACAATACTAATACTGTCTTTATCATTTTCAAACTTTTTTTGTTTTGTTTTTTTGCGGAAAAAACACAGAGATCCCTTAAAGCTTCATGAACAATTTTTACTAGAAACAATGGTTGGCACATGTTGCATTTTTAATGTTGTTTTATGTTGCACATTATAAGCTTTTTCTTTTTTTTTTACTCGTCAGTGCTGCATACAGAGTTAATGGCTTCTTGCTCTGCTTGTTTGTATACATTCTGATGTGATAGAAATAGATCAGTTCACGTCGACTGCACAGAGACTTTGCAGTAATTCAGAGCACATGGATGCTGAAATCCAACTCCTTTCACATTTACAAAACATAATTAAACATTATAAAACTCTGACCTAGTTTTGGGAGCACATGGGCATTGGAGGAGGCTTTTTCTGGAAGAGGATGAATCTGGGCTAGAGGGAGACTCGAACCCATCACATGGAGCCTGGGATCGCAGCTTATCTGTAGCCCTAAACTGGTGGAAGTCCCCTTTTGGCAAATGCAGGAAACTGTGAATAATTGAGAAAGTAGATGCCTGAAGAGAGTCGTGTCTTGCACTTTGTTTTTCCACTTCTTCATCTAATAATGGGGCCAGGGCATTTGGACGTGGGACGGCGCTGAAAGTCTCACTTCCGAGAAGCGCTGGGCTGCGGTTTGGATGCATTTGGCTCCTCTGCATCGTACCTGTGGGATATGGGACAGAGCGGCACACACGCTCATTAAAACACTATTGAAGACCTTTGATAAATGACTGACCAACATGTTTGCAAATGTGATCCTAATGATGCTGCCTGAGAAGTTCCATATTGTGGTATAAAAAAAGGGGAAAAAAGTGACTTCCAAATTGAAAAATAATGTCCTGCTATAACAAGAAAAAAAAAAAAAAAAAAATATATATATATATATATATATATAAAGAGACCAATATTGCACACAAAATGACACGAACATCTATGCACTTAATCATTATGAGGTCTTAAAAATGAGAAATGCTTAAAGTTAAGCAAACTGATGTTTTTTTTTCTTTAGCAACATTAAAAACAGTAATATTTAACTATTTCAGTACATCTTTAGAAAATATAGTTTGAAAAATATAGTTTGAAGTATATTTTTAATATTATCGTAGATCAATCTATTGTTTGAAATCAGAGAATGGGTTACATACTGTACTGAAAAAATTGAACAAATAAAATATTATAAAAAATTATACCTCATATAATATATAAAATATCATAGTAAAAATATTATTTTAAGCCATAATAGTGCTACTTTAAGAAAGAAAAAAAACTTTGGATGATGTTTAGATATAAACAAATTTCTGGAGGAGCATCTATGAATGATTAACTGCAGCTGACGCCTCGTTCCCTAATCAGCCTATTATCTGATTATCCTAAGAGATTCTCCTTTAAATAGAGCTAACTTCCCTTCTCCGGCATCTCGTACTTTGCATCCCTCCACCGCCCCTTTCACCACCTCTAGTTCTAGATTACCTATGCTAACAGTTGTCCATCTTTATTTCAGATCTAAAGCATACCGCCACAAGAAACAATCTTCATCTGAGATCAGATCACCTGGTTAAGCTCCAGAGATAGATCACAGGAACCTAATACACCCAGGTTCATTATAAATCCTTTACTCTATCAAACATGAGATTTAATCAAACTGGAAATTAAGTGTCGGGCAACCGGCCAGAGGAGAACTGGCCCCAACTGAGCCTGGGTTCTCCCAAGGTTTTTTTTTTTTCCTTTCCTCAAGATTGATGTTTTGGTTCCTTGCCACCATCGCCTCTGGCTTGCTTAGTTGGTGCACCGAGCTCCGTCCAGCCCTCGCTGCACAGGGGTTAAAATCCCTAGCTTGGAGTCCACCCAGCTCCCGGCCCTCTCCCCGGACAGCACACCAAACACACTTTCTATTTTATTTTTAATTACTTAGTCTGAAATAGTGAAATGAATAAAAATAAATAGAAGTTGCTCAAAACATTTTTCAATATTCAGCCATTTAAGCCACATGACTTTAAGAAATATTGCAACTAATAAAATATTAAGTTGAAAAATGTATCCGTTAAAGTAAATAACAAAATAAAATAAAATAATAATGCATATTGTAAAACATGCAGCCAATGTGTCACGCCCAGCTGGAGTTGCTAGTAGAGACCTCAGATGGCTCAGATGGAACATAGACTCATGTTATATGTTTTCATCCATGGACTAATTATAAATTTCCACCCACCTCATGTGTTGACACCCCTTCTGTGTCATTATCTCCAGCATAAATACCCCGGATCTCTTTGAGTTTCCCGCTGATCATTGTGTGTGGCTTGTGCCCCTCTGTAATTGTTTTCTAGTGTGTTTCATTGTCTTTGTGTATTGTTTTTGGATTCCTCGTTGCTGACCTCGCCTGCCCCTTGACTTCTCACTTACGTCTCATCTTCTCTGGACTCTGTTTGCGGTTCGCCTGACCTCACACTTTGTATTTGTCTTTGCCTCTGATATGGTTGTTTGCCGTCATCGACCATTGCCTGCCTGTACTGCCCTGTGAGTTTTGTTAATAAATACCTTGCAAACGGATTCCACTGCCTCTCCCTATCATGCGTGACACAATGGGGTATACAAAATTACTTTTTATTTATTTATCTATTTATTTTCCAGCAATATCTGGCCATTTCAGTGTAGATTTGATCAAACAGTGTCTGATAAATGTAAAAAAAAAAAAAGAAAAGAAAAAAAAAACATTACAAAAATGTAATTTCTATACTGTGCATCCTCTGTGAATATAGTTCAGTGTAAATCCTGCCACTGATGATGATGGTATTGGTCAGACAGCGGGTCAGTCCTGTAGAACACAAACACAGCAGGACGGTTAATATCTTCTGACAGCATCAGACATACAGTGAGACGCTGTTGACCAAACACACTCTGACCTCTTGCAGCTGTAACATGTCTGATATCAGACGCATGGCTTCAGATGAACATTCCACGCAATGTTTAGTGTCAGAATTATTATAATTGGTCCACATTTTGATTTTGTTATATTTTCATCACTGGTCACATGAAATGAATGTTCTGACCCTCAGCTTAAACAATGCCCTTTTAACCCCTCACATGAAATATTAAAGGTCATGTGTGCTGTTTTTTAGACATGAAAATATTTTCTCCTGAGGTTAATATGCGGTCAGCTATAAGTAAAACATCTGGAGGTTAAATTCACTGAAACGCAATCAAAACATTGGTGTTTTGACTAATGGTGTGATTTTGGGGTGGGACTACCTGTTTCTTTCTGACCAAAAGAAGATGGGAGGACTGTTTGAAAAATGTCATATATGCCGATCCATTTTGGGAAAATTAATAATTTTTTAATATGCAGAATATTTAGAATATAAAATGAGACTACTTATATATATATATATGATATATAAATAGATACATTAGGGTTACACTTTTTTTCCATAGTCCATTTAGACATTCCACTAACTATAAGTAACTTTGTAACTACAATTAATTTTCATTAATTGACAACTACATGTGTACTAACTCTCGGAGTAGACTAGTTAGGGTAGGTTTAGTGTTAATAGAATAATTGACATATGCCTGCAAACTTCCTGATAGTCGGTATGTACAGTAGTATGTTGAGGATCCGTAAAATTAAAGTGTTAAAAGATATTACGGAGACAGTCTACTAATACTCTAATGACTGCTAGTTGACATGTAGTTGAAAAGTAACTTACTGTTAGTAGATTGTCTAAAGTGGACCAAATTAAGTGTCACCTATAATTAGTGCTGTCACAATCACATAAATAATAAAAGTTTTTTTTTTTGCATAATATTTGTGTGTGTTGTGTTTATGTATTGTGTACTGTATATATAAATACACATGCATTCATTAATAAATATACTACAACTATATACTATTAACTATAGACTACAACTGTTTTGGTTTTTTTTGTGCCAATTGTTTTCTGATAAATAAACAAAGACACAAACAGTAGACATGGTGTTTAATAGTGTGCCATTTTACTAAGCAATTATGAAGTGTTGTAGCATAAGTAATAAAACTCGGAATGCCTTGTAAATATGACCACAAGAATCTGCTCCGCTTTATAAAAATGCCTATAAAGCTAACATTAGTGTTGCTTTGACAGGTGACGTATTTTTTAGTGGTTTGTTGAAATCTCAGAGTAATAGTTAAAGTGCAGTTTTTCACCTTAAATGGTTCAGGTCTTCACTGTCATCCTTGACTAAACTCATTCATTCTTTTTAAAGCACTCTGTCACATGGCCTTCTCATCTGGCCTTTAAACACTTTGTAACAAAAGCTGTCCTGCAGCGGGTCAGCGCCTCGAGCTGCTTCAGGTGGCGTTTTCTTGGTAAAGCAGATCAAGGCAAATTTCCTCTTAGTGGTTATAAAAGCTAGTGATTACAAGATGCTGAAAAAAATGAAATATTAGAAGACAGAAATGCTTAGAAGCTGAGCAAAATTCACTAAAAAATCCAAAAGAATACATAAATAATATATTTTTCAAAATGAAAATATTGATCTGCTTTGATTAGATTTTAAAATATTTAAAATATTTACAATTATTCAAATACATATTTAAATTATTCAACAATTGAAATAAATATTTACATTCAAAACGAATAACTATCTAAATATTAAATAAATAAATGTAATAACAAATATAAAATTACAGAGTGTAATTACAAAAAAAGTTCACTCTTTCTTTCTTTCTTTTAGTTTTAGTTTTAGTTATTGAGTTATTTTTAGTGTGGCTTTAAGAACAGGTTGAAATGTTGAATCAAAAATCAATAAACAAACAAACATTAAAATAAATACATGCATTAATTCTAAATCACAAAAAAATCCCCTTAATGGACTTCGAAAGTCAGTTATTTTTAGATAGAAATAAATAAAGAAATTTTAAAGAAAATTATTTATTTATATATTCATTTTTTATCAGATAATCAGGATAGACAGATTCACTGCTTTTTGTGAGGCATAAATATAATAGCTGTCGTCTTGATAAATAACTCTCAAGTGTTCATTAACTGCCTGATTTGCTCTGTCAAAACGACACAAAGAGACTGCGTTTGATTAATTTCTCAAATAAAACACCAAAGAGTTTATATAAGTGTTTTGACTGCTCTCCAAAAGCCGTCTGTTCTGCTTTCTCCTCTTTATGTGAAACAGTCCTGCAGCTCTCCATCTTTCATGCATTAGCATTTAATCTGCTTAAAGCATCTTTGTTTCCATCTCGGGCTTTCTTACACACACTGATCGCTCTAATGAGAAGCCGAGATCTCGGTCGTAAACAAGTTCGTTCTCTCAGGTGAAAACACTGTCCTCTTCAGAGAAAATTGTGTCCATGCCAGCCTCCAAGAGAGAGAGAGCTATTTCTGTCTGGCATCGTCATCAATCAAGCTCTTTTGTTTGGTATTTTGTTTCAGTTTTCCGGCATCTCAGCCCTCAGAATCTGCACCAGCACGTGGCAAAGCTCTTTGTTTGGATGGTCCTTCAGGAAATCAGAAGCAGATGATGTGATTTAACCCACAGTTACAACGCAATCTATCCCTACTCGGCTTCTCTTTTTGCAGGTTATGAAGGTAAAGACCCTTGAACTGCATTATACAGGTTTAAAAAAAAACATTGTTATTAAATTTTTTTAAAATAATATTTTTACAAATGAGGACATCCCCAATAGGATATTTGTCAAGTTAAGTTCACTTCTAAGTACACACACACACACACACACAAATATATTGTTTTTGTGGTTTCTGGGGTCTCTCTCTTCAGGGGTGTAATGGTGTTTCTTCTGTACAGACTGTATGTGGTATTGTCCTACATTGACCCAACACAATTGTAAAATGTGATATTGACCCTACACCTAAAACCATATTGTAATACCTATGTAATAACCATATCATTATACAAATTTGTGTCCTCATAAACCCATAAACGTGCGCTCACACACACACACACACACACACACACACACAGAGTGATGAAATCATGAGAGTATCCTGCCATCCGGCCTGATTTCCCTGAACTTCCCGGAGGCTTGTGCAACATCTCAGGCGGATCTGTGTGAGATATTCACCCGCTCAGATGAAAGCCAGTCACCGTCAGTGAGCCATTAAACCACAGGAAGGAAAAGCCCTGGGCTCCGACTCCAGAATATCCCTGTTCCTCACCTCCCTATGTCCTCCCTGACCAATGACTGGGAGATGGCAGGTGGGCATGAAACCATCCAGTCAGAATATATCCCATTCAAAAAACAGGATACAATAAAGTGAAACGAGTGATCACAACCCAACGAGATTCCCAGGAGTCCAGTGATAAATGTGCATGAAGTCAAGAGACAAAGTTTAACCTTATAAAGCCTGCTGTATCATATCTGATAGATCAGTTTAGCTGTTTCTGTGTGCCAGTCATTAGAGTATCAGAAGACCGTCTGCTTAACATCTTCTAACACTTTATTTTGGCGGGTCCATTACATATTGACTATCAGAAACCTATTCTACTAACCCTAACAGCTCCTCTGAGAGTTAGTGATGTGTTGTTGTAAATGAATGAGAATTAGTTGACATTGAATGTTTTTATTAGGATTTAGTAGGAGTTGGATTTTCAAATACATTGTCTAAAGCTTCCATAAACATATCAAAAAAATTCTATTTCATGACGAATGTTTCATATGTCAGACTTTACAGGGTTAAGAGTGAGGAGGCCGGTCACAGCTGCTCCTCTCATCCAAACCCAGACGTAGGAGGAGGCCAGCGCTCATCTGTCCACCTTAACATCATTCATGTGGGAGAGAAGGAAACACACTCGCTGAATCCAATCCAAGTAGTAGTGAGGTGAATTTTCTTCCCTCACAGATTGTTCAGCATAAAGCTCCTGCTCTTTCTTTCCAACACTTCCTTTTGGCCAAACTCTGCATTTGCAAGTCACTTTAGATAAAAGCAAATACTAGTGCTATCAAATAATTAATCACGATTAATCACATCCAGAATAAACGTTTTTGTTTACATAATATATTTTGTTTTGTGCATATTAACAGAATATTTAACAGAAACAGAGTTGTCACAATATTCAGCAGGCGTTCCCTCAAGCTCCGCCAGCGCTAGAGCATGATCATAAGATGACGGAGACCATAACTGCTGATTGCAAGATGGCGGACATCACGACACCGCAGTCCCTCTTCACAAGTCCAGTCAAGCCATAGTTGTTTCTGACAAGCCCAATCAAGTCACCCCTGATGTTCAGGAGCCACGTTCACCCACTGCAGTTCCACATAAGTTAAGTACATCTTCCACTAACTCTCACACTCCATGTCAAGTACCTCCTGTTTGGCCCGGTTCCGGCCTGGGGGACCACCCATAAACTCTCTCCTGACTCCATTATGGCCATCAAGTCCGCCAAAGAACTGTGCCCCAGGCCCTTGAACTCTTACCTTACCCTGCCACGGCCAGAAGGGCCATCACTGAACTCTTGTCCTGCCTAGTCCTGGACATGGAGGTTGTTTTTGAGTCCTCGTCCTACCCTGTCACAGCAACAGCGGCTGCCTATGAACTCACTCATAAGGACTGTCACCTCTATGAAGGCTGTTTTTGAACTCTCAGACTGACCTGTCACGGCCCTGTACTCTCTGTTACAGTCCCACCTGAACCACCCTGGAGGGTTTTTCCACCGTCTGCTCCGCCCTGGAGGGATTCTGTTCCACCTGCACCGGCATGGTTCTCTGTCCCGCCTGCGCCATCTGCTCCACCCTGGAGGGCGTCTCTGCCAGCACCTCCTCCCTGAAATAAATGCTGCAAATGGATCCGCGTTCCTCCGTCTCCTACGTTACTGTAGTATTTCTTTAAGCAGCCATTTATCCAGGTTGACTGCTGGTTTTCCTCACACTGTCAGGTCTGTGAACATCAGCACACGCCTGCTGGTGTGAGTTTTTAATTACTTTTCCCATCAGGACGCTGCTCTCTTTGAGCACTGTGTCCGAGTCCAGCGTGGTGGTGTATGGCTGAAGCAATGATATTCAATCCAACAGACACAATGTGTAGGCGGACCGATTTTTTAAGTTACCACTATATTCCTTTTCAACATTCATACGATAGCAGGCTTTCATTTATTGCAGATGTTCGCCCAGGGAGCAAGAAGCAAATCTGAAATGGAGACTGCAGAGAAGCGCCGAGTCAGCAGAGCGCTGTATTTGAACTGCGATTAGTGACATTTTGAGATGCATTGCTCACTGGAGGACAGCCAGAGCTCAGTGCTTTAGCCAATGCTAACTGTCAGAGTATGGAGGCGTGGCCATCAAGCAGACGTCATCATTTGCCTTCAGAAGAGTGATATCTTCTGCAGACCTTTGGTAGCCAGCCAAGTAGCAATTTAGTTTTCTGTTTGAGTTAACAACCAGATCAATCCATTTGAACCATCAAGCAAGGCCAATGGAAATTCATATTTACCACATAAAAAACAAACAAAACACTGAATTTAACCCCATTATGAGATAAAATGTTGTTGAAATGATAAGAAAATACATTATAATTATGAGATAAGCTGTTGATGAAAAGTAAAGCATAAATGCACACGGTTATGAGATACTGAGTAGTAATTATGGCAATTTGGACTTCTTTCATCATGATGATTTAGTATGTCTTTATTTGGACTTTTAGCTCATAATCATAATTTAACAAGGCATGCATGTTTTTCTTATTTGACAGAAATGAAATGCTTCCATACAAGACCACTTGGTCAGCAAAGCAGGTTTTGGCTCTCCGGTAGGTCAGTATGAAATTATGGTTTTCGGGCATGCAAAATGAGTCAAATCAAACTAAGATGATGCCAAAATTCCCTCAAAAAATCTTGTTAGTGATGTTTGCAGACAAAGACACACAGTTTGTGTGGTAAACTGAGTGGGAAATGCTGACTCCTGCTCAGGAGAACTGGGTCACGTATGAATGCTGCAGCTGTTTTAGGATTCCATATTGCAATGATAACAGTGTTCTCAATCACCTGCAACAATCATTTACCACATTTTCTGTCAAAATAAGAACAAGCAATGACAAACAGTCTGCTCAAAATCTATTCAGGTGACCCATATATTGTTCCCTTGCAAAGTTTTTGATGAATTCAAGGTCTGACAGTCACAATTGTAGAAATAATTAGTGTTAATGCTACTCAAACTCTTGTCAAAAAAAATAGACCCTCCAGGAAATTGCCAAGATCTCTGGAGCCCAGCTGTGCTCTGAGAAGACCATAAAATGTGCCAATGAAATGGATGTGTTTTCACATTCTATGTTGTCATTGTTTTGACCCTGGAAACTGCCTTCACCACACATTTGTGCCAAAGGTTGAGAAAAGGAAGGAACTCTGACGTGCCTTGGAGAGGAAGCTTCACAATGCTGAAGTTTATGAAACTATATTACTGTGCAGCAACATTTACGACCCTGCAGGAGGATTTCATCCTACACCAGTTTTCACACCAAATTCCCAAACCGTGACTTTAGTCATGCACCACTCCCATTCATCTTTTTCTTATTGCCGGAAGGCCCCCTATTGTTTCGCAACACACAGTCTGGCTTACGACATGCATGCAACAGATTAATACGTGCCTATGTAGGTGGAGGCCTCACTGTTTGGTTCCTGAAATGGTGTGACAAACCCCATTGTGGAAGCTGAACCAAAGGTCAACCAGGAATGCAACCTTGGGAAGCAAGAACACTTTGCTCTGAGGAAGTACATCATAGACACTCGGGAAGGCAACACCACCCCAGTGAGTCAGCATTACTGTTAGGTGGACTCTGGTATATGAGATTTGTACAATGTTCTTATGCACATCTCTAACGGAAGGCCTAAAATTGGATCCCAAGGTTTCTCTATTTGTCTTTTTGTTTTGGTGAAAAGGTTTTGGATAGAGCGCAAATGATTCGTTCATTGTCTCGGTCATGTGAAATACTTTTTTTGCTCCCTGTAAATTATATTTAGCTCCATAATGGTTTATTAATTTGGAATATGATTGAGATTAGGTAGATTTGTTTGGTAAGTTGGTTGTAAGATCTGTAACATCTAAAGCCACCTAAATGAACAGAATAACTTGAATACAAATTTGATGAAGGAGATGGAATGAGAGAGTCAGTAAAATCCTCCCATCATCACAGAAGGCTAAACAACTTTGGGATTGAAGTTTCTAAGCTTTTGGGATGAGTTGCATGTCTCATACTTTGAGACTTTTAGAGAAAAAATAATAAGGGAAAGTTGGAAAAGCCAGACATGACCCATGATTACACTGATTGTAACCTGACTATACATTTCTTTACTTCCAAACACATACTGTACAGTACAGTACACACAGCTCATATATCATTTTCTCATAATTATGACTTTTTATATTTTTGACTGGAGTGAGAGTGGAGTGGAACTGAGCACATTTACTTTAGAAAGTCCTAAAACTCACCCTGGTTTTAAGTGGATACTGGTTGGTGGTTCACAAGCACATTTAAAGCAGGTTTAAAGCAATCTATAAGTCGCCCAAGAGCTCAATGCTCTCGTCAGCATCTTTTAGTGAGTCTCTGACCAGAACAAGCTGGAACTCAATGAGGCAAATCCAATTACACTTGGAGCCCACTGTGATGGCCACGGACTAGAAAACTTCATTAAAATCACATTTGACCAAATACTCCCAGACGCTCCCCCAAAATGTGATTCTCCCTTCGGTGGCTTGTATTTGATAGATCAAGGAGCTTCACCATCGAACCACATCTTTGGCTTACATGCTCCAACACACATTCCTTTCCAGTGTGAAGGAAAGATTGAGGTCAACATCTCAGAAAGCTCATTTCATCCCACATTGCCACCAGATCATATGTGGGATCAAGCAAACAGATGAATCAGACTTCTCTGAGATATGGGGGATAACCCTGTGGAGATTCACTGGAGCAGAAATTCATGTACTTAGGGGATTCATTCATGTGGCCTTCCATGAACTGGGGAAGTGCTCCTTTTCCAAGAAATTAAGACATTATGGAAATGTCTGGTTTAGTTTTGTGTTATTGTCATGAATCCATCATCGATGCAGTCCATCGATGAGTCAAAAGGCAAAGATAGGTCATATTGTAGATAATCCTTTCAGCTCATTTTACACTTTAAAAAGATTGTTCAGTTATATAAATCACAAGACATCCATAACGTTGATGCATTAAAGCATTTATATTTTTTTTAATGATAAAGCTATGAATCATTAAAACAGCAAATATAATGAATAACAGTTTTCAAATCTGACACACACACATAAAAAGATCAAATATTGGCCTAACTGGACCAGAACCAATTGTTATTTAAAAACACTATTGGCTGATTTCAGCTCATACTTAGTTATTACTATATTATAAAAATCCAATGTAGGACTTCTAAAATATTTGATGTTTATTACTGTACAGTAAATCCACTGTATTACATCCACTTCCAAAGTTTCTACTTTTAAAAAAAGCATTTTCTGGCAGCCGTGCCCTCATGTGACGGAGAGTTTAATGCCTCTCCCATTCCTTAAATAAAAATTAATTAGGAGCGCTGGTGCCATCCCGTCCCAGTGGAGATTTCCAGGCCGCTGCATCACGCTGAGCTCTTGTTTTCATTGGTAGGTGCGCTGAAACCTGGAGCCAGGAGGTTAAATGTGGAAAGTGGGTCTTCTGGCCAGCCATCCACAGTCCTGGCGCCACAACCAGCCTCACCTGTCTGCTCTGTTTGAGTTCTGACAGCCGAGGAACTCTCAAACTGGGAACGGGGAGCTCATTCATTCATCTCCACTGCAGACAACATCCTATTCATTTAGTTACCAAGCTGAGCGTCCCCTGACGGCTGTTGTTAGTAAGCCACACCGCTGGCGAACAGGACTCGTGGCTTGCTGAATTCGGCGTCTGCTGGGCTCGTTAGTGGAGGGGGATGAAGGGAGTGGGCGGGGTTTCCTGCAGGAAGGAAGTCAGCTCTGCAGAGGGCCTTATGGGCCCCTGGGGAAGAACGCCCTGAACTAGCCCACTCCGCCTCGCTCAGCCTCCTTTACCTCAGCGTCACCCGACACTTCCCAGAATTTTCCTCTCACTGGGGTTTCAGGCATCACAGAGCCGGTGTGGAGGTGGAAAAGAAAAGCGCACGGTGCGTATTGACACAAGGCCAACCTACAGATGAAATTATAATACTGTTTTTTCAGACAGAGTCCAGGCCTGGCTCGGTGTGTGTGTGGCAGGTGAATCCAAAAAATTTGCCAACCCTAATAAAGTGTTTTTACTAACTGTGAAAATGACATTTAGATTTTACATAAATATACTCACTGATTGCACTGCCACATCCAAAAAACCTGCAAAATTCACTGAGGATTTCAGTGAGCGTGTTTCAGTTCATCAATAATGAGACTAGTTATATATGAAGAAAGTTATTTGTCAGTTTTAAATTGTTTTATCTTTCTATTAAAAATAACAATAGTAATTTCCAAACAATATTTATATTTATGTTCCAGTAAAATGGAAATACTGTGAAATATTACTGCAATTCAAAACATAATTTATTTACCAGTCATGACTCCAATGTTGCACGAGCAGAAATCCTGAACATGCTGATTTGAAGATTTTTTTCCTATGCATTGCTTTCAGGATTACTTAGAACATGATTTATTTGAAATATATAGTTTCAAACATACACTATCTATCTATCTATCTACAAAGCA
The DNA here is from genome assembly GCA_032357475.1 of Enteromius thamalakanensis. Classification (NCBI taxonomy): domain Eukaryota; kingdom Metazoa; phylum Chordata; class Actinopteri; order Cypriniformes; family Cyprinidae; genus Enteromius; species Enteromius thamalakanensis. The sequence continues at coordinate 1,243,176 of JAUCMT010000001.1, forward strand.
TTTATTTAAAAAAAATGGATAACTGTTTGTTGAATGTTTTTATTATGTGATTTTATTATTGTGTTTTACTGTTAGTTAGCTGTGTTTTTTTAGTTATATTTTAACAAAAAACTAAACAAAACAAAACATTTGCAGTTTTACTAATATTATTTGGAATGCAATATGATAAAACATGATTTTGAGATGTGTTTTCAAAATTTTCATATATGATAAATGCAAATGATATAATAATTTAAAAAAGATGACTGACTCCAGACTTTTAAGCAGTAGTCCATGTTCATGTCAGAACTGTATTTAGTGTGCTCGATGGCCCTCAAGCTCTTGAGCTTCATAAGGTGCAATGCAGATGAAATCTCAAGCAGTCCTGTTTTTTGTCACATTGTGAAGTCATCAGACAGTGGGCGTCTCTCTGAGTCGTCCTTCCATGAACATTATGATTCTAACAGAGCTCAGATTCACTCCGACACAGGAATCCCACCTGAGTCAAACAGAGACAGAGAGGAAGGAAAGACAGCGCCTGTCAGACACACAGGGTTCACGGCAGCTGTATTAACTCCACCCATGCCAGACCCAGATGCTGTTTAAAGGAACAGCTCATGGAAAAACTGTAAATTCTGTCATCATTTACCCAATAATTCTGTAAAATACTCATTGTGTGTTCCCATCGTTTTAAGCAGTATCATCTGTGGAGCATCTTCTGACTCAATTTAGTGCAGCAAAGTATGAATCAACAGCCATCAGAAGTTCATTTATGAGAAATAAAAAGGTTATTTCTGGGTTTACCTCAGTCAGACATGGCAAAGGTGAATATGGAGCAGTTGGCTGGAAGATGTTGCATGCGTTTCCTTTCCGTCATGCAAGCTGCTTGGAAAAATAATTAAGCAAATCATGTCTGCTATGACTAAAGTCTTTGCTGTACTGAAATCATATTAATATAATCATTAGGAAACTAGGATACTGACAAATGGTGGTGTGACCTACAATGGATTTGGGTCACTAGGCCTGTTTTACTTTGGATTTCCTGCTGGGACATTTGATACTTGGAAAGATGGACGTGTATAAAGTACATTTAATGATAAACAATCACTCCTATGTAATGCAACTCAAAAACCAATTTGGCAAACCTCTGCAGAGACACACACGTGCAAAATAATCATCTCTGCTGAAAACTACATCTGCAAAACAAATGTTAGCATTTCTTTATTTTTTATCTTCTAAATCTGGGACAACAGAACACATTCACGGTCCAGATCCAGAGATCCCGTAGGAAAATCCCTGGCAGTTCGAGTGCAATGGCAAAGCTTAGCTAATGAGCTTTTTGGTTGCCTGATGGCTTGTTGGCAAGCCACTTTCTGCAGACAAACCGTGTCATGTCCTCCCATTTAGCCGGCGTGATTAACGAATGCTTAGATTTCATATGCCAGTGAACAGCAAGGTAAATACAGTCGTGCTTATGGCCAAAGCCACATCATTACCTCTCGAGCTTGTCAGAAACGATGGATGGCTCTGGAACGACTTGAGAGCCCAAAATCTACAAACTAAGAAAGCCACACTGGGTGAGTATGAGAGCTATAAACCTAGTGCAGATCAGTGAAATCAAATCTGCATTCTGTTCAGTGGAAACTCTACTTGTGGTAGAGAACAACAAATAGACCAAAGTATAATATCTCATAATTCAGGGTGGTAGGACAATATACCAGTTCCCATCGAACAGGAAAGCTTCTCAAAACTTTTACTTTAACCTTTTTTTTTTCTTTTTAATGTTATATGAATGCTAGGATTAAACATTAAAGTGATGTTTATGGACCATATACATTCTCACAGTGTTGAGAGAAAACATTCTGAGACCAACATTCTCGGAACATCCTCGTGATGTCATTTGATTTTGGTGAATGTTCTTAGAATTCTTATGTTGTAATCTTTCGGTAACACTTTATTTTGATAGTACACTTTAGTAACTATGCAACTACATGTCAACTAGCAGTCATTAGAGTATTAGTAGACTGTCTGCTTAATATATTTTATCTGAGAATTACATACAGTAGGACTCGGATCTTGGCTCAGAGAACCAGACAAATCCAGTTGTTTATGGTTAACTTGACTATGTCTGCTTTATTGAATCACGACATGAGATTTTAGTTGTTGGAAGATTAATCTTGGATCAGTCAAATTCACAAATCAATCGTTCAGTAGAAGCCTTTTTGTGAACCAGCTGACTGAAAAGAATAGGCTCAATAGATTCAGACATAAAACAGGTATCAGAGAAGATATCAATGTAGTATATTTACATCACTTTAATTAAATTAGTTCATTTGACCGCGGGTGGCTGTGGTTTTCAGATCTGGTTTAAGCTAGGAATGAGTTAAAATGTGATGTTTTCCAGTCGACTGCAATTTCTACAAAAAAATTTAAATGTTTAAAATGTGTGTAAAATTTTTGCAATGCAGTGAATAAAAAGTTTCAAAAAGTTTATCGGCACACAGCAGACACAGTAACCAATTATCAACTGATTTATAATTATATGCAACTGATTGTCTTGCCATGCTATATAAATAAAATCAATAATGATTTCTTGTCTCATACTGATGATATGAAATGTAAAATCTTTAAAAAAAAATTTATTAATCTTTGGAAATTGATGAGAATAATCATCCCAATTCATTTTTTATGTAATGTTTTGTTTATGTATTAGATTAAATACCAGCTTAATTTAGCAGAACAATCATTTTAGACACATGGTGAGTTACACGCTAATGTTTTTGTCTTCTTCTGTGCGATATAAAGAATGTATGCCTATGATAGACGATCTAACCAATCAGAGTAGGGATGGGGTGGGGCTACACATGCCCCAGGTTCAGTCCTGCCCCAATCTGCGGGCTGCAGGCAGGTCCTTCTCACCGCAAGTGGAAAAAATCCTTCCATTGAAGGAACCGGCACTTTGAAAGGCTTCGTCCACTGCTCAAAGACATAAAAGCATTTCAACCACTGATAAAACCGCCAAATCAAAGTCTGAGGAACTCTGGGTAAGAAACCGTTGTCATCATTTCTGGACTTGTGAGAGAAGCGAACAGTCTAATCTTCAGACAGACTCCCTATTCTCCAATAGTGGGTTTTGGCTGACTTTTAGAGGCTCACTGAGGATTATGGGTAATTAGGGCCACAACTGTAAGGACAGGGATCTGCGCTTTTGGAGAGGTGAGTAGAGCTTCATTCATCAGGCGTGTTTGGACCTGCCAGTTCAAAGATCAGCGACTCCTACACACTCAAGAATTCTCAAGAAAACAAACTGGAAAACCCCAGAGAGTGGACAGACTTGACTGATCCTCAGAATAAAGTTCAATGTTCAATGAAGTTTTCTTCCATTGCCGGTTTTTCCTTTTACAGTTAGTAGTTCTCGCTAAGTGAGTCATTGCTAGTATTAGAGAGAGCCAGGGAGAGAGAATAAAATGAACTTAGTACACTTAAGTGCATACTGAAAAAGTGATTCAGGCCATATCTACAGAGCAGAAGATCATGGAGACTTGGGAAAAATGATAATAGCCTCGAAGTTATAGAATACCACCAATAACACCCTAGCAACCACACATCAATCACCCAGAACACCCTAGCAGGGTAACACTGCGGTCACTCAAAACTTTCTAGTAACCACCCTAGCAACCTTCTATAAAACCTAGCCTAGCAACAACATAACCACCCAGAACAACCTAGCAACTGGATAGTGAACCACTCAGAACACCCTAGCCATCACCCAGAATATCACAGTAGTGACCCACAACCTCCAAGCAATGGCATAGCAACCTCCCTAAAAAAAACAGAACATCAACCACCAATAACACCCTAGCAACTATATATCAGTTACCCTATCGACCCCTCAGAACACACTAGTAACGTCACATTAAGCAACCTAGCAACCTCTCAAAACACCATTGCAACTGAGCTCAGAACTCACTAGCAACTGCATAGCAACCACCCTGCTAAACCCCTAAGAGCACCCTAGCAACCCATCAAAAAACCCTAGCAACTGCACAGCGATAACCCTAGCAACCTCTCAGAACACTGTAGTTACTGTTTAGCAACCACCCTGGTAAACCTTTCAGAGCATCTTAGTAACTGCACATCAAACACCCTAGCAACCCCTAAAAACACCCTAGCAACTGCACAACAGTCACCCTAGCATCAACTCAGAACACCCTAGCAGTAGGAGACCCAAGCAGCTATGCAACAAAAACCATAGCAACCTCTCAAAACACCCTTGCAATGGTACATAAAATGCCCCCAGAATACCACAGCAACTTCACTTTAAACACTCTAGCAACAGCACGTGAAATGCCCTAGCATACCCTCAGAAGACCCTAGCAACAGCACGGCGATGAAGCACAGCGAAACCTCAGAGGATGGGCCGCACAGTCAGACTCAGAGCTGTACTGCAGGGCTCTGTTGCTGTAGTGTAGACTGTAGTGTAGACTGTAGTGTAGACTGCAGGGGTCAGTGTGACTCTGCTGCTGATGTCTGACGGCTGTGTCCAGCTGTTCTTCGCTCTCACAGGGTCAGGAACAAGAGCCTTCACTCACAACGTACAGCTACAGTTCCTGGATATGTAAGACGCTCTCTGTCTCTTTACTGTTCATTGAACTGTGGTGCAACAGCTCTTGAAGAATCCTGATTAAAGCAGAAACGTCTCAGACCGACTGCATGCCAAACACTTTCACAAATGAAGCAACAGTCCATATTAATACAACCACAAACGTTTAGAGGGACTGCGGATGATGGCTGACTGTTAGCATGCTGTTTAATCACATCCACTGTTTATTCAAGATGCAATGCAATGCATTATGGGTCTACTGTTACAAATGCATGTGATGCTGTTAAAATGGGATTGAAACAAGGCATGTTTAGAGGCTGTACTCTTTTTGGAAAGCACTTTAAAGGGAACACACTTGGTTTTGGATGCAGAACTGTTATACAGTACTTACACTTAATATGTTGATATATTTTATTGTTCTTGATCTGGACGCATGACCTACAGTACATTACATACACATAAAGATAAACTCAAAATCTATTTAAAGTAAATCAAAAATTATCATTGTCTCATCATTTACACAACCCAATGTTGATCTAAACCTGATAAATGACCATATCTAAAAATGACAAAAAACACCATAAAATGACTTTCTAGAAGCTTAGAATATCATTGAATGCTATGGAAATTTCACTCAAGAATGTGTAATATATTACATAACTGCACAGCAAGGTCTCTTTTTTGAAATTATGTAAAGTATTAAAGAAATTGCAAATACCACATAACAATATAAATCTGTCCTTAATGGTTGTTTTTGCGGTGTAAAGACAGTTTAACTGCTTTGAGCAGCTAAGAATAAGAGTGAACTATATGGAAAATTTAGGTAACACTTCAGAATAGGGGTCCAAAATAATGCATTAGTTAAGCATTAATTAATGGTTAATTTGTTCACAA
>JAUCMT010000001.1:1248751-1262180 GCA_032357475.1 Enteromius thamalakanensis
ATATTACAGCTCTAGATACTATGTAGCAATCTTTACTTACACTGTGGTTACATACTAGATACACATCTAGTTACTATTTAAGTACACAGGTATTAGGGACACTTAATATAAAGTGGGACCGGATTTTCTTTACCATGGAACATTGTTTTAAATGCTTTTATGTTTTGGGTTGTTTATTTATTTATTTTAATATTAGTAACATTGTAAAATAAATGGGGGGAAAAGATGTGTGTGTGTATATATATATATATAGTTTATATATATAGTTTAGGTGTCTTCCTTTGGAAAAAGTGTCCTTGCTTAGAGAAAGTGTCTTCAGTGTGTTGTGTGCATCAAACAGAGTATGGGCTTTCTGATGTCTAAGACTGAGACTAATCGTTTCCTGTTTCTAACTGTCATGTCTATTAAAAGGTCAAAAAGCAAAAATTAGAAAATTAGTCAGGGTTTCTTTAATTTACCCATTATAATCCAGAATTATGAACTGATATGTAACTACAGTGAGTTTAAATGAGGACTCATAGAGTATTTTATTTCGTTATTTAAAATGACCAATAGTAATTTTAAGAAAAGCTGGCTGAAACAAACAAATAAATTATGTTCATTTATTTCTATCGTTGATGTTAGTGCATGTGTTATATGGCTTATGCAGAGAGAAACCCAAATAAATGTGTGTGTGTTTGTGTTTCACAGAAGAGGAAGAAAGTTTAGAGCTGAGGTTATACTGTGGCTGTAAAACAGACCAGCCGAATGCTGATAAGTTCCTCTTCGGTATATCAGGTATGATAATCTCAATCATCTGAAAAAACTAGTGCTGGAAATGTGTGCCAGAAGAATCCAAATGGATAAAATGGTTGATGTAATCTTTGTATCTGTATACTGGATGTGTGTGTTTTCAGGACTAGACAAGCAGAGAGGTGACACTGCTGGTCTGTCAGAGATGATGGAGAAGCCTTATATTCTGGCTTTATCTTTGCCTTCTAATGGCAACTCCCTTGCATCCGCTCGCAGGAAACGAGCTGTAGGCACCGATGAAACTTGTGATGAGTATGTCTGTTTGCTCGCTTTCACTTTTATGCTTTGTTTATACATACAGTATAGGAGCACAGATAGCAAATACTTGTACTCTTCTCATTTGGATCAAATTTGAATAAACTTTATATTGTGGCATTGTTAAATTCTTTATTCTGAAAACTCCAAACTGACCCTTGAATCTTGAATCTGTTCAGTTAGACAGAAATAATATATAATAAATACAATAAACAAATAAATAAAAACAAAAAAGCAAATTGTAAAAAATGTATAAAAAATTTAATAGAAAAAAAGATAATCAATTTAGCCTACTAAAAATAATACATCATTAAATATACAATGATTGTTATTAAAGTTACTAAAGATATTCAGTGAACAACATTAAATGAGCAGCAGGTTTATTATGCTCCTGTCACTTTAAGACAATGCATAGATTTAATATACAATATATATAATTCAATAATTCAACATCAAGTATGTGTAAATTTAAAACTGATTTGTAAAAATGCAAGTTTGCAACACTGATTACACAATGATAATTAGACTCCCTCTTTCCTAACATTCTCTGACAGAAAAACTGAGACCTGCTGTATGAGGAAGCTTTACATTGACTTCCGGAAAGATCTGGGTTGGAAGTGGATCCACAAGCCGAAGGGATACTTTGCCAATTACTGCATGGGCTCCTGCACCTACATCTGGAATGCTGAGAACAAATACTCTCAGGTAGGGTGTTGTTTCACTCCTGTCCCATTTGACCAGTGAAGCAGACACAGAGGTATTTAAAAGCATGTACTTCAGCAGTGACAGTGTAACAAAAGGTACAGTATGTCTGAACATGCTCCTTACTCGTTTTCTTCTTCTGGACAAGTTAAAATGAATCCTCCAGCTCTTCTTTGGTGCTTATGCCAATATTAGTCTATAATTGCATACAAGAACACTTTCCCAGAACACCTTTATAGGGTTATGTTTTAACACGATTAGGGATGCAGTATTTCTAATCTCACATGAGGTGGCAATTCGAAAAAAAATACTTCAGAGGAATCATTTCCACATTTACAGCTAACCTGGCATACATAAATGTCACATGATCATTCTTCAATGCACTATAACCTCAAAAAAAAAAGGCGTTATTCAAAATAAGGGGTCCAAAATAATGCATTAGTTAAGCATTAATTAATGGTTAATTTGTTCACAATTAAGCATTAGTTGAGCAAAAACACACAAATATTGGTACAGCCCACAGAGTGGAATTGTGCAGTGTAAATGCGGCCTTAAATAGCTTTGTTATGCTTGCTCTGGTTGGTTCTTGTCATTTGTTGAGCAAGGATACACAACACCATCCTAAGAAAGTGATGACAGATTTCTTCGAGTTGGAATCTATGTAATAAGTATGCAGTGCTGCACCCGTGGCGGTACATGAGTTCATTGTGAATGCAGAGGTACAGTGGTATCCAGAGGGGGATTTGTGGAGGATAGAGAAGAAGTGCAAAAGTTGGCAAAAAAACAAGTTTTGAATGACTAGTTACCCCAAGGGCTGAAATGCCATACATTCTGAATTATAACAGTGATGTTCTTTTTAGACTTTTGAGCTTCAAATGTCATCTGTTCTTTTCCCCCTGCTTTCATTGTATCGACCAAATCACATTTCACAAAATATCTTTCTTTGTGTTCTACGAAAGAAAGAAAAAAACTGCGCTTTGGAAATGCATGAGGGAAAGTATATGATGACAGGATTTTCCTTTTTGGGTAAACTTTCTCCTTCACAGCACTGTAGTACTTTAGTTCATGTACAATGCAGATAGTATCCAGATGGAAATACTCAGAAGGAAAGATCAGTGTAACTGTATGCAAGTAAACACTGTGAATCAAAGCTGTATTGAGTTGATCTGATAATGACTCTTTTTGTTTGTCTTTTTTGATTCATTGCAGCTGAACTAAATTATTTTTTGCATTAAAACATGTTGTTTAAAGTGCTGTATAAATAACAGAATTTACAGAAGACAATCAATTATTTGAAATTACAGAATGCTGCCATACTCATTCTGAACTATAATCTTTCACCAAAACAACATCTCACATCTGATGAATGGTGTTTATTTCTGATTACTGATGAGGATTTTCGTAATCTAGGGAAGATTATTTGGTAACACTCCAAAATAATGCATTAGTTAAGCATTAATTAATGGTTAATTTGTTCACAATTAAGCATTAGTTGAGCAAAACACACTAGTAATAGATAATATGCATGCTAATTTAGTCGTTCTACTTCAGAATCTCATTTGAAGTCAATGTACTGCTCTTGTGGTTATTTGTGGTTATTTCTCAGTGAAACTTGTTTCAGAAGTAAATCCTCTACCATATATCTGGTCATGATATACTTGTCATGTTGCTTTTGCAGTGATTCTAAAGATAGATGAAGTGTTTTCTGTCACTAAACATTTTTGCATGAATTTATGAGAAATGATTCATGGTCCAGATGGAAACAATCCAGGGTTTGGATCAGGACTGTAGAGCACTAATTGCTTGTGTTTGATCTCTTGTATGTAGCACATGCAGTATGAGATGGATGTCTGTTATCAGAACATGACTGTCAGATTGGGATGGATCCTGGAAATGGATGGAGCTGGAAAGAAAGCAGAAGAGAGTTGAGTGTCCAGCAGCAAGCTTTGATCAATTCACTGCGTCACATTCGATTAGAAGCGCAGACGGAATTAGTGAGTGAGAAATAATGCGAGGCATCAGAACGCCGCCAGCCTTCCGGATTGTTTTTGTGTTCGATGAGTCTCTGAACTGGGATCCACTAATTAATGGCTCCAATCAAAACCACAGCTTCATTAGAGATTTCTTTCTTTCACTGAGTGCCAACAAAGACATCGCAGTGCACAGAAATTAAAACTAGGTTATTATTTACTCACCAGCCAAATCTTTCCAAACCTGTATCACAAAATTAACATGTGACATATATAAATCATCATAATAACTATTATGTATTATTATTTTTATTATTATTTACAAATAATAATAATTGAGCGGTGCTCTGTTGAATTTAAGTTTTCTGAAGTCATATTTGGTGGTACATAACATAACATAACATAATAAAACAAGACTTTAAAAATCACATTTGTGTGAGAAACAAATCTGCATGACTATATATATATATAAGAATGACTTTTAAAATCTAATTTTAACTTGCATGGAACAAACACATGACAAAAAAAAATGAATTAATTAAGATAAAATGACATTTGAAATAATATAAATATGAATACATAAATGCATTAACATAAAAATATATTGCATAATATATAAGTGTGTACTGTGTATTTTTATTATGGATATATAAATAAATATAATTTAAATTAATATAAATAATTTGACAGACTTTTTTATTACAGTGATTACATTTTTTTATTTTTGGCAAATTATGTGTGACGCAAACTCTCAAAAGGAAATAATCAGGTTCAGGTTTATCTGTGTTTGTCTGTATTTTGTTAACGAATCGAAAGTAAACACATTCCTGAGTGCACAGATATGAGTGTTTGGGGTCAGGGTTAAGATGGGGTTAAGGGCAGAGGTCACAGGTGAAGGTGAAAGGTTAAGACATGTTCAAGGCTTACGTCATGGCCTGAGTTGAGCTCTGGACTTACTGAAGGCATCAGTCATCCCTGTGTTCCTCTCTCGGTATCTTACTCCTGACGTACGCTTACCAGAAATGACGCTGAAGAAGGAATGAAAGAGAGAGACGGTGAACGTGGACAACATCAATGTCAAGATATGAATGTCCGAAAATATTCACTGCTGCAAAAAGCTAAACTGATCGGCTTTTGTGAAAAATTACTATGTTTTGGCGGACAACACTGCAAAACATTTCTGAATTAGAGATTTTTTTTACAAATAGCTAAACATTTTTAAGCTAATAAACATTTATTTGAGAAGAAATCATTTTAAACATTAAGATATCAAATGGGGTTAAATAAATGAATAAACTTTCTTTTCTTGTGTAACTCATGTAAAAAATGTCCATGGGGTAAGAAAAAAAAACACAATGAGCAAACAAAGCATCCGATTAAAGGTTACATTTATTACAATGTTACAAAAAAATAGCTGTTATTCTGTTATTAAATTAACTTAAAAATATATAAACACTTTTTTTTTTAACTCTGTTCTTTAAAAACAAGACTTTTACATTAAAAATGTTTAGCTCTTTGTACTGGGGGAAAAAAACAAAAGTACAGTCAATCAATAAAATAAGTATGTTTTTTGTAAAATAATATGTCAAGTCATGTTACTTTTCAACTAAAGGTATCTGAATTTAAAAGTATAATACAATTTAAACATATATAATATATTTTACATAAATATTTGCTGCTCGCTTTTTACTTTTTGCACTTAATGCAAGAAATGGACTAAATGAATTATTATGTGCTGATGCTCATAGTATGCACATTTATTTATCCATAATAAAGCCCTAATTAGTCTCCTTCAACTGAAGTTATTCAGTGGCAGAGCTGACTCTGAGAACGTACGATCAAGCCGCACTTTTAACAACAGTAACTGTTATAGTAACAATGTCTCCTTTCTCTATATCAGCATTATTAGACAATTCAGAAGCAGTTCAGCATCACAGAGTTTGTTTACTTGCTTTATGTTCATTAAGAGAGTAAATGTAAGCTATTGTTTTTGGCTTCAGTCCCAGACGATAATCATCCTGCAGCAAACAACAGAATCAACAGCGGCTCTATCATTTCTTCACGACTGTTTTCAGCATTGATAATAATCAGAAGTGTGCAGTAAATCAGTATATTATTATGATTTCTGAAGATCAAGTGACACTGAAGACTGCTGAACATCACAGAAATACACAGATTTAAAGAAAACAGCTGATTTACACTGCAATAAAATGTCACAATTTCTACAGAATATCTTTAGTGTTACACATGAGAAAGAAGAAAAGATGACAGAATTTATTAGCAGTAACTTTCAGCAGTCTAGCTCAAAATCAATGCTTTGCTTCTCTGTGACAAAAAGGAATTTGCTATATATTTGTAATTCAGTAATATCTATCAGTTTTCATTTCTGTCCTGCTTTATTTACTTATTTACTCCAATTGAGACCTCTAAACCCATCAAAACATTTAAGGGTGATTTTGTTGGTTTGAGTGGGCCTCAAAGCAAATTCAGTGCACAGGTCCCAGAATTCCTAGCGGCGGCCCTGAAATGAACCATTCAGTCTTACCTTTCAATAATCTGAGGATCCTTGTTTTTCTGAAACAGAAAGGTGAAGGTTCTTTATGGAGCCATTTTTGTGGCATAGTGAAGCGGCAGCTTGTGTTTTGCCGGCGGAGCTGTAGGTGATGATTAGGATGAAAGTGTAGGAACAGCTGGATGAGTTTGTGATTACAGACGGGTCTCACTGGAACAGCTGCTTCTCTCTGTTCGGTTCACACCTGTGAGAAGACCCCGGTGTTCTCTGGCTCACATCACAGGGCTCTGTTTACGAGTGTTTACAGATCGTGCTTCGCTTGGAGCTCAGGAGGCTTAATATAGATCTCAGATGAGCTCACTGAGCTCTGAGAATCAGGAGGGACTCTGTTCGCTTAATAAACTTTCTAACACTTAGCGATTATCGTTGATTTGATTGCAGAGATCCTATTGAAACTGAGCTGATCTAGACAACGACGTCTCTATACTCAATAATGAAATGCCTTTCGCTGAAAACTGAGTGTTGAATCTGGTCATTACTTACTCTCTGTTCTCCGGGCTGATCATGTTCAGTGCTTTGACACAATCTGTATTGTTAAAAGAGCTGTAAACATAAAATATTAAATTAAGGAATATCTTTTGGGACAATGTTGTAGTATTATTTCTAAAATATAATCATTTCATTTCATTTGTAGTATTTTTAAGGTTTCGTTTTTCATTTTTATTCTTTATATTGCTATTTTAGTTTAGTTTTATGGAAATAAGTGCTTTATGATTAGGCTTTTTGTTTTGTTTTTGTTTTTTCTTTGTCTTATGGTTGTAGATGGATTTATGTATTCATGCTTCCTTTTTTATTATTACTTTTTATTACTACTTTAGGACTTATTTTTAATTTCAGATGCACTTTGGTATTAATTATTATTTATATTAATATATTATTTTTAAATAAGCCATTGAAATTTGGATTTAGACTTTACTTACATTTATTACATTTATTTATTTATTTTTTGAGTTTTAGGTTTAGTTCACTTGTAGTTTCATTTATTTGCAGTCAGTTTTTGGAAATAAAAAAAAATATATTTCTGATTATTTATTTGACAGCTTCAACTTTCACTTCTACTTTCATTTTATGAACTTTATTCCACTGACCAAAAATGTTTTTAACATTTACTGTAAGTCAGCACTAATTTCAGTAAAGTACCATAATGATTTAGTAAGTAATTTAGCATAGTGTTTTTTTAACCCATCGCAGTCTGCAGCTAATTTAGGGGTTCTCAACAACTGATCTAGATGTTGCAGTTCTCCAGAACCCCTGATATGTTTGGGCTCTGCTGCACTAACAGCGTTTGTAGAAGTACGAGGACAGAGTCTCACTGATTAGGGTCGTTACGGGGTCTGAGTGAACGAGCAGGATTACTGTAAGAAAGCAGACGCTCAAATGAAGCTAACGCAGAGACCTCTGACGTGGAGTAAAGTCCCCTCGGCCTCTAGGGAAAACCCTTCTGACGTCAAGCGAGGGTCTGGCACCCCGTCCAGTGTTTGGATACCAGCTCAGAGGAGTCGGATTGCAGGAGAAGAAGGGAAATTACAGCTGCTGGAGAAACAGTGGTTGAGGCAATATTTTCACTGTGCTTCTCCATCCGTTTCTCCGAACCCTCCCCAATCATTCCAGATGATTTTAGTGAAGAGATAACACAGCTGGACACAGCTCCACAACAGCAGCAGCGTACCGCACCATCCACAGCAAACACACATACCCACACACAAACTAAAATAATGGACACAGTGGGACATTTTTATGAGCACAAATATACAAAGGCAAACTTCTGAATGCAATGCATTAAATAAAATACGAAAAATATAATACCTGTATAAATAAATTTACAAATAAGTACACAAATTTTACAAAGTTACAATTTAAGTATTGTAACTGAATGGATGTGAATACAAAAAGTAAGTACACATGTATTAATAAATGCACAAATAATTAAAGTAATACACAATAAATACAAAACATTTAATGAATGAATAATTAAATGCATAAACACACAAAGGTGTAAATGAATGCCTTATTAATAAATGAATCATACCGTACATACACACACAATATCATGTTCATTGCCATAATGGGAAAAAAAAGATGTATTTAAAATATGTGAAATTTGTTTATTTAAAAATTTATATTTCATTTATTTATTTTGCATCTATAAACAATATAAATACATGTTAAAAACCATTACATTATTATAGCCATGAGACTTTATCAATGATAATACTGAGAAATTCAAACATTTAATGACAATTGGCTAGGAATCGTTAAATAATGGCACAGTTAAAATATATAACTAAAAAAAATGATCATGTTAGTTTAGATTTAGTGAGCTATAGAGTGTTTATGATGGCAGAGGAAGCAGAGGAAAAGCAGAAAGAGTCCCTGTGCTTCTGTGATGAGCTGGAATCAGACGAGATGCTCTGGTCCAGTATAAACACACACTCAGCGCCGCGTGCACGAACACGACCGACTCGCAGGAGATGGCCCTAAAGATAGTGATCAATCTCTGAAGCGGATGTGATTATACGGCCGACCACACCACTTCTCTGCGTTTCCAAAATACACTTATGTGTGAATGTGTGTAATTATGGTTATGGGTAGAGCATGTCTCTGTCATTATCAACACACATCTGAAACGAGAGAGGAGCACAGCGGCACAGTACAGTTACAGTATCTGTCAGAAATAACTCGAGATTCTGCTTTAGTTTGTGTCCTACATCATCACCTCACTCACGCTTCAACCACCTTTGCCACTTTCTTAGAAACAATTTATTTAAAAATACAATAATAATTAAAAAAAGACAATTAAATACATTTAATTATATCTTACTATATAAATACATCTTCATAAACAGTAATGCAAAAATAAACAAATCCATGTAAGTGGCCTAAAAAGAAATGAAAAAGTAATTAAATAAAGATATCTGTATGATAAATATATTCCAAAAACAAAAAGAAAACATTTTGTATTTTATTTAATTGTAAACATTTTAAAAACCTTAAAATACATATGCATTTTAGGAATATGAATTAATTATTTATACATCCTTCCCATTAAAATAAAATTTGAAGGCATTAAAAAAAAGATTCACACACAATGTAATGAAATAAACACACATTAAACGCTTATATTTGAAGCTTGTATGGGTTACGGTAATGATACAGTAAATAAAACTGTACTGTAACACATCCCCTTCATTAACGTAATGCAAAAATGAACAAGTTAATGAACCCATTAAGGAATGAAATGCATGCATGAGGTCTTTCATGAAATCAAAAAGAGATAATAATTTAATAAAAATGAATTTGATTTGCAGGAAGAAACTCATATTTGAAGGCTTTTAAGGATTAAACTGATGATAAATGTAACGTTTAGTCTCTTGATTGTAACAATAAACGGTCAAAGTGAACACATCAACCTGAGGCCACATGTGCTTGTTTGGAATCAGTCGTATTGTTCTGATGCTTCCCTGTAGATCATGATCTTTACGTTCATGTTGAAGAATGTGCATTGGAAAAATTCATCGCTAAAGCCAATTATCTTATTATGTTTCGTGTTAATATTTTCTCATAATGCTGTATTCTGTTCGCTGGAGTCTTCATCAGAGACGGTTTACACGGCTGAATAAACAGCTGACGTGACAAGAAAACAAACTGGGTTTCATCTGCAAGACTCCAGGACAGTGTTGAACACAGGTTCACGTCAGACTCAGACGACACATGTTCTGGTGAGAGGTGCGTTCAGGCCAAAGAAAACACAGACCCCTCGTGACTATACCTGTCAGAACCAGTAACACAGCACCAAACACATCTCCAGAGTCACCAGGGTTCAATGTGTTGTGATGTTATCTTTGAAACAAACACAACAATAAAGCACTGCTCACACACACACACACTTGCCGGGTGTGTCTCAGCTTTTGAAGTCATACACACACCGTGGACATGAAGAAACATTACATTTTGAAAGGCTGATTAGCAAGGTTTTGTTTTGTTATTTTAACACCCTGCATGAACAATTTCTTTGTCTTCTGGATTTTATTAGCCTAATAATCAGACGAAACTGTGAAACATTATTACATAAGACAGCAAACTTTAGGCCTAATTTAATATCCTTAACTAAATATAATTCCAAGGCTAGCGAAAATAAATCAGTAGTAATTCATAAATTGAAATAATTTCTATTAATTCAAAATTGAATTGCAGAAAAATCCCAGCTAATGTAATATTAGCGGGTCCATCACTTTTTTGGTTCCCCTTGAAACATATTCTACAATATGCAGTAGGTTTCTTAGTTTGCGAGTGTTGTGATGGTTTGCAGAGCGTTTCTTCATTTGCAGGTGTTGTGAAGATCAGCAGCACTTGTGTCGTCAACTTGATGAAAATGTTTTCTTAATGTGCTGGTGTTTTCTCTATTTGCATGTTTGCAGCATTGCATCGAGCTCTCTCGGCCACTGTAGTAGTAATACTATGATACTGGAGGAAGCACTTTTTCACTTTTCATTGCATTGGTGCGGATGCTGATATAGTTATTCTATTTATTGTATTTTGATGTAAACAGGCCTTAACACTTTATTGCATCACTAAGAGCTCATTCATTTATTATTATTATTATTATTATTTTTAATGGTAACAGAGCTTTTGCTGATTATGATTAAGTGTGCGTGTGTGTGAGGCCATCTACATTCCTGAGGCAGATATTGAGACGTTTCACAAGGCCTCTCTGTGGTTAAATTAACAGGAAGAGGCATTAACCTGAAAGAAAATGACTTTGAGGATTTTAATGGGAAAGAAGTTAATTAATCGCCACATTTCTCTTTAAAAACTGCAGCTTAAGAGAAAATAGTGGTGTTAATGTTTATATATGGTAAGAGTTGCTTTCAGCAGATTAAAGCTGGATAATAATATAGATACATTTTGTGCCAAAAACAATCAGGCAGTGAGATTTACTTTTGTGATGAAAAAAGGTTCTTCATGTTATACAAAGTTAAGAAAGAGATGGTTCTTTAAAGAATCTCTGACTGAATGCTTCTTTGTGTAACTGAACATGTTTTTTCTACTGTATGGCATCGCTGACGAGAACCTTTTATGCACCTTCTCCAAAACTAATTTCTTGTATCTGCAATAAAGCTCTTTCTGATTCTGAAAAAGAATGATAATCTTATATATCACACTTTATAATAGTTACATAGGTTATAGGTACAAAGGTATTTTACATGTGCTGCATACACTGTACAAAGTTCGAAATACTGTAAAAAAATAAATAAATCACTGTAGTACACAGAGAGTACTGAAGAATGCAGGTCAAGCTGGATGTTCTAAATATCTATCTTTATGAAGCTCTGTGATAGTACGAGTTACAATAAAGCAATTTAAAAAACGCATAGTAACTATCAAAAGAACACCCTGGCAATCACCCGCACATTGATGCATTTTGCTGCGGTGCTATGATATTGGGTGCAAAAAGTACGTTTATTCAGATCCAGAGCGTTTTCATCACAGCGTCACAATAACAAAGACATGGAGCTCTGAGACTGGCTTTTAGAAGGAAGCTCTAAAGAAACAGGGCCTTTGGCTTCGGTGCAGTTTCTGTTAAAAGCCAAATGACGACAAACAAGCTTGACATCTCTGGCCTGGATAAGACACGTTCACCGGCAGCTGTCAGGCATCTTTCATCCAAACACAAACGCCTGGAGGATTGTGGGCCAGTATGAACCATACTGTTCTTTCCCGTCTCATTTGTTCTCATGCTTTTCCTCTCTCTATTTCCAGAAGGAGTTCAAACCCGACAGCATTGTGATTTAGAGAGACAGGCCACTGGCCTACTGCTGGAGATTCTTACGTCTAATGACCTCAGAGAGACTCCGTCAGACCATCTATCATCGCGTACGGAACGCTTGCATAATGCTATTTACACAGAGCTACGCTGTACGCTTATGACACGGCTCCTCGATTGCTGTAAAACTCAGAAAAATGCATTTGAGAAGGAAAAGTCTGTCCTCGTGTGACTTCCCGCACGCGTTGTACTCGCCATGGATCATACGAAAGCAAGTAAATAGAAGACGGATGGTAAGATGAAATTGCGTGACAAAAATGGGACGTTTCGTGCCCCGGAGCAGAAACTTACGATCTATCTGTATGTGCATTTTTAATCGTTCAATTGCTCATAAAACACGCACATACAGATCAGCTGTGGAACTCCACTCAGTGTAATCAGAGCCACACGGATCGCTCCTGTGTTTGCTTTACCGGCCTTTCGTATGAAATTGATTGGCGCGATTTGTGCCGTAATTACTGAAGTCTGTTATCCCGTCAAACTGGAGGGTAAAATCAGTGCAAAACAGTGACTAAGTAAACAAGAATGTATTGTGATATTGAGTACAGAACCCACCCAGAGCGACTGACTGTACACCCTTCACTGATATACATACTCATTATATCGTTTACACAGAGCATGCATACTTGAACCCTTTCATGAGGACATTCTGTCTGTAATTACCACTGTTTGCTAAGACAAGCATTACTGTTACGATCACGCCTGACTGATACATGTGATGTGTGGCATGTTGAAGGGTGCTGTTTTATTATAAGAGAGCCGACTGCATCTGGTGTAAAATGGGTTTTAAACACTAAAGCAAGGACCTGAGTCATATAGAGTCCAGAAGATCATGGAGACTTGCAGGACTCTTGAGGGAGAAAATATATGGGGGAAAAGACATCAGTGAGTACTGAACTTCGTGCATATCTCACACATTTTGTATGCAAAGGTTAAAGGGGGGGGAATCATGCTTTGGTAAACTGACACTGATAGGAAAGCACACTTTCATGAGATTAAACAAATACAAAAAATTGTGAAATAGAATGTAATTTAAAAAACCTCTTAATTATGAGATAAAAAAAAAAAAGACAAAAATCTGAATTATGAGACAGAAAGTCAAAATTATTACATACTAAGTGAAATATAAGTTAAACAGTCATAATTCGGACAGAGTTAAAACCCAGCTTTGTGTTTCAATAGGAGATTACAAAGTTAAAAACGTCCGCATTTCCTGCAAATAAACTGACTTAAAGATCTGGGCTGCGTTCTCCGATAACGGTGTCTCTTAGCGCGCTACGAAGACTCTAAAGGTATACCTTAACTACAGTTATA
>JAUCMT010000001.1:1266024-1285324 GCA_032357475.1 Enteromius thamalakanensis
AAAATGCCTCATAAGAAAATATTACAGGAGTGCATCTTAACACAGGACAATGACACGGACATGTTTTAAGATATGTCGGAGCAAGATATTTTCACCTGAGACAGATCAAACGTGCAGTTTAGTCTGGGACTAGCTTAAACCTTGTCTGTGAAACTGGGGGTAAAGGTTATTAAAAAAAAAAAAAAAATTGCAACTGCATAGCAACACCCTGACAACCACCAAAAATATTTAGATACCACACCCTGGTTTCTAGAGAATTTGCTAGATCAAAATAATACATGTGCAACTGCTTGGTATAAAGTTCTAGGGAAAAAGCACTTCAACAAAAAGTATGCTCGACGCAGAAAATTAATCCATTGTTTTGGTTGATGGTGTAATTAAATGTGAAATAAAGATTGTAAGGTACAGAATAATAGAAATGTCTTTATTTTGACAGCATGACAGGTCCGTTTGTGAAGTGCTGTTTCATGAATATACCTTTGTTAAGAGTCTGTATTATGGGACTATTTTAATTCAGTCGTTTGGCCTTGTGAAGACTGAGTAAAGAGCTGATCCAGACGAGAGGGGAATGTCGAGCCATGTTTCTCCATCCGATCCAAATTAATCAAGACAATACACAAAGCCGCTTCCTACCTGAACCGAGCAGCGCTTTACAGGAATGTGAAGCGTTAGCAAAGAGAGGAACGCATTCACACTTCATCACATTCACCAGAGACGCTAAACTCACTAAAGTGAATGTGACGAGTGTTTTCAGAAACACCGGGAAAGCAGCTGGAGCAGATCACGTCTTGTTTTAAAAGCCAGCTAGCAGAGTATTATTGAATCCATCCTGTGCCAGAATACAGCTGCATGTTTCAAAGTCAACATGAAACCAATATCTTAATACAAATTCCTGCTCTTATTGTGTGCGATTCATCAATGCACGTTATTCTCAAGAATTCAATAACGTTTACTGCCAGATGTTGTACTACAACATATCATTAACTTTTGTAGCTTTAAGGTTAATACTTAGGATTATGGGTTTGGAATTAAGTAACAGATTGTAGTAATAGATATGTTTGCAATAAATATAAAAAACTTAAAACAACATCAACTGTAGAAAATGAATGCATTCTTTCAGTTGGTGGTTTCCCTTATGTTTCAAGCTACAAAAGAATAGAAAGTCACATTTTTAAAGTCATCACAAGAACAGCTCCATACATGAATCTATAAATCTACAAATGCATGCCCAAATAAAATTATGATAGAACCATTTGCCTTGAACCGAAGCAGTTTTTAAGCAGTTGTATGCTATTTGTTCATGCACGTCACTCATTGAATGAAAGAGATGTCTAGTTTTAAGCTCGGGTGTTAAATGGGAGAAAAAAAAATGCTTACTTTTGGCGTTGTGAATAAATAAAAGGGTCTTTTTATCTAAATAAAATGACTCAAGAACATATACTGGCAAAGTCAGTAGCTTTGGATAAAAGTGTCTCCTAATGCATCAAATGTAACGTACAGTAAAATACAGTGCATTCCATTCAGGTCTTCATGCACACAGAATATGTGCATACTGTATACACAACGGATGCTTGAGAAGCAACAGTAGCATGTTAGTACGTTATTGTGAACACAGCCAAACTGTGTGACTGTCAAACTAGCAATGCAGCCTAATCTGGTCATGTCATCTCTCTCTCTCTCTCTCTCTCTCTCTCTCTCTGGACATCAGAAGGACAAGGAGGTGATGTAGGAAACAGAAGAGCAACAGCAACATCCATAAGATCGACTGAAGTCCTGCAGAGAGAGCAAACAACTTCAAGAGTACAGAGTTCACATCACAGATTCCTCAACATGGACCACACACACACACTCGCATTTGTGTTTTATAGGGACTCTCCATAGGTGCAATGGTGTTTATACTGTACAGACTGTATGTGGTATTCCCCTTCACTAAACCTACCCCTTACAGGAAACTTTTTTAATTTCATAAAACACTGTTTAGTATTTTTTCTAAGCTTTTTGTTTTATGGGGACACAGGAAGTGTCCTCATAAACCATGTTTATGTTGTAGTACCCATTTCATTATACACATTTGTGTCCTTGTAAACCACAAATGCCTGAACACACACTGCGGGTGTCAGTGGGAGTCTTTGTGAGCTCAAATCGAGAAAAGTGACACAGGACATTTTGTGCCATTAGTACCAAAACACGATAACAAATGTATGTATGTATATACTGTATATATATATACTGTATATATATATATATATATATAAACATTATTGTATATCCTTAAATAATCTTACCTTGAATTATGGGAAGGAATGGTGGATCCGGCATGAGGGCAAAAATGGATACAGAAACAGATGAATTTGACTCTTAAAGCAAATTTAATTTGATATATAAACTTAAATGTATCCATGTTTGGGGAAATATGACTAATTAAAAGCAGCGCCACACTCAACTACAATTTTCAAACTTTTCAACAAGTGCCAGTGTAGTGTGACAAAAACTATACTTCCAAATTTCGTTTTTATTATGATGGTAATACTTAACATAAAATTATTTTTATGCAATGCATGTAACGCATTTCAAGCGAATCAAGTTTTATTAATTGATGAATAAATAAGCATTATAATGTTTATGTATAACTGTGGTCTAGAGACCATATTATACATTATAAGGTGCATAGGCATAATGAATGAATTAATAATGCATTATATGGTAAGGCTACATTTTCATCCTACAGTATAGTGCCTTTCTGGATTTCATGATACAAATGCATAATACATAAAACAAATGCATTGACATATTCTCTTTGGCTAAACCTCATAAGTGTGAATATGTGCCACATTCTAAGAGAGGAATGCATGTGAAGGTCTTTGCAATTAACACATGGTTTTTGGATAGCATTGGCAAAAACCTTAACCTTGTATTTCACCAGCAGCATACTTCATTGTCAGAAACACAATCAGTAATTTTGTATTGGTATTGATATCATGAAATCTTAACTATTAACTATGAACCTTTCTTGAGCTACAAAAGAGCAATTTGTGAGCTGAGCAATGAAATGTTCCTCAAGGACGTCTACCACACATCCAAACTCATTGGATTTGATGAGTTCAAATGCAGAATTACATAAAATTACAGAACACGACATTAAAGAGAATTTGCATTTGCAAGCATGCAACATTCAACCCATATTTAAATAAACAAACGTAAGTTCACCAGAAACGTCTCGGAGGGGACAAAGTCAAACGCATGTCATTTGTCATGTGGTCACATACTAGATTCACAGTGGAAATATACAGCCATAATATAAAACATCATCTGCTGAATAAGTAAAGAACATCAATGAAAATGTTGAAGCAGTTACAGGTACAGTAGATATAATAAAACAAACTGGAAGAGGTTTTGAATTACATATTGTATGTGCTTTAAATGATTTTTTTGATGTAGAAATGCATGAACTTCCATTGCTTTACTTTCAAAAAAGACCACAAGAATGCACACTGAAAACAAAGATTAATTATACACATGCCTGCAATTAGGCTAAGTGCAATTTTACGAGAAAAAAAATGTTTTGCTTTGGAAAAAGTTGCTGCATTGTTTTGAAAGCAGCTGAACAGCAAACCCAGTAGTGTTGCTCCATTTAATTAGTTACTCTGCTTAACGTTAAAAGACTCGCTGTATGCATTCAATGAAAAACAGATGCATGACACAAGAGAGAAGCAGAGAGAGTCAGAGGACGAGATCTTGGGCCTATTATAGAGAATATTATAGAGATTGATCAAAAATGACAGCGCAGGAAAACAAACTAAGAGCAGAGAGAGAGAGAGAGGACTTGTGATTAAACTGGACTGAATAGATAGATAGAGGACGAGGGGAAAAAGAGGAGGGGAATGTGGGGGAACGTGCCGGGACTGCAGGAGGGAATGGAGGACTCTGACGAGACTCTGAACACCTGCGTGAAGAAACACCTTCTCATCCTCCAGAACTACAACTAACACTTCACCAGCATATCTTTCCATAGACTGCACTGACACTCAACACAGCATATCCTACATTTATTTCATATTCATGAACACATTTATTGACATCACTTATACTGATGTAAAATTATAATTAAACTTTATTTGGAGTGTTTCTTTTTTTTACCTAAACAAACTGCAGTTTGATTGAGAATAATTGGAATGTACAATGAATTTTTAAGACTTAAAATTGAAGTTATCTCATTATTCATGGACAAATATGGTAAGGGTTGATAAATGCTATAAGATCTTTTTTAGATCTCAACTCTTCTTCACACATTTATGTTAAAGTTTTCTTCAGCTAAAATAATAATTAAAAAAAAAAATAATGGTGACGGGGGGAAAACTTCTTATATCTGTTACTAAATAACTAGAACAAAACAAAAAACAAAAAAACTTTAAGTCTGTTTAAACACATAACAAAATAAAAAAATAAATAAACACATTTAAAAAAATTATGATGAAAACATAAAACACAAAATTATGTTAATTATCATATTTTCTTTATATTTCTATTTTATGATTTTTAAATGTAGACAACACCTGAGCTGTAAAAGATCATGTCTTTGAAATACTGTGTGCAGTTTTATTTGAGGTGAGACTGGAAGGTCAAGGGTCACGTGGGTTCACAGACTGTGGAAACTAGTAACATTTGCCCAGAATTCCACAGAAGCAGCTCACAGTAACGTGATGGTCCAGCGCTGACCGTCTGAGACATGCCAGAGACTCTGAATCAAACAGTCACACCGGGGAAGAGAGTTTATTAACACCAATATATACATAACTCAAAGATGTTAAGATGTCCACATTAAAAGAAATTCACAAAAGTGATTTTATGTCCATAGAAAGCACTGTAAGTAAAGTGTCTACTTTTAAGGTTTCAAATAAGCTGTCAAATAATTTGTCCAAATTTGGATAAAATTATGTTACATTGTCATTCAGTGTGTTTATGTAAAAATAACAGGCTTATTGTTTTAAAACAGTAATATATATATATATATTTTAAAGATAGATTTGCAAACAAATAAACAGATTTCTTTACATAGCACAAATACAGAGACAACAGAAGTTGACCACTGTGCTTTACAGGGCATTAAAAAAAACAAGATAAAAAGAAATAAATATTAATAAAGCATACTAAATAATTGCTAAATCCTTGAGCCAGAATATAACATTGTAACATATTTAAACTCATGTATAGAGGACCGAGATTTCAGATTAAAAGAAATACGTAATATAATGTCAAGAAAATAAATGAAATGAAATGATGTGATATTCAGCAGTGACAGAAGGACAGATGATGAGCTGCTCTGAAGGCCAGCTGGCTCCTGCTGCTCGTCTACGGAAGATGCTGTGTCCAGGAAGAATTCTTGAAGAAGCACATTATTCCCATTCCTGTTCTGAATTCGAGGCACAGAATGCAAGTGGGAAAGTAGCAGCATTGAACTGAATTAAACAACGATGCAGACTCATTAGAACACTAGAGAACACTATTGACCAACAGGCTTTGGTCAAGACTTTCTTTCCTCCATCCATGAAGAAGCTTTATACTCAAGCGCTTGAGATGTAGGCCTGAACACGTGGTGGTAATTATTCCAACCGCTGTTGTTTTTAACAGGCTGGAATGTGGCTGGAATGTAGGCAGAAAGACACAAAGATGTTGACTTGGCTGAATTCTCTTTAGCGGTTAATGTCTGTCTCGTATTCCTTCGTCTGTAGCGGCTTGAGTCTTTGTGTACCGTGGTTTTAGGATCTGAAAAGATGCTGTTTCATTACATTTTTGTGCTGTATTACAATTGGATTATTGCAAGAAATTTACAACTGCATTATAAGTCAAAGGTTTGGACAGAACTTCTCATTCTTTAATAGGACAGTTTTTTATATTTTAAAAGAACCAAAATTGTAGGAAGAACAAATGTGATGAGCATGTCATGATGCTTTTACCACACACACCACATTATGAGACAATAGCTCACGCACAAGCCAATATTGCATGTAGGAAGTCATAATCTGTGTTGGGTTACTCTCATTAATACTAGTTACTAATAACATTTTCAACAGCATAATTCAATTACTGTACAAATTGCTCTCTCCAAAAAGTAATTAATTATTACTTATTACTGTCTAAATCCTGTAATCAACCTTCTGTAATCAAGTTCTTTTCGTTCTTTAAAGTAATTACATTTATTATTCTGGTTACATTTTAGATTAGAGCACAATTCTCACTATTCTTAACTATTAACTATGACTTTTGCCTCAATTACAGCTTATACATCCAGTTTCCCCGGCACATTTTTATTATGTTGATATAGGTATATATCCTGACAGTTCAGAATTGAAATATCTGTGCTTTGTTGCTAAAGTTAAGTTCTCTATCACCCAAACTATCACTTTTTGGGAATTGCCAAAGCATTTTTGTGTGTGAGGAGAGCAGTGTTGATTTACACAAGTCGGAAATGTTCCTGATCAAACCTGGATCAAAACCACTCCGATTTTACAGTTACAGGTTTGAGCAATCAACTGATCTTACCAAGGTATCATATTGCTCTTCAGAGTTTTTGACGTGTTTTGGACTAAGACTGGGTAACGACAATTAAAAAAAAAGTAATTACAAGAACAACAAACAATTTCTGCAGCAAAAACCTTTAGTGATTAAATGAGATCCTCTTTGGCACTGTTGGCAGCTTTTAAAATGCAGAACTGAGTGAAAAAGGCCTGACATGCGTGTCTCTGCACATGCACACCTTCCCATTCACACACAATAATCACTACAATATGTGCTTTCATTACGAACACTACCCCCATAGAGGAGATGAAAACCTCTGCTCAGCCGAGTTCACAAGACCTGAGAGCTTAAATAGAGCTTTGCCTGGAAGCTGAAAGGTGATTTACACTGTTCTAGATACTCAAACTGACAGCGATTTAGGACAAATAGTATGAGGACTGAAATGTACAAGACCACTTGATATTGAGCAAAAGTCCTGATCAGAAGAGTTCTCAAATTAGGTAAGCTGTAAAAACAGACCAATGCCAATCCACAAACACCATGCATTTACAAATGACACTATTTTCCCGCTATTTTCTAAAACAGGACAAATGCATGGCATAAAAGACCTCTGCACGGATGGCCGCTCTCCCCAGGTGCTGGAATAACCCATTTTTGGCTCTTAATTGAAGGGCAACACTGCTTAATGCTTCAAATTTGAGGTGCAGCCAAATAAACACTGCTGCGAGATGCACATCAGACGTTTGGCTCCAAATCTGGCTGCCCCAGTAAAATAATGAAGGATGGAGCCAGTCACTTTTTCCATGTGCACGAGATCGATTAATTTTTATGATTGTTTGTTAGTCTCCCCCCCCCCACCCCTTCTTTAAAGGGACAGATGGATTACATTCATTTATCACCTTCATTTGTGCTGGGCCCTCGTGTTTTCTTTTCAGATGTATGATATTCTGTGGCGGAACAGTCAACAAACTTTTTTTGTTTCAAATCCTAGTGAGCTGCTTAAGCACACTAAAAGTTGGAGTAATTCAAATGATGAGGTAGTATAACATACAACTCAGATATGGCAATCCCATAATGCACTGCAATGAAATCAAAGAAAAAAGATGGCAAACAGAATTGCAAAATGCTGCTAAAACTATACTTTTATTTAATTCAATCCTTAATTACTAAAATGTATACATAATCTTAGTATTTTATCTTATAAGTATAAGTAGAATATTAGAAGCCATTGCTTGCTTGCAAATATCAAATTAAATCAAGTTACCCTTTTTCCACTGGCTGAAAGTTGGTGCTGGAGGCAGATCTCAGTTTGGCTCCACGTCTAACGTTTCAACCAAAGAAAAGGGTTATGGGTTGGAAAATTGGCAATGTTTGTGGGTCATTTATTTTGTAATGTTTGAAAATTGGTGGACTAATTCAAATAGTAGGGTAGTGTAACATACTACTCAGATATAGCAATTCCATAATGCACTGCAATAAAATCAACGAAAAAAGATGGCAAACAGAATCAAGAAATGTTGAGAAAAATATCTTAAATTCTCAATTACTGAAAATAATATATACATATATATATATATATATTATACTGAATATACTAAATGTAACCCATTGCTAGCTTGCAAATAAAAAATTTTTTTTATTAAAAATTAAATTCCCATTTTGGCTCCATGCCCAGCGTTTCAACATAAGAAAAGGGTAGGGTTTTGGGTTGGAAAATCTGCAATATTTGTGGTTAATTTATGTCATAATGTTTCAAACATATGAAACATATTCAAACTAATTCAAACATACTACTCAGATATGGCAATCCCATAATGCACTACAATTAATCAAAGAAAAAAAGATGCCAAACAGAATTGAGAAATGGTGAGAAAATTTTATTTTAATAATTAATTTCTTAATTTCTGAAAGGTATGCATTAAAATCTAATAAAAAATAATTACTTAACCTAATATATGCAGAATATTGTATAAGCCATTGTTAGCTTGCAAATATCAAACTTAAATCATGAAACCCTTTTCCTCTGGCAAAGCGTTGGTATAGAGGCAGTTCCCGATTTGGCTCCGTATTCAACATTTCAACCAAAGAAAAGGGTTTTGGGTTGGAAAATTGGCAATGTTTGTAAGTAATTTATGTTGTAACGCTTGACTTTCATGTCTGTGTGAATGTGGACCAGCTCTAAGAGAGTCATTTTGGTGAAAAAAGGAGTATTTGAGCAATTCACCAACTTCATCTAAGATGATGTCAAGCCTGGTTTCTAAGACAAACGTTAATTCCGTTGAGGAGGCGGTTTTGGTGTGCGGTAGATCTTTACAGAATGGCTGAACCTATGAACAAAGAGAATGGAAGTTAATCAAGAACACAGTGTTCCCAGATGGTCTCCACAAAAAAAGAGCTGAGCAAGACTACAAGAGGTGGAAACCCCATACAATTAAACCAGATAGCTGCCAGATGCATGGAACAGAACCCCACAAACTTGCACTTTACCACACTATTCATAATGCCCTGACAACTGCATGTGATGCATGTGATGAAGGTCACCTCTGAAAGGATGTAATTGTGAATCAGGGAGAGCCGTGGAAGTGTGGAAGGGAAAGGAAGGAGACGGCAAACATGAGCAGCCAAGATAAATGTCAATGTGCAGTTTCAAGACTCTTCAGAGAGAATTGAAGCACAGGAAGATAGACCACTCTACATTCATCAGGAAAACTGGATACAACATATATCTGAAAATATACAGTCAGTTTGTTATCATTAATATCCCAATCAACAGCAACCATGACAATAGGCAGCAACACATTTAGTAAGTCCTTTGGTTTCTATTTTTATTGTGTTGTGCTGAGCAACTAGAGATTTTGGCAAGAGGCAGTAAGATGGAAAACTTCCCCCAACCCCAAAAAAGGAAGTAGAAATTTCCTTTCAAAAGAGATGTGCTTAAGTCAATAGTAAATCTTAAAGACAAATGTAATTTAATCAGTATTCTAAGAAGTGTTTGCTAAAACCTCTAGCATGACTTATTAAAAGCTCAGTGTGTGCATCATCCTCTAGTGTTTGTACCCCACATATAGATGATTTCTCCATCATGCACTATGCTGAAGTGTGATGTGGTTTACTAAGTGATCAGACACACCATTCAACTCACATATACCATATAATAACATCAAGGACAGACAAACTAAATATGGGCAGACAAGACTATAAATACACAGACACAATCAGGGAGAACTGAAGACAGGTGAGCGGACACAGGTGGAGACGAGTTAACTAATCAAACTAAACAAGAAAATTACCAAATAAGGAAGACAGACAAAACTAAATAAAAACGAACACAATCCATTGCAATATTGTTTTAAATAGAATTTCTTGATAACACAGCACTGTAAAATATTAGTATTTTATTTATTTTTATTAAATAAATACATCTAGTTCACATTAAATTTAGAAGTTACACACCTGTGTGTGTGTGTGTGTGTGTGTGTGTGTGTGCTGTACAAGGTGTTATATAAAGAATGTTTTTGCTCCGGTGGCAAAAAAAGCACTTAATACAGAAAAGCTTTCCTCAGGGAAAAAAAATAATACAATAATTTTATAGTTTTACTGTTTCTGGAGTGTATTAAAAATTCTACTCAAATGAAAAAAAACGTTATCATTGACATAAGTGAAACACAAATGGCCTTTCAGGGCAAGTGGGAGAAAAAAAATTCTTGCCCATCTTATCACTATCTTTGACCTAGTTTTAAGGAGGTAATGTTGTTGCTGTTTTCTTTGGGCTATGCATATCTCTTGCAGTTCCTAGATCTGTGGGATTGTCAACATTTTCCAAGCTTCTTATAGATGCTAATCTTTAAAGACAGCTGACTTACAGCAGACAGTCACACAGTATTGAAGCAGGTTTAATTGGCAGAATTTCTTAAACTAAGCATCACTTTTGCTGCGCATACTAAGGGTTAAGGATTTCAGCAATCATAAGTCTACATTTTTTTCTGGGTGAGGTCAAAAATGTGGTCAATTCTGCCCGTGAGACTCAGTTATTATTTGTTCCAAACTGCTTTGACGTTCACTCTACTGTGCATACTTAGAGTTTACCGTGGCTCTGGGATTGTTTAGTTGAATCTCTTGAGCATGCATACTGATGCATTCTTCCATTTGCACAGGTGCAGCAGCTATGAGAAACTCAGCAGTAGATGTCTTCATCTGTAATTTATGTCAAAAATGTTCCACCTGGTACAGGCAGAGAAGATGTAGTAGGTATATGCTATGTGGTCTTGCACAAGATCTATCCCTGACTGTGATGCTTGCCAAAAGCAGTAGGACATATTCTTCCATATTCATTCTTCACCAGCTTACAACAAGACCAGAATACTCAGCAAGTGGTTATGAATCTGACTTGGCTACTCTGCAGGCCCAAAGGAAAGTACTTACCAAATACAGAAAGCAAACCACAGGCAGTCAAGCTGGCAGGGTTGAAAATAGGTCGGGATCAGTCCATCTCACTCTCTTCTCCATCCACCCCTCTACCCATGATAATGGCCATAAATGGAGAATAAGGCAAGATATGTGGATATGTTTACTATCCAAAGTGCTTATAAGGTTGGATGTATATTGTAATAGCTTTATGTAGGTTCATATTTAGCCTACAGGAAGAGTGCAGCTATCACTAAATAGTTGTTTGTACCTTATATTAGCAGCATGCTCTCTCGATCTCAGCACTTTGTTAGCCACTAATTAAATAAATACATATTGGACACTGGACTATACTATCAGGTATAAGCTCCAGAGCCTTATTTACCTCAGAGACTTACCTCAGAATCTCTGTCAAAATGTGCCTAAGCTTGTGTGAAAAAAAAAAAACCAAAAAAAAACACTTGTTTCTCTTGAAACACTGTACAGGCATTTTAAGAAATGGATAGCACAAGACAAAGAGAAAGCTGCAGGCCAAATCTTGTGTTAAACTCCCTGGACCTGTGGCGCCTTGCTGTTTTCTTGTGGCTTTATGATTGACACAGTAAATAGACTGATGGCTACAAACTGCCTTATTTAAATATTGGATATTACGAACAGACCATGTTAAGAGGCAGCATGGAGCCTCAAAGGAATATGCCCGGGTATAGATCACACAATAGAGAGCAGATCCAGACACACTACCCACTGAGCCATGGTGAAAACGACAATAGATCAAAGGCCTGCTCTCAGCTGACTCAGGGAAACACGCATGGCTTTTAGTGTGTTTATGTCGAGAGAAGGGGGGTGCTGAGAGCGGGTCATATATGAGGGAGGCCAATGCAGAAGACAAATAATAAGGAATGGGATAGAAAGAAGAGGATGTTGTTGTATATCTAGTCGTTCGTTTGTTTACTTGCATGTCCTCCTTGTTTACAAGACTACGCTCTTGATTAGAGACAGTTCTGTATCCTCTCAGACGACACATTTGGGTTCTCCCCAAGAGCTTAGATCGTTCCTCCGTTTCTCAACAAGGCCCCTTGGGAGATGGAACTGCAGAAACTGCACGTTGACCTCAAAGCCTTGGACTGGCAAACGGCAGAGGGGTAGTATGGACCCAAAACCAAGTTCTGGCAGGTGATGAAAGCCACTGGTCCGAAGGGAGGGGGACTGTTAGGAGATAAAGACCAAGGGGTAAAGGGGGGATGGCAGCTGCCATTAGAGGGGGCTACTCTGAGGCCCCGCTTAGCGGCTTCTTCACAGAGCGCTCCTGTCAGAGCTGCCATTATCTTCTTCTGGCAGGACTTCAATGGAGGCCTTATCACCCTAATGGCCACAAGAGGAGGTGCTGACAACAGCACAAGCCCCAACCCCCGTCCCTCATCCAACCCTCGCAACCATCATTACCCTCCTCTCGATTGCACCGAACACTAGGAAAAGACACTCTGACCCCTATACCTATAGAGATTTTGGATACCGTTAGACTCTTTGATCTTTACCTGGGACCTTAAGATTCATGTCCGCAATCTCCACTGTCGATGAACGATTGCAGTATTCTCAAGCTTCAATTCTTTATACAAGTAGGGATAAGGATTAGTTGCTTATGTGATTTAAAGGGAAAGCAAGCCTGTGCATCATGTCTGTTATGACCCTGGAGACCTGTAATTAGACGGCAGAGAACACTTCCTTCCTGCGGACACCAGTAGATTCAGACCTTATAGCTATTCTCCATCCTGGATCTATATACTTGGGTGGTCCAAGAGGTTGCAGGCTGTTTTTGTAGTGCTGGTAGCAGAAATTGTGTCTCAGGTCAAAGACAAATTGGTTTTACAGAAGAAACCAGAGTGGGCTGAGAAATACAGAAATGCACAACTTGTTTATGCGAACAGACAAATCTACTTAAAAGCGGGACGAAATGTTGCGGTGCCACATCACTGCTTAACAAGGTCCTAAGGCATGCTGCCAGAATGCTGGAAGCCTCGAACGGGGACTGCTTCATGATCCGTGAAGCCTGTGCGTCTCTCACAGCAGGGTCACTTCTCTTGGTCAAATAAGAGCTTTGCAGCTGGAGCTGGCCTCCGCTCTTTTAGACTCAACAAGTGTAGAACCCTACGTTGTACAAAACAGAAGGAACACACCAATATTAGGGCAAGATGTTAGCCAAAACACACATTCTTCTTAGCCTACGGCACCCTAAGGTTCTGGCAAACAACATCAGGTGTGCATGTGATCTAAGGACAGCAGCACAATGATGAACAAAGCATAGACCCAGGGACAGAAGTATCTGGCAGGACTAGACTCCACATCATTAACGTCAGAGCAATTCACAAGAACACCAATGTGACGACCAGAGTCTTACATTGAGAGTCTTGCGCAAAAATGAGTCATAATAACACACCAATAACTGCTGGCTTACGAAACTGCAATCAAATGCTCCCCGATCCTATCACTCAATCAACGCTCTGGCACGATCTCCAGCTCTCGCCATCTTGGCTTTGGCAAGAAGTTGGAGCACGCTCAAGTTTCCAGCCATGCTATCAAAGGGGCTCAGATTTTATGTGTGCCGTCTGTCGTTTTCACTCAAGGGAGAACAGCTCTGCGTGACATTATTGAGACATGCTCTGATAGAAATCCATAAACTAGTTTCAGAGACCCTATGTTGTTAGCATATGTTGTGTGGTGTGACAGAAAAGTACTGTGACTATGCAAATGCTTCCTGATTTAAAGAAGGAATGGATGCTATTGCTTTAAACGGGGTTAGTTCAACCTAAAATGAACATTGTGTCATCATTTACTCATCCTTGTGTTGTTCCAAAGCTGATG
Source organism: Enteromius thamalakanensis (assembly GCA_032357475.1). Classification (NCBI taxonomy): domain Eukaryota; kingdom Metazoa; phylum Chordata; class Actinopteri; order Cypriniformes; family Cyprinidae; genus Enteromius; species Enteromius thamalakanensis. The sequence goes on from JAUCMT010000001.1 coordinate 1,279,804, forward strand.
TTTTCTTCTGCGGAAAACAAAATGAGATTTTGATATCCTGTTGGGTGAATGAGTGCATAGCAGTAAACACAATTTGTTAGAAAAATCAAAGTGGCCAACCTTCCTTGAGCATATGCATGAGATCAAACGTTATAGTGAGATCCAGACTACAACTTAAAAAGAAATCACATTTGTAATCTATTGTTTTTCTAGTTTGCCAGTGTCACTTGAGTGTCCAAATAGTGTCTGGAGCCACTGCTTGTGAATTTATAAACATGTGGCCACATAACCAGGATCATAATGTTGTGTGGGCCTTTACCAAACCTACAATCAGGCGTTTTTACTCTAGCAGCAGCGTGTGAGGTGGGTTAGTCTTGGCCTTAGCGTGGCTCTGGAGCAGCTCATATGTAGGTTATCTCTGTTTCTTTCAGTAATCTCTGAGCTGTTATCTCTTCATTGTGCCACTAGTCTCTGTAGGTTTTACCGCTCATTCTTTTTTCTCTCTCTAGATTGATTACATCTCTTACTCTTTCATCATCACAGGGCTCAAAGATACGAGAAGTGCATCCTTCCGCGCTCCACCGCAGTTCCTTCTGTTGTTGCCTGCCCCAAGTGACATGAACTTGAAAGTTTGTTTTCAGCCCAAGTCTTGGCTAATCTATAAGACAGAATAATCACCAACAAGTTGTGTTTCTCCTAGAGAGCAAAGACATTAAATGCAAATCACTTCTTGAGGAACACTTGCACAGTAAATCTCATGTGTCTCCTGTAGACTTTCAGAAGGTTCAGATCTAAACTTCCAAATACAAACTGTCCAAATTGTACCTTTTCTTCCAAGAACCGTCCAGCTGTGCATCTCGGCACTGAACAGCTGCTGGCATGTCTCAACTTGCAACTGTAAAACAAGCTGTTAGCCCTCTAGTGGACAGGAGGTGAAATCTTGTGGTAAACCCATGAATGCTTGGTGCAATGCAACTAAGTGTTTCCAGGACCTTTAGTAAGATCTGATCTTATATTAAAACTTAAACCTAAAATCCCAAATAACACTTATACACGGGATTCAACGACTGACTTGAAGTAAAACTCTGTCATCTTGTCAATGAGTCCTAATTCCTCTGGTCCACCTTAAGAGCCTGCAAGCGTGCAGCACATTCCCATGGTCTGTAGATGGCAGTGTGAGACTTCCAAAAAAGCATTTTCAGAAGACTTGTGGAGCTTAGGGGAGGGTCTTTATTTAAGGTGGACTGGAAGAGTTTATGTGACCTGGTAAAGGGATGAACTTCTCAGCAACCTAAAAAGTGAATCTTAAAGAGCAATTAATGTACTAAACACACTGAACTGAGCTCAGTGTCACAGACAATTTTGATTATATTGATTATTTTCCTCCTATTATTCAGAGAATTCTTGCAAATTTTTAAGAGATTCTGAAGGTGTGGAAAGAAAGTTACTGAAACTTTCAGGCTAGTTGTGTATATTTAGCTATACTTGTTTACTTTGCTTTTCTTTCGAGTAAACCAGAAACAAATCCCCATTGAAAACAATTTAAATGGCAAATATATATACATATATATAAATGATTAGGCCAATTCTCTCAAAATGTCAGTAAACCACTTTTAAAGCACATTTAGAAAAGCATGCTTGTGGGATGTAACAGCCCCAGTCCTATTACTTTTGACTTTGTCCGTGAGTAATGTGCATTTGTTTATGTTTACATGAATAATAACAGGAAATGTGCTTTTGTTTTGGTCTACATTAATATTGTAAATCTGTGTGCATGTGCTTGCGGTGGGAGTCAGGCTGTGTCCCGGCCCGACTCGTGCAGGCTGATACAGTAAAGTAGATTAGCGGCTCTCTCTTTGCGCCGCTCTCTCTGGGAGCGCCGACTTCCACCGCCAACAGATTAATGCTACATTAGCGTTACACCACCAGAGCCACTTACTGAAACCCTCAAGTACATGAATGCAGAAGCTTCTAGATATGCAAGATTGATTTCTCAATGTTGCCACAGATGGCGCTATAGAGTCCATTAGCATAAACTATGTTTCAAGACATTTTTTTTTTTCGGCTAAACTAGTGTCAAGATTGAACAACAGATTTGAGATGTATTTGCCATAAGGCTTTATTACCTTGAGTGAAAAAAATCAGTCTGCGTTTGCGTACTTACGTAGAGAGTGTGAGAGGTGAGTTTAATGTGTCCTACAATGAGTTTATAAGGATTCAAGTGACGCATTTGGCAGAAAAACTGCAGTGTTGTCGTACATACTGTTTAAAAGCTCGCCGAGTAAATGCTCTGTTATTGCTACAAGATCATTCCTGCAGGCGGTAGAAAAATGCATATAAGATGTCTTTAACATCTCAGTTGTTTCTCCTCAATAGCAAAGAGATTTAATGGAGAGCAAATGGAGATGAAGTGTCGGTGATATTTCTCCTGAGAGGAAAAAAAGAATCCCATATGAGTTTCAGAAGACTTCTCAACAATCGTCTTGGCCAAAGTTATATGTTACTGTATTTTCCTTTATCCTCTCATTGTAAGACAGTTAGTGACTCATCTGGGTGTGTTTGTCATTTTAGGAGAAGCATCTGAGACAAAGCTTACCCTCAATTAAAACATCTGTCATGAGCTAATAGTCAGCTAATCGATGCATCAGATGCATGTACTATTCATAAGTAAATATGCAAACAAATACAGTGATTATTGAGAGGTTGGCTTCTAATGTGTGACAGGAATTGGATTCCAAGCGTACTGTGAGGTGTTCTATTGACTACATCTGTGTGTCTGTCTGTGCTTGTTTGCATTATCATTTAGAGAGTGTGTTGGTCCATGTGTGTTTGTGTGACATTTCCCCCATGACCCCTGCTGAGCGAGAGGTCATGTCCGTGGAAACCACGCTGTGTGTCTGGAGCCGGTCGTCAGGTACCATCCTGTGTGATTATAGAGGGTAACGCGGCAACAGTAACTAGGAAGAAAAACAGAGAGACTGGACTGATTCACTTCAGTTCACATGGTCACACAATCCATGACTAAACACACACACACACACACACAAACACACTGAACCAGCCTCTCTTACTATGACTATGAATTTTCTGTTCAGATGCATTTACAACCATTTCAAATATTAAATTACAGTTTCAAAAGGGTTAGCCAAATTTGGAATATGCATGAGAAAAAAGTTTGGCAGAATGATTTGATCTGAAGCAGGGAAAACATTAATAATGTTTCATTTCAAATTCTGTTATTTTGAACTTTTTATTCATATGTAAATCCTAATGTATCAGTTTTTACAAAAATATGAAGCAGCACAACTGTTTTTAACATTGATAATAATGAGAATTTTTTCTTAAGCAGCTAATCAGTATATCAGAATGATTTCTGAAGGATCATGTGATACTAAAGACTGGAGTAATGATGCTGAAAATTTAGATGGTCACAGAAATCAATTACATTTTGACAGATATTCACATGGAAGACAGCTATTTGAAATTTAAAACTTCATTCTTAAAAAGCAAAATAGACTTCTTTCTAAAACATAACAAACCCTATTATCCCCTTTTAAATGTAGAGTGGACTAAACAGCAGCAGATAACGTGTGAAGAGAGTGAGATAAAAATAAACCCCAGATAAATATAACAGCAGGAAGTTTGACGCTCAGCTCCGGGAAGAGTTTCAGATCCTTTCAGATCAGGTCATGCGCTAGATCGACCCTCCCAGTTTAATATTATCATCTTATTTATTACCATCAGGATATGAGGTATTTCCACATCATCTTCCGTCTTTTTTTTACAATGCATCTGCATCTATATCAATGCAAGAACAGGAAACGGATGAGAAAGTTCAGTGACTGTAAGAATCACACTGGATCTGAAGCTGAACTCGTGTTTCCTGTCAAAGCAGATCTTGCAGTAATCAGGGAACCACCTTCGTTTCTACCACAACAACAAAATACCAACATTAAATCATTGCTTTGATGTATTCAATGCCCATTTGAAGCTGATGTAATAGAACTATTTCCAAATACTCTGCAAAACAGCATCATCTGAAAGTCATCAGGGGTGATTGTTAGATTTCTTATGACTGTATTTCAAGGGATTTCCCTGTGTTTTCTTTCTGTCTCTATTGCATTTATAAATGCATCATTGAAGGTTAAATACCATTTTAAATGTAGAATATTGATGAATATTCATACTGTATAATGTGATGTGATGCTCTCCTGATTGTCCTGGTTTGCTGTTAGTAGGCAGACACCAGACGTATTTGCTCTTTGCCAATGAAATGATTTGGCTGAGGCCTCTGCTTGCTTTTATTGTTCTTTGCTCTGCTGCCAAGCCAAATCAAACTCTTAGAATATAAAGGTTTTTTTTCAAAAGTGTTTGCTGGGTGTTTTACTCCTGTCTAGTCTTTGTCATACTCTGCTCTCTGGTATGGGTATCTAGATTAAACTCTTCACCGTGATTACACATTAGTGTTGTAGATGTTGTGTTTATCTCAGTAGCTTTGGTAGTAGTCCAAATAGTGGATTTTGCGTCGTATTTGGGGTGGATTCAAGGGGTTTCTGAGTGCCTGCATTACTGTGCAGTTGATAGGGAGGTTCTGGGTGGTTTCTAAGGTGTTGCCAGGGAGTTTCTAGGACATACTGTATTTGGATGATTTTTACCATGTTTTCAAGATTTCAGAGACATTTTGAGTAATCTCTAGGCATTTGCTATGATGTTGCTAGGGAGTTGTTTAAAGATTTCTAGGGAGTTTCGGTTGGTCTACAGGGTTCTCTGAGTAGTTGCTCAGGCATTACTATATGGTTGCATGGGCAGTTCTAGACTTAAGTTGTTGCTATAGTATGCAGTTGCCAGAGAGTTGCTACTGTAGGAGCTTTTTTAGCATGGATTCAATGTTATTTGAGTGGTTGCAAAGGCATTTGCACTATGTGGGCATTGATAGGTTGTTTCTAAGGTGCTGCTAAGGATTATCTAGAATGTTTTGGGTATTTTAAAATGTGTTGCTATGGGTGGATTCTAGGGGGGGGGGGTAGTTTCTAGGTTTTTCTGATTGCTCAGGCATAGCTTTGTGTAAGGCATTGCTAGGTCGTTTCTAAGGTGTTGCTATGCAGTTGCCAGAGAGTTGCTAGAAGGTCTCTAGGATGTTGCTGTGGATTTAAGGTGTAGCTATCGGTGGATTATAGGGTGGTTTTCTAGGGTTTTTCACTCAGGCCTTACGGTGCTATTGCTGGGGAACTGCTAGTCTTACTATGCAGTTTCTACTATAGCTGTGTCCAAGACCGCTCACTCGTTCACTCATTCCTATATAGTGTATGGCAGCTGACTGAATTATATCAGAAAGGAGTGAACAAAAACAAGTGAGCAAATGACGCACCACCCAATGGCTGACACCTGATATAGTGCACTTTATAATGGATTGGGAGCGGTCTCGGACACAGCGCATGTTTTCAGTGGTTGTGCATTGCTAGGTGCTTGAGGTAGTTTTCATGCCATTGCTATGCAGTTTCTAGGGCTTGCTCTACCAGTGTAGCATATGAAAAGTGTCCCC
>JAUCMT010000001.1:1300888-1317856 GCA_032357475.1 Enteromius thamalakanensis
CATAACATTGAAGTTGTGGCTTTAAAAAAGATAAAATTGGAGATTTAGGTTTTAATATGCATGCTAATATGAATAAATAATGTACACCATTAAAACACACACACACACACACACTTACGTATTCAAATTAGGACACTGACTTCTAGTTTTTCCTGTATACAGATATTTATTTTAGAACCCACATTTTTTAACCCTAATACTAAAATAATTAAAAAAACATTCAAATTGTTGCTTTAAAAAAGATTAATAAAACAAAAAAAATAAAAGCAAAATAATAATAATAATAAAACAAAACAATGAAGATGTGGCTTTAATTATTAAATTATTAAATTAGAGTATTAATTTTTAGTCCAATGCATATCACTTTAGATGCATGAATGTATTTAGATTTGCATAAAAAGTGATAATAAGTTCATATAAAATATTAATTTATGTTTATGCTTAAAACAATTATACTGTAACCTCTTAACAGCTATACAGTGCATGCTACTGATTTGTTTCATGATTTTTAAGCTGTTTTTAAGACGTTTCCAATACATCACGTGCCAAAACAGACAGCGTGACCTTAATGACTTTACCTCTCCGCACAGAAACACACAAGTTTACGTTTGGTTGCACAGCTGGCTTCATGCTGTATTCTGTGCAGAATTCAAACAAGCTGTAATTTCATGTGATTAAGCAAATACTTCATGCTATAAAGCCAGTATCTGTTAACAAAGTCGTTTGCCAGGAGAAACGAGACCATTGACCTTCGACCCTGACTGACAGATCCAGAAACCTCTCACGCTGCTGCATGAGGCAGAGATCCTGTAAATGAGCGTCTGTGTGATGCACGCCTGAAAATTAGATTGTGTAACGCTTCTCAGTTGCAGTACCTGCACCAGAATGACGTCTGCGTGATGCAGAACACATCCACATCATCTCTGACAGACCAGAGGGATTTTTTATGAGGCAAATTAAGGCTGATGGGCCTTCGACTGATTGTTTTTTGCGGTCAGGTTACAGGGCACAGCCTCACGAGCATCGCTCACGCTCCAAACATCTGCAGCTCGTAGAGTTGCGTAATCTCACATAACAGAAACATTAACCGTATACGTCAATGGCCGAGACTGAGCGAGTGTTTGGACGCCACGAGGAGACAGGAGGAGGAGAAACCCACGACACTGAACACCATCACTGCGTCCTGAACAAACTGTGCTCATATTACACAAAACATATAAAACATCACACATCTGGCAGTGAGTAATGTTGCTTTTACCAGAACACATATACAGTACGTACGGCCCAGATGAAGTCACGAGGAAACAGAGCAGTGCATGATGGGATATGTTGCCCGGGAAAGTCCATCAGTGTATGCAAACATAGCAGTGCGTGATTTAAGCAATAACACATGAGATGCCATGTTGCAATGAAAGAGAGTCATGTTAAAGTGTGTTTATTCTAGACACACAGCAGAGTCACTAGAACTACTGTATATATTATGTAGATACAGTACATAAATACACACATAGACAATATATATCTTGAAATAATAATAGATTTATTCTGATATATAAATGAATTAAATGTAATTTAGAATGATTTACCTCAGATATACAAACAAGAAAACTCTCAAAACTCAAAAACCGAAATTGACATTCATTTTCATTTATTATGATAAAGTAATAATAATAATAATAATAATAAAATAAATATTATGTATATACACAAATAGATATCCATATATGTATATATTTAAGAATTTTTTTTATAAATTAAAAATATTAATATGTAACATAAGTATGTGTGTTTATATATAAATATACACAGTACACACAGATTTATTATGTAAATAAAAACACTTTTATTTTGGATGCAATTAATAGTTTGACAGCACTTAAAAGTACAATATTTTATAATATGGGTTTATTACAAAAAAAAAGATACATACTGTAAATAGTAGCACCACAAATGTCATATTACTTAAAAAAATTACATTTCAAATATTAAGATTTTTATGCAAATATTAAAATGCTAATATGAATAAATAATAGTTCTAATAATATATATAATAGATATAATAATAATAATTGCATCATATAACCCACATTATATAACCCTAATACTAATAAACAACGTTCTTTATTTTTCACATCAATAAAAAAATAATAATAATAATAACAATAATAATAATAATCATCATTTTGAAAATAATAAAAAAAAAAAAGTTAACAAAATTAAATAAAAAATAAAAAACTAAGTAAAAATATTTTATAATAAAAATAAAGTAAAATAAAAAAAGAGAGGTTTTGTGAGTTTTGTGTCCAAATCTAAATCAGCATGTATTTCTTATTAAAGTTTTCAAATCAATTAATATGAAACTGAGTATGGGAAGTATTATGACATCAGTGCCAGTATGAGTCAATGTAAGTGAACAAATATATCCGGTCTGACTCAGATCTGTCAACACATTTACAGTACTCACAATCAATGGAGCGTTAAATCCCTGCCGAAAACTAAATCTACAACAGCAAGCCTTCGGTGGAACAGCCTGTATGTGTCTGCGTGCAATTACAGCAAAACATAAACACATGCAGTCGCTGCGGATGAAAAATTATGCCATCTTCACGACAACACTTCTTGCCTAATCATTATAGAATTCTAATCAATATGTGACAGAAATATTGGTTTTGCAGCCCAGCGTATTCCTGGTTATGACTCTTAAATCAACATATTACATTCTGAGGTGTCCAAAGAATTGAAAAACAACTACTTAAGTTATGTTAACAAGTTATTGGAGTGATTACTGACTGTTGATAATGTGAAATGCTCATATATGCAGTTAATTTGCAAAAACAAACAACTACCCTTTTAACAATTTTGAAAAAAAAAAATGTTTTTCATTGTCTCGATCAAACTGCACTTGTTGTTTTGGTTTTTCATATTAGATTAAAAAAACAAACAACAACAACAAAAACAGCCAACATCATTAAAACTTACAACATCATTTAAAAACTATTTTTTTTAAATGTAAACAAAATTTAAAATAATTAGTTATTTGTCTTTGCAAAATATAAACTTTATCTAAATATATCCTATTTGAATTACAAAATCTAAATAATTCATATTAATTTACTTATTAGGTGTTTACACATAAGTAAATTAATTAATCAATTAATTATACATTTATTTAAAAAATAGTAACATGTACAATAAAATAAATAAAACTTTTAATACATTATATTTTTATTATTAATAAAAACAAATATCACTTTTGTTCCCCAATCACTGATACAATCTTTTTGAAGTTGTTGAAGTGGTTTTTGGCATGTGAAGTATACAGTTGTGGTAAATTTTAATAGTCAGTAAATACGTGTATAACAGTAATAAAAAGAAGAAGACATCTGATTGAGAAATAGTAAACATGAAACTTGACATCTAGCAAACTGACACATCAAGGAACTATTTTAGACTTTATTTTTACCAGCCAATTCCAAGAATAAAAGAAAAATGCAATGAACATTAGAAAATTAAACACAAAAATGAGAGGTTATTAAAATAATGCAACAAATTCCTGGTCGTCTGGATCTTTCTGTGAAATTCCACTAAGCTGTTAATCGCTTTTGGACCGGGCTGAGTTTGAGGAACAGCTCGAAAAATACAATGAGTGCAGTGAAAATAGTCCACAATGAAGACAGATGTCCCAGTGTCAGACAAGAGTTCCATTCCAAACCCTAGATGCTCGCTTAAGACACTGCAGATGCAGTTATTACAATTATTACACTGCAATATGTCCAATGCATGCATTTTCACAAGTGGAGTCAAAAACTAACACAAGGCCAAGCAAAGCTGAGAGTTCACTATGTTTTGGAACAGAGATCTTGAGAGCTGCTGGCGTGTTGAGCTCTTCAAAGCTCTGTCCTGTTTGTGTGGAATGCCATGCGGCCGTTTGAAGAGCTCTGGCTTCTGAAAAATAACTATAGATGGACACTAGCAGCTCCTTCAGTGCTGTTTCACACAAACATGACAGCAGTTCAGACAGCACAACTCCACATTCTACACCCGATTTCATACACTCCACCTTCACTCTCTACTCAATCACACTCACACTGTAGATGCATATATACTGTATATATACACACAGTGGGTTTAGAAACAGTAATTTGTGCTTACCGAGGCCTATTGTACAGTACTTGCACCATTCCAATGCAACCATTGCACTATTTTTATTTTTTTCTTTGGATGTATCAAATTACACACTTTAAGAGGTTATTTACACAACAATGACAATTTGGTTTCATTATGAAAGAGAACACTTACGCATACAGTGACAAAAAGTCTTCTAGAGTCAAATGGCAACTTAAAAATGGGTGAACAAAGCATTTTTACATTAGATTGATTTTGAAATATGTATTTAGAAACATAGTACTTTTTGGTTTATAATTATAGTTTTAAATAAATATAATAAATAATAAATAAATATAATAAATAATAAATATAGTTTTTTGTTTTTTACAATTTATAATAATATTTTAATATAATTATATTTTTATTTATATTTTTATTATTTTGTTAAGTGTTTTTATACATTTTATTAGGTGTGTTTTTCCTCCTAATTTTTCTATTTACTTTCATTTTAGTTTATTTCATTATATTAATTTCGTTTCTAATTTTCTTTTTTTGTTTAAGTTTTCGTCTAATATTTAAATTTTATTGTATTTTAGGTTTTATTCAATTAATTATATAGATGTAGTATGTTAACATAGGTGCGGTATGTAAGATTGAAGTGATTACTGCAAAAACAAAGAGCAGAATTACTGATTATAGCATTTCTGAGAAACAACTATGTAAACATAACTTGTTTCGAAAAAATTTACAAACATATGTTATTTTGTGGCTTAAGAAGAATCCAAAAACTTACATGCAGCACTTTTAACAACCCTTGCAATAATTTGGAAATGATAAAGCTATAATGTAAACAAAAACACACGAATTTATGATGCAAAACTTTGGCTTTTAAGATCAAGACATGCATGCTTTTCCATCACCTTGCTGAAAACTCTTGCACACTGACCCTGGCACTGCGTCTATATTATTTTCGTAATGATTTCTCATAAGCGGGAGCAGCGGGGAGGCCTTGTGCAGAATAAGCACATTCAGCATTAGAAGTGTGAAGGCAAACAGCGCCAAGGCTTCCAGGCAACGACAACAGTAGCAGCTCTCTCTACCATGTTAAACGCAGCGTTGCCATGACGACGCTCACATGGAATAACAGCGCCAATACTGAACCTGTAGACCTGCACAACTCCAGCCGTAAAGGCAAGTTGGCGGAGGCTTCAGAGCGAGCGAAAACTTTCAACACTTTGTCACGAAAATCTGCAACATGGCTCAAAATCTACAAGGCAGGCAGATGCGTCACCCCCTCATATCACATAAACAAAGACACTTCAAAGTGCCTCCTGGATGCCGTCATACCGCTTTAACTGTCCATCAGTGGCCTTCTGGGAAGGGGCTGAGCACGAGTGTGTGGTTTATGTTTGCCACATCCATGATGGAAGTGATGAGTGCATGTTGTCTGTAATATCAGCATGCATTTACTGTATGATCGTTTTGCAACTTCGAACGGTAAATGTGGGTAATAAAAGTGTAGACAGTTTAATGTGCTTGTGAGACCGCACAGACCCCACATGCTGGATCCCCAGCCTCGTCCTAATCAGCCATCGGCATTCTTCTAATAATCACGAGTGTGCTAAAGTCTCCATGGAGATTTTCCCATGCCGGAGCCCAAATAGAGTTGGCGGCCTGAAACTATCTGCGATGTAGAGCTTTCCAGACCAGCAAACCACAGCGTGATCCGGGTTAATTGTTCTTCCAGTCTGGTGTTTACGCTCTTTCTGGTTTAAGACATTAACGATGGTTTTATTAACAGTAATTTGTGCTCCACTTACTGCGGCCTACTTGAAATGCAGACGTCATACTTAGCTTCCTTTCCTTCTTTGGAGGCATCATTGAATTATTGCACAATTAAAGAAGTAGTTTACACAACAATGATAATTCTGTTCATCCTTTACCAAGACATATGACTACTACACAAAGAGGGAAGTTTAGTAAAAATTTGTCACCATGCAATGACCACATATGACTAAAGGATTCCAGATGATATGAGCACAGGTCTTCTGAAGTCATTTGACAGATTTTTGCAAGAATTGATTAAACTGTAGTCTATTTGTGGCAGCTCTCAATTCTCATACAGTACATATTAAATTCAATGCAGATTGCAAAGCTCCATCATTTTGTCTTCGAGAAACAGGGTTTTTTGGCAACACTGATCAATGTGTGTTTTCACGGTATACTGTATAACAATAAACCATGAACATATTTTCTGCACTTGTGTCCCAAAGAAGAAAATAATCATGTTTAAATGAATTAAAAGGATGTAGTGGCATGAAAATATGTAAGGAAAAGGATGCATGTTGGTAAGATATTACGATATTATAACCAATAGCATCAAGATTTAATATATTTAATTTGAAACATTAAAAGCGTCTGTACAGTCTCAGGGTGTGTGCAAGATCAACATGTTTCCCAGAAGTTCTCAGCCTTCTAGCAGTGATCGTATAAGCCCCAATCACCAGGGCAACAAGACCAACTCTCAGGTTATGATGGGTCAGCGGTTAGTGTCAGACGGCTGTCTGACATCAGAGGCCTGTCAGTTAACATCGCCCATCAACATTTGTCGGTATCCATAGAGATGACAGCTCTGCCTGTTCTCCCTCCTTTTGGTCACAAACTGAGGAGAAAGGTCGCCTACAAGGTCAAAAGTGGCAAGGCAGTGTGTGTGATCCAAGTTTTCTCCCCTAAACACCAAGACAACAGTGACACCATCGTTTCAGATCAGCGTGTCTCATTCAAAGTTTATGGTGTTCTGCAGGGTTCGGTCATTGGACCGTTAAACTTTCATTTCATCCATGAACGCTTATCTCCACATGCTTCAACCTTCAAATAAACACTGCAGCAAGATCACACATGCATTTTGTGGCCTTGCATTCATATAAGGTGACCTAACAAATAATTATTTAACGGTGTTTGATTAAGCGTCTCTAAAGAGTAGATGAAGATCAAGGCAAAGTAAAGGTCACGAGCAGTCATGGGTCAAGTGTGAAGTGCCTGGAAAAGGCGGCTCGTCTGATGCTAGTTGAGGTGGCACGTTCTTTCTAGCATTCCGTTCATTCTGCTTTCTCACTTTTGAATAGAAACGAGTGCCGAGAGGAGAGAAAACAGACGTCTTGCCATGGCGACCACAACACAAGCTCTCAAAACACTCAGGCTTGTGGCTGCCATATCACTTGTGCATTTGCCTTCAGCACAACATTCCTCTTCTTTCCTCGAATCTGTGTCAAGTTTATTATCCTGCACTGAATGCCTTCCCAATCTCAATGGAAAGCTCTTTCATTTAAATTATGTCTTCAATAGTAACAAGATTAAACTGGGAACAATGGAAACAACTGCTTAAATTCCTAACCACGATCGCAATCAAAAGTCAGATCCTAATATAAACCACAATATAAACTCCTCTGATGTCAAACGATCTACAATAACATGCATCAGCATTTAAATGTATTTAACAGTCTAATAAAACCTGGTATTGTATATTTCAAATACTGTTGGCTCTGTGATTAATTGCTTTTGTCAAATTCTGCTACAGTAAATGAATAAATGTAATAGTAATAGTAACAGCACACAGTGTGACAATATGTGTGTATATTTATTATATTTATGTATATAAACTGGAAATATTTTGAGAATAATTGAATCTATCTATATGTATATATTTATATTCATATAATTTATTTCATACATAAATATATTTAATATATAAATGTAATTATTATTATTATTATTTTTTAATATATGCACATGCATGTCTGTGTATTTATATATACACATGATAAATATACACAGTGCACTCACATATATTATATATTATGTAATTAAAAACACAATCGCTTGACAGCTCTACATTTGATATATACATGGATATAATTAAAGTGTAATTATACAGTTATTCACCTATTCACTCGTTCATGTCTATTATTATTCACCTTATTTTTGGAGAAAAATTCTCAAGTTTATACTGTCCTGTGAAAATTTTTCATATGGATATTTGCCCCCATCCATCTACATTCCTTTGTGCTGGTCCTGTGTACTTGAGGTCAAAATAATCTAAATTAGTTTCTGAATAGTACACATCCCAATTTAATTCTGGTCTAGACGGTACAGCTAATCCTACATTCGTCACGTCATAATAACAGATATCAAAGCATCAACTTTGAATGTTCTTTCAAACTTTCATAATCTTTAATAAGTCTTCAAAGCAGATGTGAAAAATGATCTTATGGAATTATGTCATGCCCCGAAAGAGTTCCAAACACAACAACCTCCCTCCTAAAAGTGTTCCTGCTGGCTGCGTCCCTCCACAGGTGAGCGCTGGAAGAGAGGAAATGAGTACAGAGACAGAGGACAAAAGCAGAGGGCAGATGAAAAAGCAGGAAGAACGTTGGGCAGATAATAATCGGAGTGTGCAGGGTTGTGAGAGCGCTCTGTGTGGAGCCGACGGGGCCCGGGATCAGGGGTGAGATGGGAAGAAAGCGGAGAAGGGGCCATACGCTGATCATTCTTAGGCCTGCCTGATCACAGACACTACACCGCCAACAATGAGCCCTGTATGAGTGTGTGCGTCTTAAAAAAAAGGTTTCTTTTTCGGTGGCTTTGTCGTGGCATTCCAGAGCAGATAACATGCAAGAGTCTCCATCTCCGCTCCCCTTCATCCTGCTTTCTTCAAGATCCCACGAGAGAACAAAGGTGAGCGACGATTAAAGTAGGTACAGCTAGGAAAAGAGGAAAGCACAGGACTTTTTGCTTGTATGCGAACATAATGATAGCACAGCATCAGATATCCACAGTTCACTTACAACATGCTACTGTATATACTCTAAGCAAAGACCTCTATTTTCCCTTTCATGCAATGCTTCATAAACCCCATTTTACAAAACAATCGTATTAAAAAAATATCTAAAATTAAAAAGTAGTCTGAATAACTGAGCCAACAATGTAAAAAGACCATCCCATTACAAGTTATGTACATATGTAAATATGTTTGTTTGTTTTTTTAATAATATATGTAAAAAAGAATTTGTAAAGATATTTGAAAATGGATTTTGGTCATTGGGCATTTTTTTAAATGCATGTACAATGTGAATACATGCATGCGCACAAAACATGCATTATACCAAATTAATAATTTAAATGTAAATACATAGTATTTAAGGTCACCTAATATAAAGTGGGACCTATATTTTTTGCAATATAGGGTACTAGACATGATGTTCAAATTCAAATTTCAAATGCGTTTGCTCATCACAAGTACTATTATACTACCCGATTACATACAGCAGTATGTGAAAAGATGCAAGTTAATAGCACTTTCTATCAATAAGAGAAATCTTCTGAGGCCTCTGCGTTTGCAGCAGCTGAGATTAATCACAAAGACAAAAAGACCACCTGGAAAAAATGACAAAACTCTTTCCATTCTGCCACCTGTTGCTCTCATCTTAACAGAAAGCCTTTAAAAGGGGCTACTACCGCAGATGCATATCGTGTGAAATTGTGATGAAACCTGCAGAAATATCATTTGTGCAATTATTTATGTCCAGAAGAAGACGAGGTGAGAGCCGCAGAAGAGTGCGAGAGAAGCCGCTGATGACCTCACTTCCTTTGGCATCGTCTGTGCTTCAGCCGTCTCAGTTTTTATTTTTTCCCCTCTCTCTCTTTCAGTTAACCCAGATTCAGGGCCTCGTGGCTGAGTCATGGCCAGATTCGGCAGGCCGTCCGAACAGCCTCCAAGATCCTGTCAGCGCTTGGAGACACGGCACGCGCAGGCCGCTCCTGATCCAGACACACATATACATTTGGAGAACGCTAACTAAACACATAAATGACATCTCGCTGGTGTTCTGATCTCTGTTTAGAGATTTATTATGATTGCACACAACCTCAAATGAGCTGTAATGGCAGACTGAATGTAGTTCTGTCACATTTGTAAGGTTAAATTAATTTGTGGTTGACCAAAATGTTTTTTAATGGCCAATGTGATATCTGGAGAGCAGGGTGGCAGAAGGCAAATTAAATGTCATATAACAGAAGTTAATAAAGACAAATGAGATACATTGTCATCAAGATCTGACTTTGTGAAAATGTGCTTTTTTTATATTTATATTTGAGTACTTTAACTTGTTTTATTACAGTTAGTTGCAAAAGTCAAAAGTCAACATTTATAATATATATTGTATTTCAATGAATGACAACTATATATATATATATTTTTTTTTTTTTTTTTAACAATTAAAATGTTATTTATAATCTAAGTTTTAGTTATTTTGTGCTTTTATTATTTTTTATTAATATTTATTGTTTTATTTGTGTTTCAGTGTTGCAATTTTCAAACTTACACTTTGCAAAAGACAATCATTTCATATCATTTAAATGTTATATAATTGTATAAATAATTTATAGAATTTATAGCAAGTTTTCCTTTTATTATTATTATTATTTCATTTTTGTTCATTGAAATAAGTGTTAATATTACAATTTTAATTTTTTTAGATTTAAGTCACTTGTTGTGCGCTTGATCTATTTAAAAAATGTTTTATTAGTATTTCTATTTAGCTTCAGTTTTATTTTAAAAAATATTTCTACTTAATCTTATTTCAGATAATTACCAAGAAAACAATTGTTAAACTTAAAACTATTTTCAATTGATCTTATATTATTATATTTTTTTTAGCATTTTTATATATAATATATATATATATATATACACACACACATTTTTTTATTTTTATTTATTTATTTAATAATTACAAAATTGCTGTGAAGGCCTACATCAATACATTATCCAAACCGCAGAGGTTTATGAATGAATTTCTAATAAATACGTTCGTACATCTCATCTGTTTACTACTTTACCTTTTTGTAATTGTTTGTATCTTATGAAAGGCATTGCATGCACACATCTCACACGTACTGTTTTTCCCCGGCTGTCAGATCAGGATGTTCCAGCAGAGTTTTAACGATTTCTCACCCCACATGGCCAACACCTGATGCCAAATGAAAACTGAGAAGAAATGTGGCTCATAAGACCGAGGCCATATTGATCACATAATATCGTGAGGAAATGATTAGCACACGAGAAAACAAATAGACTCTGTTTATTCTCACTCACATTCCTACTCACAGAAGAGCCAGCGAGTTAGTTCTGGTGTGAAACCGCCTCTAACCTGAAGGAAAACTCATCTGTTCTGCCTCTTTGACCTTGAGTTGAAATGCTACAAGCTAAAGGCCAAACGCAGCCAGGTTTCTTTGGGAGTCGTCCTGGAGCGCTACACTGAAACGCTTGGATTCACGTCTGTTAAGAGAATGAGATGGAGCCATACGTGAGAGGAAAGCAAAATACTAAGGTCAGAGGAGAGAATCTGAAAAACAGAAATCAACTGAAGAGCTACCTTTGTGAGCTCCACAAAAGTAGGATATTGTTTTGCAGTCACCCAGAACACCCCACCGATATACTGCAATTCCATTTAGAGCACCTTAACAACTTCATAGCAACACCCTGGCAACAACCCAATACAATCATGCAACTCCCTACCAACAGCCTAGAAACCGCAGCTAAATAGCAATGTGCGGCACAAAGAAAAAAACCCTCCCAGAATTCCTTAGCAACACTACAGTGTTTTAGCAACCACCCTTAACACCCTAACAACTGAATGATGTACCACACAATATAATAGCAACCACAAACCCTAGCAGTGACAGCCTAATAACCACACAGAAGAAAGCAATAGCAATATGCCTGAAAACCGAGAACGCTGCATAGCAACACCCTGGCAACAACCCAGAACAATCATGCAACCATATAGCAACACCCTAATAACAGCCTGGCAACAACCCTAAACAAAACCTAGAGCATAGAAATGTGCTACAAAAAACTGAGACCACATTAGTAAATGTATAGCAACAGCATGGCAACATCATAGCAACCACATAGCAACACCCTAGCAACATCATAGCAACCACATAGCAAAATGCTTAAAAAAACAAACAAACTCAAAACACCTCAGCAACTACACAGAACATCCTAATAACTGCATGACAATATACACCCTTGTAATCACATAGCAACAGCCTAACAACCTCCAAAAAAACCTAAAATAAAGAAACTCAGACCACATTTGTAACTGCATAGCAACACCCTAACTACAGTCAAACAACATTCTTACAACCGCAAACGAACACTACAGCATAGAAACGAGTAAAATAAACTAACTCACTGCACAGCAACACCTTGGAAACACCTTTATAACACTCTTGCAATCACAAAATGCTTTAAAATAACTCAGAGCACCTTAGCAACTGCATGGCAATGCACTAAAACACTAATAACACCTAAGCAATTGCATAGCAACACACGGAATGCCTTACTAAATGCATAGCAACACCCTAGCAACAACCCAGAGCATCTCTGCATTGTGAAATCGAGTCAGCATCACTTGTTGCTCTTCATCAGAGTGACTGTCCTGTTTTCTGATCAATATTAACTCTGAATAAGATGTCTAAGGTGTATTGATAACATTAAAGCAGTTTTAGCTTGTGCATGGCGAAATATGGAATTCAAAATGAGTATCATTGGGCTGTTTCCAGTTAAAGATCTAGTTTTATAATCTGATGTGATTTTCCTCTCAGGTAGCTGTGTCGTTTTGGCATTTTTACAGCTGATAAACGTTTTTTTAGTTTCCATCTCTGGCTGTGCTTCACCTATGTCTCCATCTCTCTCTGCTGCACACGTCTCACACCTGTTTTGTCCATCAGAGTTTGTCTTTGGGTGGGTGTGGCCTCTCAGCTGCTGCTGTCTTCATTAACGTGATTCACATCCTGAGCACCAGTGTCTTAAAACTAATCTTATTCATCAGCCACTTCCCCCTCTCACGCTGGCATGATTTACTCTCACTGACCTTTCTCATTACCAATGGAAAGTTTCATATTTAATTAACGTAATGTAAAGTTTTAGCAAGACAGCAATAAGATTAAAAAGCAGATTTTTTAATTGCATCAACTAGCCATCACTTCACCTGCTCAGTATTTGTCTTATTCGTTTTGTTGTACTTTTTATTTGAGATATTTACTGCATTTTTGAAATTTTATTTTAGTTTTAATTGTACTTTATTGCATTTATCTATGCTTAAAACGAGAAAATAATCCTTGTATATATAAATACATTGTATATATAAATACATTTATATTCTTATTGTATTTCATTGCATTAATTAATTTATGTATTTATTTATGCTTAAAATGAGAAAAATATCTGCCAGTGGCATCAGAAAAAAATCCTTGTATATATAAATACACACACATACAATGTGCATTTTAGAAGGATTGTACATGTATAAACATTTATGTATTTATATTGTATAAAACAAATATGATACAAAATTATTATTGTATTATAGAAACATAATTATCATTTAACTTAATTTTTTAATGCGATTAATCAATCATTTGACAACTTTTCTGACTCTATTTTTATAAAGTACACTTGCGGCATTAAGTGTGCTATATGTGTGTGCTGTCTAGACAGTACTTAAAGAGTAAATTAACAAAGAGTCCCGAGATATTTATCAGCTCTATTTTCATGCCTGAATTAACTGTGTGTAAAAATGAACTGAAGTATCTACAGCAGAGCAGATGAGACGAGCCAACAATAGAAGCACAGACGCTATCATAAAATCAATCTTGGTTGCAGTTGCAGTGATTTACAGCTATAATGCAGCCATATTTCACATGCTATCTCTAAGTGACTTCAAGTTTAATTAAAGGCTCTAATTGAAGCATGCTGACGTCTTAATACTTTAAAACCGGTGTCAAAACAACAAGCAGACATTCCACGGAATATGAAGAAGAAGCCTGAGGGCCGTACAGCTGAGAGAACCGGAGACAAAGTCTTTTGTAACGGAAGTGTAACACAGCAATTTTACAATCCAAATCGGAAGGCAGCATCGAGACTCCTCTCAGATGGCAGTGATGGAGGTAAATGCATGCTGTCTACTGTTAAAAAAATATCTACTAACCTGATCCAGAAAACAAAGTTTTCCAGATACCTGCTCTAGATAAATGATTATTGCATGATGTCAAGGATCAGGAGTGAGGCCTAAACTTACACACACACACACGTTGCATATGGAGGACTGGAGCGTTTGACCTCAGTCTGACACCTGCTGGACACTCAGGGTCACAGAACCGTCCACAGCACTGCTCAGAGTCAGAGCGCTTCACCTGCAGGAGGCGCTGGAGCCTTGCATTACACACTTCAGCTGTAATGTGTCGTTACACTATACACACACACGGAGGCGCTGCAGTCTGCTCAGTTACACACTGAATTCAGCATTACAGCTCAAACAGTACTGTAAGTGACCCTGGAGCACAAAACAATTAATAAGCTTCCTAATACTGGGCTGAGTATTTGAAACTATTAGAAAATCTGGAATCTGAGAGTGCAAAAAAATCTAAATATTTAAAGATGTCCAAATGAAGTTCTTAGCAATGCATATTAATAATCAAAAAATGTTGGTGAGAAATTTACTAAATATCTTCATGGAGCATGATCCTTACTTAATATCCTGATGATTTTTTGGCATAAAAGAAAAATATTTTTTCCCATATTTTTCAGTTTATCTGTCTCTTTATCATCTCTGTTCTGCTGTTCAAAGCCGTCTGAAACAGAAGTGGGTGAATCCGCACCTGTTTGTTTTTATCACTTGTTTTCCTGTCTGCTGTTTCTCTCTCATCTTCATCTCTGTGATGCTCTGGACTCACAGCTCAACACAAATACTCACTTCACTGTCCATCTGGAACAGATTCAGCATGTTTACAGTCGTGAAGCTATAGTGAAGCATTTAGACAGACATGATTATATTTAGTATACTGGGATCAGTTTTTCAAATTGTATTGCTAATACAGAGAAAAGAAAAATCAACATTTATGTTATGTATAGCATGCATTTCAAAATAAGTCAGCACTATAAAATATATTATTTCTTATAAAAAATAAATAAAACTGGAATACAAGGCTTACAAATCCAACTAAATTTGTATTTTTTAATATAAATTAACTATTTGAATTAAATAAATGTATGGAAATAAATAAATTAATGGAATAAATCAATAAATTAACTAATAACAAAAAAAATATTACTGACTGAAATATGAAATCAATATAATATACAAAATATTCAAATAAATATAATATAATATAATATAATAATCAAAACATCTTACTGACAGAAATATATATAAAAGAATTATTTACTTGACAAGCACATTAAACTAACAACAACAGCAACAACAATAATAATAATAATAGTATTATACAAATAATATAAAATAATACCAAATATATTTATACTATACATCACAATAAAAGTTGTACTGAAATTAATATTTAGGATTAAAAAAAAAAGAAAATATGAAATTGTGTACATGCATATATAATAACATTTTGCATTAAATATAATATATACATTTTGTATTATATATAGAATCTAGGGGTTAAATATGAACCTAGTCTCACAGAAAACAGTGTAATGCATGACTCTGAACGATGTCTGTGCATGAGAGCACGCTCACGGTCTCTCTTCTGTCAGACGAGGACATCTTGGCCATATTTCCTCGGCCTCCTCTGTACGGCCATGTTCTGTATGTCTCTCTACAGTAAAAGCCTTGTTGGCCATACAGTAGCATATTGCTAATGCTCTAATAAACTTCTCGAATCAGCAGACTGTAGATTCTCCAATTAAACAGAAAGCAGGTCAGGCCGGAGGCCTCATTAGATTCAGTTACGGAGCGTTCACGAACAAAGTTCAGCCAATATCACACAAACAAACAGATTCATATACAGTGAGAGTTTGTGCAACAGAAATAAACATTTCCCAAAACAACCACCATCAGCACTAGTTATGATAAAACTGATGTGTGCATCAATCCTGTCTTAATCCAACTTAATATAAATCCCACTATATTGTTGATTTACAAAGCTTTTGTACAGTAATATTTCCAATGTTTTCTATAGAATCTTCTGCTCATCGAACCTGCATGTATTTGATAAAAAAATACAGCAAAAGCAGTAATATTGTAAAATATTATACCAGTTTAAAATAACTACTTTCTATGTGAATGTGTTAAACTCTGATTTATTTCTGTGATCAAAGTTGTTTTTTTATTAAAGATATGTGACTGAAGTAATGATGCTGAAAATTCAGCATTGAAATCACAGCAATAAATTATTTTTTTAATAAATTCAAATAGAAACATCTATTTTAAATAGTAAAAATATTTTAAAATGTAACTGCTTTTGCTGTCTTTGGATCAAATAAATACAGCCTTGGTGAGCAGAAGAGACTTCTATACAAATCTTAGTTCAGAAGCGTTTGACTGGTACAGTAGTGTACTGTAGTTTAAATCATTAAAATAAGTCAATATGTGTTTTTCAAAACATGGACTGTTTCATATAAAGTATGACATAATCCAAGTTACAAATTGTCAAACTCTTTTGTGTTTCGTAAGCTAGCCAATTAGTCTACTAAACTAGCATGCAATAAAAGTCATGAGTTACTAGAGAGCAGGAACCAAACACAAGCTTCTGCTTTAAACTGCAGCATTAACATCCACTCTAACTTACTTTACTGTGTCTCTGAAGACAGTTATTCTGACATTATTTATCATGTTATACGATAGGAATCCCAGTAAATGTTGACCTTGTGGGGACATTTGTTAGGTCACCATGAGGAAAGAAGCTTATAAAACACACAGAATGAAGTTTTTTGGAGAATGTAGAAGTGTGTGTGTTTCCTGTAAGGGGTAGGTTTAGGTGTAGGGTCAG
>JAUCMT010000001.1:1362700-1385999 GCA_032357475.1 Enteromius thamalakanensis
GTATGTGGTATTGTCCTACACTGACCCTACACCTAAACCTACCCCTTACAGGAAACACACACACTTCTACATTCTCAGACACTTCATTCTGTGTGATTTATAAGCTTGTTTCCTCATGGAAGCCTAACAAAGGTGAAAATGTCCTGCTATTCCTATCTTTGTGGAGACAATTGGTCCCATAAGGTGATCTTTGTCTATTTTTAAACTGCTTGTTTTTTGTTTAGTTTTTTTGCTTATTTCCCTTATGAACTTATTATTTATTTGCTTAAACATTGTTTACTTACATTTGCGTATTTATTGATTTACTTATACATTTGCATGCTTATTTACTTCTTGCGAATTAATTCTTAAATTACATTTTTTTTTAAACTTATTTACCTTTTATGTACTTGTGCTAATTTATTTACATGATCGCTTGTTTATTTGTGTGCATTTTATATAATTTTTTGCTTATTTATTAATTTACTAATTTAGTCATTAATGTTTTTGTTTACTTTATTTATTTATTTATTTATTTATTTATTTATTTATTTATTTATTTTTTGCATCTATTGTCTTACAGATGTTTCTGGCTGTGATGCAAACTAAAGTCTTCTGACTATGTCTTCATATGTTAACTTCTCGTTACATTAGGAAGCACAGCATGTGAATAATCTGACTATCACAGGCGTGACCTTTCACCTAATTCTGTCTGACCTACATCCATGCACACACACACACACACATGCAACATGTCAACACGTTTTATGATAATAAGCAAACACACATGCACACACACGTGGTGAGTTAAAGTCAATGTGATGCTGATTTAGTGTGTGTGTGTGTATGTGTGTGTGTGTGTGTGTGTGTGAAACGGGTTCTGCCCTCTGGGAACAGCGCTTGTCCCAAATCCTGTTCAGCTTCAGCCCTCAGCACGTTTATTGAGCATGCATGGAGATGCAGAGTCTGGTGTCTTTCTGTGCATCAACCAGGCTACAGCACATGATATAGTGACAGCTTTTGTCTGTCTGTGTCCTCTGAAGAGCTGCCAGGATTCACACAAAGCTTTGTCTCTAAGTGTGTGAGCAGCGCTGCCCGCAACTGACTCTGACCTTTGACCCCCACGACCCAGACTCTGAGTAACAAGAAACAGAACTTCAGATTAGTGACTAAATCCATCAGATTCATCTGTTTCTTCATGAAGTCATGTGCAGTGACCTTTAGGAGTAAATTAGCCTGATTACATCACTGTGCCAGGCTTCCTGTTTGGACAATCGCATCTAAAAACAACTGGCTAATGTTCCCTTTAAGTTAAAAGAATATTATTTCTGAATGTTAAAATAATCAACTTTTTAAGTGTAAAAAACTGAAAACATGTTCACTCTCAGGCCATCAGTTATCAGATTTGGAGAAATGAGCTGTGGATTTATCAGACTCTCGTTCTGACGGCACCCATTCACATCCATTACTGAGACACTGATGCAGAGACACATTTCTCTAACAAACATTTTTAGCTGAACTGTTCCTTTAAGAGACACAGTTTTATTTATTAGTAGTATCGAATCGGCAGGGATCATTAAACACATTTAACGATCCCATGTTTGTTGTACGGTTGTAAGATCAACTGTACACTAATGTTTCATTTGGTCGGAATAGAATCACTATTAGTTTGTTCACTCAGGAGCGTCACTGATCCAGTGTCTTGAACTTTGTGGGGGTTTCCGAGTGCATAAACAACTGAAGATGATGAAGTCGCGTGTGGGCGTCGGAATGAATGCCCAATGAGCTCATCTCATCGCCCGCTCCAGTAATGCCACGATGCTTCACGCAGCTGTTGGTTTGGCACAATCTTCAGCTAAAGTTATTGCATCCTTCGCTTTCACAAGGCATATCAAGATCAAATGACAAGCTAATGCAGGAATGGCAATAACATTTACAGCATTCGGTTGTTTTTGCACTTCAGTCTCTGTGTGAATATGATGCAGTGCACTCAGACTTCTTTCATGCAATACTATGTTTTATAGTAAATGCACCTGATGAGCTGGTCATGTGGGAGTAACAGAGACTCGTGACGTCCCAGTCCACCTCTTCATGCTCTTCGTGACTCATACTGCAGCAGAAAACTTCACAGATCAGCATTTTGATCCGTTCTCGGCCCCCTACACATGCCTTGCAGAGATGATCTCTCGTTCAGTCGTTTAATTAGACCTCAGACATCACCAGCTTCTTCAGGGAACAAACATATTGGGTATATTACTTTTGAATGTTCTAGGAGCCGTCTTGGACTAACTAAAAAGTTTCAAAAACATTATGGACTTAGTGAGAACTTAGTAGTAGTGTACTGAAAATAAAATGTACTTATCATGAAACAGTTTGTACTTACAGTTAGTAATGATGTAGATGTAAGACACTGCCAGTGTGACACATTTGTTACAGACCGAGTCTGTTACACAGATACTTATGTAACCAAAAAATTTCACATATGTGTTGCAGACAACATTATTATAAATTCAAGCACACAGACATAAGCTACTTAAAATACAATGTATCAAGATTGTACTTAAGTGTACTTGATGTGTATCTGTACTGTACACCTTACAGTATCTAGCTGCACCTTAGTTTGATTTAACCCATTTGTACACATCTTAAATACATGTAATACATTTCTAATTACAAGATTATATAATGATAGTTGAAGATTGTACTTAAATGTAAGTATCTGTGTAACAGACTCTGTAACACATGTACCTGTTACGTCTCCATAATTACAAACTCTAATTACAGGCTGTTCCAGAACTTACTTACATGATAAGTACATTTTATTTCATTTTATTTATTTATATATGTAAGTATAACAGCTACTACTAAGTACCTAATTAGGTAATTACTCTGTATTATGAATACCTTAAAATAAAGTGTAACCATATTGGGTAGTGCATTTGCATTCATACTCGTTACTGTTTATTTACCATATTGTTACAATGAAATTTAAATGGAACATAAAATGCATTTGAAATATGTCGAATATGTAACAATCCATTAGATTTTCCTTTTATATTTAACAGATCTAAACATCTTTGATAAGTTTTGATAAATTTGCTTGAGAAACACAACTGCATGTTTTTTTAAAACGTAAATCTTTCTTTCTTTCTTATCTATGAATTAATTTTCTAAAGCATCAATTGTGTTAGCTTTAAATTCTCAACAAGATAGATTTAAAGAAGCTTAATGCCACTAAAAATAATAATATCGTGATTTTTTTAGATAATAATATTAGCTTTTTAAAATAATGTACATATTTTACAGTAAATACCATAAAAACAGTAATCAAGCCGTACCAGTGGTAGATGTCAAATGCACATATTTAATATTTAACAGATAAACTTGAGAAACAAAATTGCATAAAATATGACTTTATTTTGCACATATAATTTAACTAATAGGTTTGCAGTTTTTTGCTTAATTCTAGTTTAAGCACAAGTCCAGTGTTTACGCCCGAAGCAAGAAACATTTGTTTGTTCTCTGAAAGCAAAGTGAAATTCTTGCTCCAGATTCTTGTGTGTTCATTTCCTGTTTCCTGCTCCGAAGAGCGTCCAGATGCCCGAGCCTTCCTCTGGTTTCACCTGCAGGAGCAGAACAGGTACGTCAAAGACATTCTTTGCTCCAGATGTGTCCGTGTCCAACAGGAACGGAGGGGTCAGACGTTTCTCTCTCTCACAGGGCCGCTTCACGGCATTCCTCCATCTGTTTAGAGCCTTAAAGTGCATAGAGTCTCTGTACTGTAGCTCTGTGCTCGTCTAATCCTGGTTTAATGGATCCAGTTTCTGGACGTCTGGAGAAAGGACTGCAACAGGCCTCTGTGGCAAAGCTGGTTTAAGTAAGATAAACCTCTCCTGGCCTTCGGATTAACATGAGAACCGGAAAGAGCAGGTTTAGACCTTAAGACACCTGTTGTCTGAGATAACAGTCAGAGCTTAGAAAAAACAAGGCGAGGTAATAACAGATGTAAAAACAGATAACTTAACTAAGTTTTTTCTTCAGTCCTTAAATTTTGTGACTTAACAACTAGTTTGGTTAATCCATTTTCTAGACAGAAAACGCAATCTCGGTTCTGCAGACATTAAGAGAGCTTTGCAAACAGATACATTTAAAGCATGTCACAATCTTGAAAGCTTCTTGAAAACTATGACACTTTCCTATCTTTTTTTAATCTAAAGAACCTTCTTTTGCCACAAAGAAGCTTTTCTGAAACAGAAAGGTTCTACATCGTGAAGCACCATTATTTTTAAGAGTGTACAGGCAAGCGCTTCTGAAAAATATACATTTTGTATACATTTTGTGCTGCCATTTTGAGACCATTGTTATAGACCAGTTAACTTTCAATGAACATTCTATTAATGTTACGTTTGTGTCATAACCTTGCTACAACGTTCTGAGAACATTCCTTGTTAGCCGAAGTCAGACAACATGGATAAAAATCGAGGTTTTTCCTAAAATGCACGTGTAACTGGACTGTGACAGAACAAATGATGATAAGTGGGTCTTGTGAGAGTTCTTCTGGCCTGAGAAGCTCATAACATTGACACAGAGGTTTGGAATAAGAGAGCAAACAAAGGCTGCAGTTACTAGATGTTCCCTTTGAGTCCAGCTCTTAGAGATCAAATGCTGTGTTAGCGTTGGCGTCTTGCCTCGGAGGGTGTGAAGTCTCTAACACATCTGTCCTGAGAGGAAGAGTCTTGGCAGAAGACGACAGTGGCGTCCGGTTCTCTGCCGAGCCTCTGAGAGACGGCCAGGTCTTCCTGGGCAGGACCGAGCGATTGTTCTCCACTTTACCCCACACCCAGACCTCTTCCTTCAGCTCGCCCTGATGTCAATCTCTGATGCTGTACTTCATAAAGAACCGGAAGACAAGTCGCTGAGCTGTAATCCAGTTCACCCCTTTACTTCTGAAACTGCATGAGGAAATAAAGGCGCTTCGTGATGCCTAACCATCTAAACATCTGAAGAATGACAAACCTTCTTTGGAGTGAACGAAGCTTCTTTAGATTCTGAACAGATAAGAAAGAGATAACCTTTGACTGAAATGATTCTGCTACAGCATCACTGAAGAATCTTTAAGAACTCCAACATGATTGTATTTGAGGTTTACACCTATGAATACTACGGCAACACACATGGACAAAAACAGAAGTGGTAGTTATTTACTGTGCATTTCCATATCATGGATCATGATTACACTCTCCACAATCCCAAAAAGCTTGTATATGTTCCGGAGCGAGAACAAATATCACAGCGTTTCTGAAATGGAAAGAGTTTCGTGAAAACCTCGGGTGCGTTTTAGTAGACGTGCATTTATTGTGTAAGTAATAGTCATGTGCAGGTGGTTAGGTGATTAAACACATATAAATGAGCTTTTCATCTGTGAACATGATTTGTGAAGACGACATATCCCAGTGTTCAATGCTCCGTCATTGATCTTCGCATCTTTTATTGTTTTGAAAATGCAACCTCTAGTGGCAAAAACGTATAGATTGTGCCTTTAAGCATGTTTGGCTGTTTAGTTGTAGACTGTAAAAAACGCTTTTCTTACTTTTATTTTTTCATCTTGTTTCCAGCCAAAAAAATATTAGAAAATTCAAATCAAGAAAAAAGGTAAAAATGATTGTCTTGTTTTTAGCTAGGGAATGATCTCAGAACATTCTGGTAAGGTTCTCTCAAAGTTATTACAGTAACATTGATAGAATGTTCAATACAATGTTATTGAAATGTTTTATAGTTGCATTTTTTTAAACGTCGCTGCTTTGTTTCAGAATGTTCAGATTCAAAAGTAACATGCCCATAATGTTTGAAAAATGATCCAATGTCCTCTTAACATTCACAAACAACCAAACCTTTATAAAGCAATAAAACATTTTGAAAACATTCAGGAACATGTTTTTATAACTTCATGAAAACATTAGTGAAATTTTCTTGGAATATATATCACGTTTTTGTCTTTGTTATGCAGATGTTAAAGAAATATTGTACCAAATTGTTAATGTAACATTTGAACGAGCATTTTAAAAAATGATAGACACATGTTTAAAACATTTATGAATAAAAAATAATGTCATGAATTTAAATAATGTCTTTGTGCTAATGTTTAAAGAACATTATTGATGACCAAGTAACAATGATATAATGATATTAATGTTCATAACTTTAACAGAATATTGCATTAGCTGTGCTTCTTCATGACTTCATAACTGATATGAGTATGTTGATCATCTTCAGTAAGGAAACACTCTGGTAATATCAGGTCATGCTATGATCACGCTGGACAAACACCTTCCCTTCGGTCAACGGGAATTAATGTGTTGGTCTTCACGTGTCACACCTATTATTTCAGACGTGATGTGGTCTCTGTCCAGCATAAACAAACCCTCTCAAGCTGAGTGTGTGTGTGTGTGTGTGTGTGTGTGCGAG
Organism: Enteromius thamalakanensis; assembly: GCA_032357475.1. Taxonomy (NCBI): domain Eukaryota; kingdom Metazoa; phylum Chordata; class Actinopteri; order Cypriniformes; family Cyprinidae; genus Enteromius; species Enteromius thamalakanensis. The sequence continues at coordinate 1,369,145 of JAUCMT010000001.1, forward strand.
GGCCAGAACAGTAGGTCATGAGCGTGTGTGGCCTTCGGCTCTAAATCATACGTGTACAGCTCATGGGAATGCGGTCAAACGCCTTCACCAGGAAACTCCCTTAAACTATGTTCATCCGTCTCCACTGATACTCATATATTCGTCCTCAGGGTTTCCCTTCAGAGTGACCATCACTGTCAAGCTCAAATGACCACAATCCTGATTCATTCTGAAGAATATTAGTATTTGAATATGTTTTCTTCATGCTAAGTATACTACAAATGCCGTTGCATATTATGTGCTTAATAAAAAATCCCCTGCAGTTGTACTTTTGGTGTACTAAAGTGGTTTACTTAAAAGTCTGCAAAATTAAAAGAAATAATTGCTGAAGTAAAACCATCATTTTTATGTCAGTAAGTCTCGAGCTATATAGACACACTTACTATGAAAATATTGCCTGTTTATGAGTTTTATAACTTCAGAACGCTGAAATGTTTGTTGGTGCTTTAATGTGGGTTTATTTGCTTGTCATTGTTTGTTTGTTCTTTTAGGAGCTTCACACTATAAAGTTATTTTATACAGTTCATAAATGATCTCTCTTTGAAAAAAAGCATCTGCTACACACAATAAAAGTGCTTGAATGAAATTAAATGAAAACTAAAAATGTAAAAAATAATTCAACAGATTCATAAGAACTATAATAGTATACCGATGCCAAAACAACACTGGGTGAATATTCAGCAATGATGAACAATGATATCAGAATATTTGACAGCATGTAAGTAGAAGGTGGGGCTTCTGATTTACTTTATGATAATTCAATGGTTGTGGTTTTATCCATTAGGATCTGGTGTGATGGTGAAGAGAACGGAGAGAGTCTCTGAGCGAACGGTCAAACCCAGGGAACTCTGGGTGGTCAGAATGGCATGCTGGGTGTGTCGGGCGGGATAAGAGAGGAAGAAAGGAGCGAAGAAGGGATGAAGATCATCTGTTTCTCACGCCGGTGGCCTGCTGTCGGTCTGGAAAAGGAAATGCCAGCGCTTGTTGCGGCTCCACAGAGATTCCACTTCCTGTGGAGGTTTAGCAGCTCTTCAGAAAGGAGCAGTGGCGTCTGACTCCCCTTGAAAGGGTTAGTTCACCCAAAAATCAACATTTGTCCATGTTTTTAGTCATGCCTTTTTGTAAGAAAAATATGTCAGGGTTCTGTCACTTGGCTCTTGTGTTATTCGTGGTTTTGTGACAGAGCCCTGACACTCCCGTCATGTGAGCGTGTGGCTTCCAGTGCGCTCGAGACTCACTCTGTCATCAGTAACTCTGATTAAACCCTCGTGTAATTCCAAACCTGTATGCTGTTATTTCTGTGGAATTCAGAATGTACTTTTATGAACTGAATCTCCAAAAACAACAAACAAACCCACATTAGCAACCATAAAACCATTTTTTCTTTTTTTTTTCTTTTTTTTTGAGCAACAAACCAAAACCCAGTCTGGTCAAAATATCTACATTTTTTTATTAATTAAGATCCATTTTCTACTTGACCAAAAGAACATGTTTCCAAGGGAAAGAAACCAAATGAAGTGCATTTTGCTTAGAATAAATAAAAGTTTACATGAAGACTAAATATAAATTGTCATTTTGCTTATTAAATACATTTAATTGATTTGTGATGTCTTTACTAGAAACAAGACAAATATACTAGTAAGACAAGCTTTTTCTTTTGCAAAAGAATGTCATAAAGTGCAAGCAGTTCCGGAAAACAAAAAAATGTTTGAAATATGGATATTTTTCTTACAGAAGTGCATGGATTAGCTACAGGAGGCTTTTATTCACCCCCAGAGCCATTTGAGGCATGTTTTATTACGGATGGATGTGTTTTATTTAACTTCTTTTAGACTGTTGAAAAAAAAAAACATTTACTGCCATTATAAAGCTTGAAATAGCAAGGACAATTTTTAATATAGCTCTGATTGGATTCATCTGAAAGAAGAAAGTCATATACTGTACATGTCTTGAGGGTAAGTAAAAAATAGGCTACTTTTCATCTTGTGAATTAACATCTGAATAGTCTGTAAACATTCACAACAAAACCTCAAAAAGCATTACACTTTTTCAGTACTTTTGTGAATATATTTGAACCTAATATGTACACAGTGTCCCTTTTGAAAAGGTACCACCCCATGGACAGCTTTTGTACCTTTATTTCTGAGAGTGTGTCCATGATATGTTAAATAGACTAAAGATATTAATTAAAATAGGGGAGATTTTTTGTTGCTGTAGTGTTCTGGGACAAGATTTTAACAAGAAGTGAAAATAATGAAAATGTTATTAAGTCGTGTTCAGTCCTGTGTATTTGTATTTTTCCGGTGTGTTTTGGAGTCGTTTGAAGCAGGGCACCAGCGGGCCTGCGGTTTGGGTCAGGCTTTGTCTCACACACATTTCACGCGGATCTTATTACACCCCTAGACATTTACAAGCTTTTTCCTTCTTCAGGAAGCAGAATTCCATTCCTAATGACGGGGCGAGGAATCCTTCATATGACTGTTTGTGAAGTGACCATCTCAAGAGCAGCAGAAAACAAGTGACTTCGGTGCAAACTGAGTAGAAACTATAAAAACAGGATGTTTATTATGTGTTTTCTCATCAAAATGTTATGTAATATTAAACTGCATGAAATAACATTTGACAGTAACCAGAAGCACATGCTGCCGAGACTTTTTGTGATTTTTTTAGTATGTCTGACATTTCTGACAATCATGACATTTTTCTTGTCATGATTGTAACGTTATTTAAAAGTCTACTAATGTTGTTTTTACACAAATGTAACGTTACACTGCAAAAAAAAAAAAAGAGAGAATTCCTACAAGTAAAAAATATATTCCAGTGGGGTAGCATCTGCAGTTACATCATTTTTCTTTCTTAAATGTAACATTTTTTTATAATATTTTCTAAAAACAAAAAAAATAAATCAAGTAATTTCCTTGTCAAGTAAATGCAGATCCAAGAATTTTTAGAGAAAAATACATAAATAATAAAGAAAATATGTCGCAGTGTATTTGAACTTTATTTGAGGAGTATTAAGAGTATTTCTTGTTGTAATTAAAACGTTACATAAAGATTACAAGAGATTTCTTAAAGTGACATTTCTCCCTAAATGTAATGTTATTTGAACAATTAAATGTTTTTTCCCCCCCCTTTTTATAGCTCTAAAAACTGTTTTTGCTGTGATTGTGATATTATTTAAAGGTTAAAAAAGTGATCAAGCACAAGTAACATTATAACAATATTTTAAGAATGTAGTTCTAGGAACGTTTTTTCAACATCATGATAATGAAGTTATACGATCGTTCAGCAACACTTTATCTCTATAGGCCACTTCTACAGTAACTTTGTAACTCCATGTCAACCAGCAGTCATTAGAGTAATAGTCTATCGGCTTAATATCTTTTAACACTTTATTTTGATGGGTTCACAACATACTACATGCTGACTATCAGAAACTTATTCTACTATCCCTAAACCTACCCTAACTAGTTTACTCTGAGAGTTAGTACACATGTAGTTGTAAATTCATGAGAATTAGTTGACATGTAGTTACAAACTTACTCATTGTTATTAGAATGACTAACTATCAGATTAAATTGTAACCGATCGCTCTATATACGTTACTCTAAGAACTTTTCATTCTAACATTTGTGTAACTTTTAAAAGATGTCAGTGAGAGTTTTAAGAACCTTCAGTTTTAGCTAGATTTATCCATGTGAAGCAGCAGAAGTTTACCACCCATAACCATGACCCACCCAACCCATTCAACTAACTAACCCTGCCAACAGTGTGAAGCTCCTTGGGTTTCCACCTCGCTTTCCACCTCCTACTTCTTTTGGAAATGCGTCTTATGTAATCAAATGCAATAAATTTTCTTGTGAAGCAAACAAACAGCGTAAAATGCGAGTTTTATGGCAGTGCTGCGAGATCAGATCTCAGCAGATGTTTTCCATCACTGAATAACCAAATCCAAACAGTACACTTCAAACGCATCAGATAAGATCTGACTCCACGAGCGCAGCTGATCTGGGACTTTAAGTAGAGTCAAAGCAAACATGGGTGTCAAACTCCATTTGGAGTTAAAAGTTTGTCAGATGAGCTAAAATGTTTCTCTGAAAGTGAAAATCTCTTGTTTTTTGGATGTATTCACTCGCACCTGTGAGAATGTTCAATAACGTTCACTTTATTGCTGAACTGGTCGCGTGTAAACACTGGGAAATTTGGAAAATCAGCTAATTCTAACACACATGCTTGATTGAGGGTTTCCAGGCTAATACAGTCAATAAAATACTTTGGATTGGTTTGTGCGCAGCTAACTCTGAAGAGAAATCGTCAATATGCATAATTCAACCAAGCTTCCTTATTTCTTGAGCTCCTCCAGACATTTGTGGATGTGAAAAACATGAAAGAACATCGCCTAAATGTTTTGGACGCTGAATTGTTTTCATAACGGGAATGTTAGTAAAACTGTACTAGAGCATATTTTTAGTTGGGATTGTCTCAGAGACATGTCAGTGGGTTTTGATTAAAAGCCTGAAATAAGATCTGTGATTAACACAAGCACAAGAAACATTTAACACAAGAATCTACAAAGAAGCTTGGAGAACTCTAACCAAAACTGATCTGTTTGTGTACTGTGTGTTTACATGCATTGGAATTTCTTCAGAAAGAAGAAAGAGGCGACGTACCGATGGAGCCACTCGTGGAGTCAGTCTGACAGAGATTTACTGCCCAGCTTGATCCACATCTACTCCTCCATCATCTGCAGCAGAATTACAGCCGAATCTGCACTCTATCATCCCAGACATTTTCCTGGAGCGACACACTTTACTGCGGTTGGCACCGGCTTCATGAAAAGATCCTACGCTGCCTGTATTTATGAACAGGGTTTCCAAAGTTTGGAGTGCTGCTGCTTTATGTATAATAATAATTACACTCATGAGCAAAACCAAATGCAACTCTTGACATTTACACGAAAGTGGTTAGTAAACAGGTCATGACCACCAGACGCTTAATGACAGCGTGTAATCTTAAAGAGTCATTTGCTCTGTTTCAGATGTCATCATAGGCGCTCTTGACTTGAAAAAAAACAAAAAGGTAAAGCGTTGCGTTTAGACCAAATTCTAATCCCAGGACGCACTGCACAAACATGAGTTGGGAATTGGAGACATGGCTGATTTGTAGATATATGTAATTTAATAATAGCTGAATAGAATAAAAAAAACACTGTTTTCCCAAGAATTAAGGCCAGGTTTTTCTAGTTACTGTACCACGGTCCACCTCTGCGCAGTATAAACATTTTTATTAAAGCTGATTTGCATTTGTCGAATGTGCCTTTTTGTTGTTGTTTTAGCTATTTGCTTGCATCAACCTCTCTAAATTGGTGCAAGGATAATGTATTTCGATCATTTCTGGTTAAAAAATAAATAAAAGTGAATGGGTTTATGTTTAAAAACCTGAAATAAAGGTCTGCAGTGAACACCAGCTCAAAATTATTTAGTGGTTTAATCTACAACATGAAAACCATTAGTGTAGCCTCCTTTTCATTTTAAAAAACTTTCACTTTACGTAAAAATTGAGCTTGTCAGGGACATTAAACGTCATCACACCCAGTATTGGGAAAAGTTACTTTTGAAAGTAGCGCAATACAGTATTACGTTAAAAACGGTAACACTTTATTTTAAGGTACCCAGTAAGATCATAGTAGTAGCCATTGTACTTCAATAAAACAAATGTACTTACAGTTTGTAATGATGTAGATGTAACAGACAGTTGTCATTACATCATTAAAAACTGTAAGTACAAACTGTTACTGTAGCTACATGGTAAGTACATTTTATTTTACGTAATTACAACAGCTACTACTAAGTACTTACTAGGTAATTACTCTTTATTATGAACACTTTCAAAATAAAGTGTTACCAAAGTAACTAATTGCATTACTTGGTTACTTTTAGGTTACTTTTGCATTATTTTATTCTATCTGGACACTGGACAGTTTTTCTGAAATCTAAAGGTTGTAGAAGTCATTATTTTGGTGTAGCTCATGTTACAGTCTATGTTTAGCTTTTGACTGCTTGTATTTAGGCTTTAGTGTTTGTTTGTGAAGTGTGAATCATGAACATTTGCTGGCCACAGTGCTTATATTCTGCAATAATCCAAAAGCCAATATTGGGAATCAGATTGAAGCAAGCTTATTGCTTGGCGTACAAAAATCAAGTATTCATTTATAAAACTTTAGAATGAGTCCGATTTAACTTTTGAGGTTCCATCTTGGTTAAGACACTGGCTTTGGAGACATCTCACTCGGTTCTGGAAGAAAGTCCTTGCAGATGGTTTTATTTCTGCTCATGTTTTGTATGTTGTTGTTTGCACCACAGGTATCTACGTCGTGCTTCAAAAGAGCTGTATGTGATTCGATGGAAAGCTGCTGATAGTGGAATGCACGGCCTGTTGAAGGAAAGGGTGTGGATACAATTACTCCACAAATGGCTTGTTATTGCCCTGCAAACTGTAATTACTTCTGACATAGCTTGGCTCTGATGCTGGAGAGCGCCACAGGCATATTCCATTAGTGCTGGGCTTTTGGTTTGTTCTCTTGTTTGTTTTCAACGTAGAGGACGGCATGCAGTCTTGGCTTTTGCTCACTCCTGCCTCAGAGTTTCTGTCAGTGATTCTGTCAGTGATTCTCTCTCTGGGTTTTAGTCGCCTTTCCGGATTTTGAACGCCCAGAGGAAAAGGTCAGGTGTTGTTTCCCAGTCATGTGTTATTTCTTGCTGAGGTTTGGCCCCTTTAATGACCCCAGCAGGTGCTTGAATGGGCCATAGCATAAATTCACTAGTATAGAAGCAGCTTGGGTAACTAGTAAAGTAAGTGAAAGTCCCATTCATTTTGCTAAATACTGGCCTTCTGTGAACTATGAGACTATAAATCAATGCTATACACTTTTCTTCAAGTTCTCAATCACTTTTTAAATGTTCATGTTTAACAACTTATGGAGAAAAACTGCATTACCCACAGTTCTGCAGAGAAATATCTACCAATCAGAAAAATGGAACAAACAAAATGTTCCGGCCATGTTCTCAAACTACTTAAATATCTGTATATATTAGTGTGTGTGTGTGTGTGTGTGTGTACTGTACACAGCATCTCCAATTTAATAGCTTTATATTTCTCCATTGTTTTAATTTAATTATGCCATTTGCAATGCATTGTGGGACTGAAGTTCTTTACCCCAAAAAAAGTTATCAAGTTATCAAGTTTACAGTCTTTCGTCTGATTTTTTAACAATTCTTGATTTAGAGTCAAATTTTTTGGTAGTAGTAATGTACTGTAAATAAAGTTATTATATTGTTAAAACATAATTGTTATTATTACTACAAATGTCAAACTATACATGACTATTGTAATATTATAGATAATATTAATAATGATAGTAATAATAATTGTTGCCCTTATGTGACTGTAAAATACATATAAAGTAACAATAACAATAATTTTACTTTAAAATAGTTATTATTTGCTCTTATACTACTTAAACATTGGTATATATATTCATATTTTGCTATAGACATAAAATATGTTGTTTCTAAAAACAAAGCATCTATTATTCAACAGTTTTATATTTCGCCATTGTTCATTCTCTTTAAAGCATCACAATCTTACTGTAATAACACCAGTGCCATTGTGCTCTTTATGTTCAGGTTTAACGGCTGAGATGTGTTGAAGTGTTCAGTGAGTTATAGTCTGGACTGACCCCGCTGGAGGACCCCTGTGTGTAATCCTTTCAGACAGAACACAGTGAATGCAGGAGGCTCTCTCTGTAGGCCATGGGGCTTTCCTGGAAGAACTGTTGAAGTGAAGCAGATAGAAGACTAATTGGCCTTCACTAGCTCCTGCGGAGGCTTTCAGGACTCCGGACGAATAAGTCAAGCATGGGAAACTGTCTAGATGCTTTGTGTTCATGTGCATTTGGTATTTCTGAGAGCAAAACCCAATACTGTTATTACAGGAATTCTGTAGAGCTTAAGTGCACAAAGATTACAAGAATGACAAGGAATTAAATCATAGATTAGGATGTGCACTCGCAGTCAGAGACGTGAGGGTGGACTCTTTTTATTTGAGACAGGAAGACAACAACCAGAACGTTATTTGAGAAAGAAAAAACCTGCAATAGAAAGATTAAGATAAAAATTTATGAAAAAGAAAATACTGTATATAATGTAATTGTTACCCGGCGGTCCTCTGTGGCACCGCCTGACAGTCATCAGCGGGAACTTTCGCCAGAGTTCCCACCCGGACCCTTTTAACGTAACACTTCCGGATTTACGTTTTTTCCGCGCTGCATTTGCGCAGGCTTTTGGCCTATTTAAGGGGATCGTGGAGACTCAGTCTTCGCGAAGTTTTGTTCCAGTAACATCTCTAAGCGTTATCCCCTATGTATTTCGGACTGCCTTGTTACCAATTAGACTGTTTATATCGACTCTGATTCTTGCCTGTGACCCCGACCATCGCCTGGACTTCCGCTTCTGAACCTTGCTTGTTATCCTGACCTACGCCTGTCTCTGGTACTGTTTTGTCTTGTCTATCTGATTCTGTTTGCCCCTGTCGACATTTGCCTGTTTGACTACGTTTGTTAATAAACTGCTTGCATATGGATCTACTTCGCCAAAGAAGAAAACTTCGCCAGACACAGATCCAGCAGCAGTGTTTCGTCTGGCTGAGGAAGTCAATCGACAGGGAACCTTGATGTCCACACATCACCAGCAGTTGGAAAAGCTGACACGCTTGTCTGAGGAAATGGGACAATCTCTTCGGACGCTGAATGCCTCTATGCAAGCTATGAGCGCCGCCATGACAGCTCTAGCTCAAGCCCCAGCAGCCGCGGCTACCCCCACCATTGCAACAACGCCCTCTATCTCAAGCCAAGTTGCTCGCGTGTCGCTCCCTGAGAAATATGACGGCACCCCGGGGGAAATGTAAGGGGTTTTTAATGCAAACCAATCTTTAAATCTCTCGCCAGCCTAACTGTTTCCCAGATGAGGAGAGTAAAGTGTCTCTGATTTGTTTATTACTCGTGGGACGTGCATTAGACTGGGCCACAGCCCTGTGGGAGGGACAGCGTATTGCACATCTGACTTACCCAGAATTCCTGCAGCAGTTTCGGGATGTCTTCGACCACGCCAGCGGGGGGCGTGATGCTACGTCACGGTGAAGTACCGCTATCCTCTGCCACTGGTACCCGCAGCCCTTGAACAACTCCGGATGGCACGGTACTTTACCAAATTAGACCTCAGGAGTGCTTACAACCTGGTCAGGATTCGGGACGGTGATGAATGGAAGACGGCCTTCTCGACTACTACAGGGCACTATGAATATTTGGTAATGCCTTTTGGTCTCTCAAACAGTCCATCCGTATTTCAGGCCCTAATTAACAATGTATTCCGCGAAGAACTCAACCAAACCGTCATTGTCTACATTGATGATATCTTTATATATTCAGAGACACTCACTGATCACGTCCGACATGTCCGAAACATACTCAAGAAACTGATCCAGCACAAACTCTATGCCAAGCTAGCTAAATGTGAGTTTCACCTGACCAAAGTGGCTTTCCTCGGATATGTGATCAGCCACGAAGGAGTCACTATGGATCAAGACAAGGTCACGGCAGTGCTTCAATGGCCCGAACCCAGGACCATCAAGGAGATGCAGCACATCTTGGGGTTTGCAAACTTTTATCGTCGATTCATTCGTATCTTCAGTCAGGTGGCCGCACCCCTAACCTCAATGACTAAGAAGGGTCCCACGCACCTACACTGGGACGATCAAAGCAGACAGTCATTTCAAGAACTAAAGGATCGTTTCACATCAGCTCCCATCCTCAGGCATCCAGATCCTCTAAAGGAATTCACAGTTGAGGTCGACGCTTCAAGTACTGGCATCGGGGCCGTGCTTTCCCAGAGACATGTTGAGCAGAACAAGTTGTACCCATGTGCCTTTTACTCCCGCAAACTCACTCCTTCTGAAAGAAACTACGATGTGGGGGACAGAGAGCTGTTGGCTATGAAATCGGCCCTGGAAGAATGGCGGCACTGGCTGGAGGGGGCTTCTCATCCATTCTTAGTTCTCACGGATCACAGACATCTTGAATATATCCGAAGTGCCAAACGTCTCAATTCCCACCAGGCCAGGTGGGCCCTATTCTTCACCAGGTTCAACTTCACTATCACCTATCGACCCGGCTCCAAGAATAGAAAAGCTGACGCCATGTCTCGTCTATACAACTCTTCAGTTGAACAGAAACTCCCCGAGCACATCATACCTCCTCCTCGCATTGTTGCACCCATCAGATGGGATATTATGGCAGAGATCACTAAAGCACAAACCCAAGACCCCCCACCAGCAGATTGTCCTCCTGACAAAGAATACGTCCCCGAACCACTTCGGAAAAGGCTACTGCAGTGGATTCATGACACGCCCAGTGCCGGCCATCCTGGAATCCTGGCAACCACAGAACTTGTCACCAACAGGTTCTGGTGGCCCAACTTAAACACCGAGCTGATGCAGTTTGTTCGGCAGTGTGACACCTGCAACATCAGCAAATCCAGCCACTTGAAGCCAGCAGGACTCTTACATCCTTTACCAATACCACAACGTCCATGGTCACATATAGCCATGGACTTCGTCACTGACCTGCCCTCTTCTCGTGGCTTCACTGTCGTCCTCACCATAATTGACCGGTTCTCGAAAGCCTGCCATCTAGTTCCACTCCCGAAACTTCCCACAGCCTGGGAGACCGCCAAAATCATCACGGAACAGGTATTTCTATTTTATGGTATCCCTGAAGATATTGTCACGGACCGTGGACCCCAATTCACCTCCCTTCTATGGAAGTCCTTCTGCACACATTTGAATATCAACGTCAGCTTAACCTCTGGTTATCACCCGCAATCTAACGGACAAGCTGAAAGGTTAAATCAGGAGTTGGCTCGATTCCTTCGATCATATTGTCATTCAAGACTCCAAGACTGGAGCGAATATCTACTATGGGCAGAATACGCCCAAAACTCCCTGCAAAAGCCAGCCACCGTTATGACACCATTTAAGTGCATCCTAGGGTTCCAACCGCCCATGTTCCCCTGGACGGGGGAACCTTCCAATTTACCCTCATTGGACGACTGGTTACGTAGAAGTGGGGAGACATGGAACCAGGCCCACACTCACCTGCAACGGGCCGTGCGTCGAACTGTTCAACAGGCCGACCGCCACCGTCGGCCCAACCCCACCTATGAGCCCGGCCAGTGGGTTTGGTTATCCACAAAAGACCTCCGCCTGCAACACACCTGTAGAAAGTTAAAACCCAGGTATGTAGGACCCTTCCAGATCACAAGACAAATCACACCTGTATCTTATCGTTTAGCATTACCCAGTCATTATAGAATCTCACCCACCTTTCATGTCGCCCTGCTCAAGCCCGCTAGTGTTCCTGAGGACCGGAGGGGCCTAGATGAGGCCGCCAACCCGGAGCCACCTCCCCTGCTCATCGACGGGGAAGAGACGTATCAGGTCAACGAAATCCTGGACTCTAGGCGTCGAGGTGCCACACTCCAATACCTCATCGATTGGGAGGGCTATGGTCTGGAAGAGAGGTCTTGGGTCAACGCTCGAGACATTCTGGATCCCACACTCACAGAGACCTTCCATCAGGAGCACCCGGAGAAACCAGCTCCTCGTCCACGTGGACGACCTCGGCGCCGCCCCTCTCGCTTCAGGAGCCGCTCGCAGGGGGGGGGCTCTGTTACACGGCGGTCCTCTGTGGCGCCGCCTGATGGTCATCAGCGGGAACTTTCGCCAGAGTTTTAGTTCCTACCCAGACCCTTTTAAACGTAACACTTCCGGACTTCCGGTTTCCCGCGCCGTATTCGGGCGGGCTTTTGTCCTATTTAAGGGGATCGCTGAGACTCAGTCTTTGCGAAGTTTTGTTCCAGTAACATCTCTAAGCGTTTTTCCCTGTGTATTTCAGACTGCCTTGTTACCAATTGGACTGTTTATATCGACTTTGATTCTTGCCTGTGACCCCGACCATTGCCTGGACTTCCGCTTCTGAAACCTGCTTGTTATCCCGACCTACACCTGTCTCTGGTACTGTTTGCCTTGTCTATCTGATTCTGTTTGCTCCTGTTGATTTTTGCCTGTTTGACCACGATTGTTAATAAACTGCTTGCATATGGATCTACCGCCTTCTGAGTCTCTGTCACCACAGAAAACTTCGCCAGACACAGATCCAGCAGCAGTGTTTCGTCTGGCTGAGGAAGTCACTCGACAGGGAACCCTGCTGTCCACACATCACCAGCAGTTGGAAAAGTTGACACGCTTGTCTGAGGAAATGGGACAATCTCTTAGGACGCTAAATGCCTCTATGCAAGCTATGAGCGCCGCCATGACAGCTCTAGCTCAAGCCCCCGCAGCCGCAGCTTCGGCTACCCCCACCATTGCTACAGCACCCTCTAGCTCAAGCCAAGCTGCTCGCGTGTCGCTCCCTGAGAAATACGATGGCACCCCGGGGAAATGTAAGGGTTTTTTAATGCAAACCAATCTCTACATCTCTCGCCAGCCTAACTGTTTCCTTGATGACGAAAGTAAAGTGTCTCTGATTTGTTAATTACTCGTGGGACGTGCATTGGACTGGGCCACAGCCCTGTGGGAAGGACAGCGTATTGCACAACTGACTTACCCAGAATTCCTTCAGCAGTTTCGGGATGTCTTCGACCACGCCAGTGGGGGCGTGATGCTAGCGAGGAGATTTTGTCTTTAAAACAAGGCACCAGTACCGCAGCGGACCCAGTTCCGCACCCTGGCAGCACGCACCGGCTGGCCAGCAGAGCCTCTCAAGGCTCTATACCGCAAAAGCCCTGTCGAGAGAACTGCAATCAGAGCTGGCCTGCCGGGATGAAGGCAAAACACTGGAACAGTATATGGAGCTTGCCATACAGTTGCACAATCTCATTCGTTCAAGACGCCCACGACCTCACCAACAAACTTGGTCGTTCACATTCACCCCAGCTCAGAACGCTCCTGAACCCATGCAAATTGGGAAAACACACCTGACGGATGATGAGCGTGATCGCAGGATCCGGGACAACCTCTGTCTTTATTGTGGTCAATCTGGCCACATTAGAGCCAATTGTCCCATCAGACCACCACGATCTACGACCACACGGGTGAGTGTCGAATCTCAAAGCTATTCTATGACCTTACCTATCACCTTAAGGTTTAATGGGCAAACCATTGATACCACTGCCTTCATAGACTCAGGAGCCGAGGGAAACTTTATTGATGAGATGTTTGCTAAAAAGATGCATGTTCCTTTGATTACATGTGGACGACCCGTATCCGTCGCAGCCTTAGACGGATGCCCACTGGGACCCGGAGAGGTAACTTATACCACCCAAGATCTAGAACTCCTCATTGGGTCCATCCATTCAGAGACTTTCAGATTCTTCACCATTTACTCACCCGAGCACCCCGTAATACTGGGCCTCCCTTGGCTGGATCGTCATAACCCCACCATCTCCTGGACAGAGAGACAGATCACTAAATGGTCCCCTCATTGCCACAACCACTGCCTGGTCGGCCTGGCCTCCACCACCAAAGTCCCCGTGGCACAAGAAGAACTACATGACTTACCCTCCGAATATCAGGATCTTAAGGAAGCGTTCAGTCAAGAAAAAGCCACTCACCTTCCACCGCACCAGGCCACCGACTGTGCCATTGAACTCCTACCTGGAGCCACACCACCCAAGGGCCGCATCTTCCCTCTGTCACAACCTGAAACAGAAAGTATAAAAGCCTACATCACCGAAGAGCTGCAGAAGGGATTCATCCGGCCATCCACATAACCGTCATTGTCTACATTGACGATATCTTGATATATTCAAAGACACTGACCACGTCCAACATGTCCGAAACGTACTCAAGAAACTGATTCAGCACAAACTCTATGCCAAGCTAGCAAAATGTGAGTTTCACATGACCAAAGTGGCTTTCCTCGGATATGTGATCAGCCACAAAGGAGTCACTATGGATCAAAACAAGGTCAAGGCAGTGCTTCAATGGCCCGAACCCAGGACCATCAAGAAGATGCAGCGCTTCTTGGGGTTTGCAAACTTTTATCGTCGCCCGCACCTGGTTATCACGATTCAGAAAGCAGAGCACCAGCAGCATGGGCTGCAGCGGAGAAACACTCTCAGAAGGGGAAAACATCAAGATGGAGCTGAGAGCCTACTTGCAGACAACAGAAGTTGACAGTGATGCAGACCCTTTGCAGTGGTGGAGATGCTATCAGGCAAACTTCACCTTGCAAAAAGGTTTTTTGCAAAACTAGCTCATAACAGTATAACAGTATTTATGCATACCTGCCACAAGTGGTCCATCTGAGAGAGCACTGGTGGCAACATCGTCACATGACAAGTTAAATTTCTTTTATATTTGAAATACTTGAATACTACTGTGAAGAAGCGGACGGAACACAGGAGGTAAGTAAGGTAAAGTGTTGTAAAGGGCTGGAAGCTGAGTACACATTGAAATGGAGTAAGACCAGTAGACGACTGACGGAGTGAATTTTTGGCGTACTCGGCCCAGCCCAGGGACTGGTTCCAGTTGTCTTGGTGGCCGTGGTAGTAAGTATGAAGGAACCGCCCCACCTCTTGAATTCTTCTGTCCGTTTGCCTGCAGATGATAGCTGGAGGTGAGGTTAACGGTCACACTTAGGAGTCTAAAGAAGGCCCTCCACACTCTGGAGATGAATTGTGGTCCTCTGTCTGAGACAATGTCCTCTGGGAATCCGAATGGGCGGTAGGAGATTGAGAAGTGAAACCTATTGGAGAATAGAGCCCATCTTGCCTGTCGAGGATTGAGTCCCTTCGCTTCTCGTAAATACTGGAGATTTTTTAAGACGGGGTCTTTTAGGACGGTGAATGGATGAACTGAATCCTCAAACAAATGCCTCCATTCCTTTAGAGACAACTTGAGGGCTAGTAACTGCTTTGGCGCTTTTCCACTGCGTAGTACGGCTTGGCTTGGCACTGCTCGTTACAGCACGGCTCAGTTCGGCTAGGTTTGCGCTTCCACTGCAGTTTAGTACCACTTTAGAGTGGGCGCCTTCGCTGGCTGTGCTGATTTAAATCTAGCGGGTCTTTTGTGTCTCATGTGGCAAGTTCAGTGACGCAGTAATGACAATTTAGGCTGGCTAATCAGTGACCAGGAGAGTTACCAGTCACGCTTGTCAAGCATGACTGGTTACGGTACGGCTCGCTTGGAACCTCGACTTAGGTGGTACTAAAAAAAGGACCAGGTACCAGGTACTGTTCCCAGTGGAAAACCCCCAAAAGTGAGCTGTTCTGAACCGTACCGAACCATACTATGCAGTGAAAAAAGCGCCACTTGTTGCCGATATCATAGATACACTCTGCCGGGCTAAGCTTTTTGGAGAAGTAAGCACATGGATGGAGTTTTGGAGGATTCCCCTGCTGCTGGGATAGAATACCGCCCACTCCTGTGGTTGAAGCATCGACTTCCACAATGAATGGATGTTGAGGATCTGGGTGAATAAGAAGAGAGGCTGTGGTGACTGCATTCTTCATAGTTTAAAATTCTTGAAAAGTCACTATATGTACACATTTAATTATCATGTGTTAATCACTCATTTTATATGTATTTAAATAACTATAGAATGGCGTATAGTTTAATATGCTTTAAATGTTTCTTTCCACCTACTCTTAGTTAAATGTATCATATTCATGTTATAGAAATCCTGTCTAAAAATATACATTTTACATGAGCGGGAAAACTTATACCATGTGACTGATAAGGTAACATTTTTGATTTTGTTTGTTCACCAGTTTGGGACTGGTGAAATTGATATACATTTAACCTTATTGATGAACTCAATGCGAGAGTTAATCTTTTGACTGATGGCTGTTCAAGTCGATGCAATAGCACCTATTGCTGTAGAATTTGGATATCACATTTTCATTCTCTTAAACTCACTCTTTCCTCACTTTCTCTCTTCCTGCAAATCGTATGAATGTGTGAATGCGTGTTTATGTGATAGTTTAGTTTATGTGTCTTAGCTTCATCCAATAAAGCCATATTTCTAATTGAAAAGAGAAGTACCTTGTGTTTTGTGGTTACAAGTAAGTGTCTTAAACTTGTTACTGTGCTTATTAATAATAGTGTTTACACTATAATCTGGACTTTAATTTCCAGCACAGAGTTGATGTTATATGGCTCGTTTAGTGAATCACAGACTGACTCAGTGATCGGCCATAAAACAGTGATTCTGTGCAAATTCCCTATAGAATCTTAAATGATTCTGATTTGATTTATTTGTATTTGAGCTAATTTGCTGGGGTTAACACCTAGTCATGCATGAAAAAAAATACCGTCAAATACCGTGACAAGGATATAATTTTGAAAAATACTGTAAAAAAATTACTCTAACGACCCCCTGTAAAACTAGTCTTGTCCGAATAGGGCTTTACTTTTAGTCATTATTTAGGTAGCACATATATTCTAAATGCCTTTGGCAGAATTCAAATTAAAAATAATAATAATAATGTATGCACACCCCTAATATATCGCTACAGAGTATAATGCAGTGTTTATAATGGGTAGGGTGACCACCTGCTAATAAGCCCAAGGGGGGATAAGGGGTATGTTTCTGAGGGACAATGTGGGACACTGCCTGCCGCGGCGGTGCCCCCACCCCATGGGCAGACTCACTGATAGTGGTTTACCCATTTCTAGCACATACCACCTTAAATGTTATATT
>JAUCMT010000001.1:1386099-1412443 GCA_032357475.1 Enteromius thamalakanensis
GCTCAGCTTCTGTGCGGCTCTCTTTCAGCAGCAGGGGGCGGCGGCACAGCACAGGTTTGATAGATAAATAGAAAACCACTCAGCTGCACAGATTATTATTTTTCCTCCAAGTTCATGTGCCGCCCCCCACGTGACAAGAAAAAATGCCGCCAAGGGCGGCCGCCCGGTCTGCCCGTGCTTATAACCGCTACTGATGCTAAGGTTAGCTAAATGTTATTCAGACTATAACTCTGGAACGGAATGAGGTATTTTCATCAAACTTGGTACAGATGTGTTAGAGCTCAAGCTTTAGTAAAATAAAAAAAGCGCTGCTCTGCCACTTGGTGGAGCTATGAGGCGGAAAAACGTATTATTAGCCATAACTAGGCAATCGTTTATCTGATCGGTTTATCTGATTTGGTGTGCAGCAACCTGGACCAAGCTTGCACAAATCTCTATGAGGACATTGACATATCTTAAAAAACTTGGCCACCATCGGCCAAGTTTGAACACTTATTAGGTTAACAGAGGTCAATCGGAACGAAACTCGCTGGGCATATTCGACTCATTGACCTAAAGGTCTGTAAGAATTTTGAAACAAATCGGCCACTAATTGGCCACTAGTTATGTGGTGTTTAACATATTTTATTAATAAAATAAATATTAAACAAAATAGGAAACATTATTATTGTAATATAATAAAATAAAAACAATAAATAACAAATAAAATAAAATAAAACAATAAAATAATTTATTTATTTATTTATTTATACAATGTGTAAATATATATATATATATCAAAAACCAATGTAATATCTACTAAGTAATCAGGACTCTAAATAATACTGATACCATTTTAATTTACAGTATAAATGTAAAACTACTATACTAATATTTGTGGATGTCTTCATTTATTTAAAATGTTAAGCATAAGCATTTATTTGCTTAAATCACAACCTTTGTGATTCAGTTATCACACTTAACACAGTTTATATCTTATTTCAAATCATCGAGCAGTTCTAGTATAAAACACCCAATAAACTGCACTGCAACACCAAATCTAAACACTGCGGTGGTCGATTTTGTACAGCCAAACAACTTGAAAAAACACAAAAATCATTGCACTTCTTTATTGCAGATCTAAGGCAGATTGCATGTCAACACTTTGCATGTCACAGTTAGCACGCTAGCACACATCCCGCCCAGTGACGACACACATGTGGCTCTCATGGGTGTGGATGTGTCACAGAAAGTCCCATTATATCACACATTAAGGATTGTTCATTCCTATTTTAGTCAATAGGAGGTTACAGTATGAAGCTCAGAGGAGTCTATACTGAAGCAGTGGATGAAGAAACTTAAGGTTTAGTATCAGGTGCAGAGAAGCAGAGAGTATTCTTCTGTGTGTTATCACAGAGAATATTTGTGTTGCATCATCATCATCAAAGAGCAGAAAGAGTATGCAAAATATGGAATGCTACCGAATAACACATTTCAAAATTTTATTGTACATTCACTATTGTGAATTACCAAGTCAGGTGTGAGGGATCACTCGAGACAGTCGGATCCTTTTGCCAATGTTTAATGAGAGTAGTCACACAGGCAAAGGTCGGTACACAGGCTAACAGGATTGTAAGAGGCAGGCAGATATCATGGTCATTAAACAGGCAAAAAAGGTCAGGGCAGGCAGCGAGAAACAAAAGTCCAAAATACAGTTCAACAGAAACCAGAGAAACAGGAATTAACGCCCAGAATTAACACCTAGGGCAAGACTTTGCGTCGATCTAACGCCAAGCTTCCGTTCATATAAAGTAGATAATGCCGAACACATGATGAGGAAATCGGCCCAGGTACGTGGGTAAAATGAGTCTGGGTAAGAACGCTAAAACTCCGGCGAAGGTTCCCACTGCGGAGTTCCGGAGAGAGCCACGGAGGTGCGGCTTGTGACCTCAGGACTGCAGGTAAGAAATTCAGAATTTTTTCTTTTCTTGCAATTCTAACTTTTTTGTTGCAATGCAAACTTTTTCTTACAACTGTGAGTTGTACAATATTTTTTTACTCAGAAATGGTTTAGCAATCGGGTTTTATCGAGTCAAAATTTCAGCATTGATATTTGCAATTGAAAGAAATAAAGATATAAACATTTTTTATCACATTGCAATTCTGGCTTTTTGTCTGTGTTGAAACACAGACTTTTTATGACATTTTTCCAAAAAAAAATTTAGATTTTTTTATTATTATTATTTTTCAGTGGCATCAACAAACTTCCATAGTAACGACAAGAGCTACATAATAAAATAGGATTACTCCTATACTCCTATTGTATAGGAGTTATTGTACACAATACTAATACACTAATAGCCCAGTCAGTCAAATAAAAGTGTGTTTTAAATTGAAAGTGTTTTAATTGCTCTAATCTAACATGCTTCAGTGTTTCTTTTTGTTACAAATAAAGATAATGAAAAGGCTTGCAGATATTAGAGAGATAAATGTGGAAGCTCCTCATAACTTGATGATGACTTCATTCCAAAGCAAACATACAGTACGTTCCCTGCAGATATTTACCCTCCCCTTACATCTTGTGTGTATGAATCACAGCATATTTCACACACAATGGCCTCATTGAGAGGATCGTCGGTTCGCTCGTCTCCTTGTCGTTCCAGCTCTTCAGCTCATGCCTGTAGATTTCCAGAACAGAGGTCAGGAGAGACTGAGCGATAGTCTGGCACAGGCGGGAATCACTTGTCCTCACATGCCAGAGAAAAAGAAGTTACTGCGTTTAATTTCTTCCTGAGCTCCTCATCCTGAGCATAAGAACACACCCTGACCTTTGAGTCCTATAATATACCTGAATGACCGGTTGGAATAATGCTGATTTCTTATCAGAGAATTATTTGATAGACAGGTTGTTGCTATGGGGTTGCTAAGAAGATGTCAGTATATTTTAACATAATGCTATCTAGTTGCTAGAGTATTATTATGGAGGGTTTCTATGACAGGCTGCTGAAAGTGGTTGCCTAGTTGTTAGTACCCATAGTTCTGTGGTTTTTTTTGTTTCAAAGTATGTTGCTATGTGGTTGCTTAAAAAAAGAAATTTACCAGTCTCTGTCAAAAAAGAAAAAGAAAAGAAAAGGGGCGAGGGCAACTCACCATCATACAAAGTGCGTGTTCTTCCATGCAAGATATATATATATATATATACTGTATATATTGCTGGTTGACACACATGATGTGTGTAGTCTGCCGGGGAGCGAAGCATGTTGATGCAGTTCTCCAACAAAATAGGAGAGCTGCAGATGTTGTGAGAGAATATAAAGATGAATATCATCAACGTGTGTTTCGTTCTTGGAGGGCTCTCTTTAATAATAAAAAGAGAACCTCAATAAGCAATATTCGTGGCACTGGTCCCGTTCTAGCCGAGGCTGAGCGGCGTTAGTGCCCGCAGATGGCAGACTGCGAGCAGGGGAAACTGAGATGGGCAGGTCCCTATCTCAATCCTCTAGCTCAGGGTCTAGCGCTAGCCATACGAGGAAGGAAGCACGTTCTGCTACTTCCAATCGTTAAAGCGGCGCGGTTTTCCCCCACTCCCCCCGAGAACACAGAGGAGTCCGCGGTCTTGTTATCACCCGTTATGAGGAGCTCTTGAAGGCAGTGACTCGCGGCCACTGATTTAAAAATAAAAAATGCCTTGCCATGTTTATCCAGATTTCCATACCGAGGTGTCGGTCCCAGTATCATCCGCCCGAAAACGTAGCGGCACTGCATAAAGCTGTATGGCCTAAAATGGAAATGAGTCACTTTGTGAACGCCAGCAAGATCCAGTCAACTGCCCATTCAGTACAGTTCTGGTATTTTTGCAGACCCGATTCTCTACTGGGGTCACTCACTCACCTAACCCTAACCCTTCCTTCAAGGAACAGGGTTATATACCTAACCCGAGATTTTTTTAGCTATGTAGTTGTGGAATCGTTAAATGCAGCAGAAAGATTTATTGATGCAATATTTCAGTAAATGAATCTATATTAATGTAAAAGCTATTTAGTCTTTGCATAAAGCCATGTTTTGTATTGTTGTTAAAGGAAACCCTTTATGCTGTAAAAATAATCCTTTTGACTGAAATATTGCCTCAACATTCTATTCCTAAACAGCAGACAGTAATATCCAGTGACTTATTGAGCATATTCTACTCTTCTTGAATCTCATTGAATTCCTATGGGATTGTTTGTGTGTGTGTGTGTGTGTGTGTGTGTGTGTAAACTAAATAAATAAATAAATAAACAAATCCCAGCCAACAGTGAATGTTCTGGAAAACATTCAAGAAACGTGAAAGTGTTAATTAAAAGGTATGTGGTCATTAATTAACATTGATGCATTATTCATGGGTTTTTATTTTTTCAGAAATGTTTTAGTTGGGTGTTTGTCTAACAATTTGTAATTGTTGCTTCTTGTTTCAGGCTGTTCAGAGAAAGACACATTCCCATAACGTTACAATGGAATATTCTCATATGATAACAATACAACGGAACATTGGCAATGTTCATAACAAAGATAACAGACGTAAACATAGACTTGATAATTCAGAAATTTTTATAACTTGATGAGAACTGTTATGATCAGTCCAGATTGGATGGCACTCCAGCCCCCCATGTACTGTGTCTGTGTTTTTCCATGCCATGTATGATCTGTCACCTGTGTACTCTGTCTCCACCCACCTCATGTGTCTCCATGGCAACTGATATGTTCTCCTCCCCTCTGTCTTGTTAGTCGTGTGTATAAATACTCCGGTTCTCCAGTAATTCCCCGCTGATCAGTGTATGTGGCTCCTCCCGTCTCTGTAAGCGTTTTTCCCTGTCTGTACCAGTTGTGTTGTGTGTTATTTTGATTCCTAGCTGCCGACTCGACCATGATTCAGTCTAGCCTGTATAGCTCTGTTCGCCTCGTCCATCGCCTGCTTACACTGTCCTGTGAGTTGTCCTGTGAACTCTTGAATAAACACTTGCAAATGGATTCGACCGTCTCGCTCTTGATCCTTGACAGAGTGTGTGTATATGTATTACCCTCATATTTTTTAATCACCAGCAAGCATTGCTTCAGCACACAGTTAGATTTTTATTGCAATTCTTGCTATTCATTTAAGCAGCGTTTAGTGGTGAAGAAATGATGCTCTTCATCTTGAAGCAAACATAATTTAACACTTTTTTCATGGCTCAAGTGCATGAAGGCGGTTCTAGAGATCAGCGTAATGTCTGTTGACACTTTTTTAATCACATTACACTGTAAATGCACAGCGATGCCAGAGAAAACATGCATCAGATGGCTGAGAGGCTTCATTTATGGTGTTTGTAGTGTTTGAGCTGTGTTTGTGAAGCATCATCTGGCGAGGTGTGAGCGTTCTGCGAGGCTGATGTAATGCTGTTGGGATACGCTGAGTGTTTCTGAAGTCATAGTACAGTTTGAATGTAGATGGAGAGCTAATCATCTGGTCATTCCAGGACAGACGCTCATAAACAGCACAGATGTACAGGCCTTTCTGATGATACCAGCTTCACATTAAAGTTCATTGTGTCTTCTTTTTTTCTGCATGTCGAAGAATAACTCATCTGAGAACCACACCATCATTTCTTTCCGTCTGATTCGTCCTGTTAGAGTAGAGCAGCAGTGATTCTCAGCCTCAGTTTATGTCAGTGGTCTCAGACTTGAACCCGGCGTGTGTCCGGTGAACCTCTTCCAGTTAAGGGCTCTTATGTAATCCATGGGTGGAGGGCAAAAATGAATTCCAAATGTAGCACTTTGTCACTGCGTTCCTGAAAAACTGAAAACACAAGCCCAGAAAGCACCGAAGTCAAGAGAGAACCGCTGGTGACCTCTCTAACACGGATACATGCTGAATTTATCATAATACGCTCTCGTGGAGCCGCTGTAGTTATGTGGTCTGAGACTGTGAATGTAGAACACTGCATTTATTACTCGCCAGAAAAGAAATAAAAGCCTTTCATGGTGTGATCTACGAGCAGAGGAAAGTTGAGCAGGATTGAGGAGACATACAAGCGTCTGTGTTTATGTGGATAATTACAGTGCTACTGTAACCTCAGCAGGTCACGGGCCGGAGACACCGACGAGAAATCAGCTCTAAATATCATGCGTCACTAGAAATGCCAGAGTTTGCTTTTGTTGTATTTTGTCGAGTATGAATTTCTCAAAATGCATTTAGCAGCAGGGGGTTTTCTGTGAAAGATGCTCAATGTTTGAAGTAAATCACTGCCAATATATATATTTAAAATATAAGCTAAATAAATGTTATATTTATTATATTAAATATTAAACACTGATAAAATATATTTTGAAAGTGAAATATTTAGTTCCAACCTGCATATACCAAATTTTCTTTCAAAATATTTTTCAGGGGCAAGAAAATACATTTCCATAATAATTATATATTTTAATTAGTGCTGTGAAATTATTAATCACGACAACATCCAAAATAAAAGTTTTACTGAGTGTGTTTATTATATATATATATATATATATACACACATACAGTATATCTTTTTAAAATATTTGCATGCATTTACCTGTATACATTTATTATATTTTATTATATTTAAAATCTTTTTAAATATAAATTAACTATTTTTTAAGGTAAGTGGTTGCAAGCAATTTATTTTAGCTACATTTAAATAAATTTTGTTGACTATAACTTAAAAAAAAAAGAAAGAAAGAAACTATGTAGATAAAATACTTTTGTTTGCAACAACCTTTAAAAAAATGTAGTATTATTTTTGTCAGTGTACAGAAGTATCCCAGTCATACCCTTAATTATTAAAACTTTAGATTCATGTTGCTGGTGGGGTTTATTAGTTTACTAAAAATGTATTAAGTTTAAATCAAAATTAAAAACAGATTTGACATAAAAACTATTTATTGTTATTTCTCATTTCATTTTTATTCATTTCATATTAATATATTTATATGTTATTTAATCATGTAATTAATAATGCAATTAAGTATTTCACAAAAACAATAATAGTATCTCAATAATGCTAAAACTAATGTGTCTGATTCATTAATGAATGCTTAAAAAAATAATGTTTATTAATGTTGTTTTTATATAGAGAGAGAATCATTTATATGCCTGCAGTACATGTGTTTCTGTCGGATGTGTCACGTCATGATTTTTGGGGATGCTGTTTCATGTTGACTACCGACGTGTTTTTTCTCCTGGTTTGAGGGAAACAGTTGCATGAGGATATTTTTCCAGAAGTGGCCACAAAAATGAGGGGTTTTCCAAATCATTCACAGACTGAAGGTTTGTAGTAGAAATACAGTTAGTAACACTCAGGAAGCCAAAGATAATAACTGTGTATTACTGGAGCTCAGTCAATCACAGACATCTCTCTTCTGCTGGAAGCCTCTTCTGCTCTTTTCTTCAAGTGAAGCTCCATTAAGAGCAGCTGACGGTTTACTGAAGAACAAAAACATATTCTATGAACATTTAAGTTATGAAAACGTAATTTCTCTGAATGTTCAAAAAGTCCTGTTATTTAATTATTTTAAAGACATTCTTGGTTAGATAAAGGTTAAGGAACCAGCCTTTGAAAGAACGTTCTATTACTGTTACTGGAAGAACATGCTCTGAGAAAGTCATGAAAATGTTGTTCTTGGTTGTGTAAGCGTTAAGGAAACATTGTATCATTGTGCAAACATTATAGGAACGTTACATTTCAACATTCTTTGAACATTCAGAAATAAAATGCATTTAAAAAAATGTTCCATGAAAAATATATAAAGGGTGTTTTAGTGCTAATGATTTGAGGGCATCCTATCAGAGCAAGAGAAAGCACCTTCTCCTCAATATCTCGTTCATAGCATAGGCTTAACCTCGCCTCCACTGCCGGACTTCCGACTAAATCCAGGCAATTGAAAATCATCACTATCTAAACCAAAGTCAAACGCTCATTCATTCCGATGTGTAGGGTAAAAAAATGGATCTGTGCAATTTGTCACCCTGCAAATCAATTGAGCATTCTCTTATCTACACCGCAAGCGCCAGGGCGGTCAACAGCGCAAAACCTCAAAGTCGCCTC
Source organism: Enteromius thamalakanensis (assembly GCA_032357475.1). Lineage (NCBI taxonomy): Eukaryota > Metazoa > Chordata > Actinopteri > Cypriniformes > Cyprinidae > Enteromius > Enteromius thamalakanensis. Next base: position 1,394,163 of record JAUCMT010000001.1, read on the forward strand.
GCGACCTGCACAAGAACTGTCTCAATGCGAGCGCCGGGTCACAGCAGCAGGCCTGTAACGGGTCTGGGTCACGCACTAGTTCTCACCACTACAGCTTCAACTTTGGAGACGGTGGGGGTTGCTGTCATTGCACTTTTTGGGGTGTACTCAGGGATCCGGCCGGACGCTTAGCCCTGTCCGCTCCTCACATACAAGAAGGTATAAAATCCCTAGGAGAGTCATCCGATTTCCGAACCCTCTCCCTGGACGGCACGCCAAACACGCTTAATATTACAAGTAAGTACGAACTCGTGAAAGACCAGATAACACAGAACAACGTTGTGTTACAAATGTTACTGGAAGATTGATGGTTTGTAACTTTAAGAGAACCTTGCCACAATGTTCTGAAAACAATAAAGATGCCACAGAAGAAGTTTTGTGTCTAAATAGCTCCATAATTAACCTTCAACATCTGAACAACCCTTCTGTTTCTTTTTTCAAAGCTTCTTTTTGGGGCGGAAGAGATGGTTCTTAAAAGAACCTTTGACTGGACGGAAAAATAATGTTTCTTCTATGGAATGTTCTGCAGTGTAACAGACATATAATGAGTCATTTTCTATCACGTAAACATCGAATCATTGTCTCTTCCTGCAGCTGACTCTCTTTCATCACTGTACAGCATGATGCTAATTACAGCTGGATAGATCTTATACAAACGTTCAGATTGAATTTGTCCTCTCTATACTGTAATGGATGGCATATGTGGAGTTATATCTGAGGTTTTGGTTTATGTTTGCCACAGGATGATGTAATCTGGCTTTGGTTTCTCTCCAGACTGCTGATACAGCTCCTTGGCTTTGGCTTTCTGATGTCTTCAGCTCTGTCTTCTTCCTCTTTCTGTGATTCATATCTTTATTTATCGTTATTTTCCCCCTGAGGTTCACTTGTGCAGTTTTTAACTACCTCTCTCGAGAGAGAGAGAGTTGAGACCATACAGAGCTCATGAATATTTAATGAGCAAGTGTTTTTTAGAACGCCCAGAGAACATTTAAAAGTGACATTCTCATAATGTTTCAAAAGATACAGAATGGAATGTTCAAGTAACATTCAGGTGAAAAAACTTTATTAATACATTTTAAAAACTGGACATTTTTGACCTTGCGAAAACATTCAGAAAATACTTGGGAAATAGTCTTTGAGCATATTTTGTTAGCTGGGATTCCCTCAAAGTTTTAAACAAGCGTTCATTCTGTAACATTAACCGAATGTCTGTTTAAAGTTCTAATGTTCTCAAAATAGTAGCACAAAAACATTATTCAAAATTGGTAACACTTTATTTTGATGGTCAACAGTAGACAGTTTACTAACAATAAGTAAATTTGTAACTCCATGTCAGCTAGCAGTCATTAGAGTATTAGTAGACTGTCTACTTAATATCTTCTAACGCTTTATTTTGATGGATTCACAACATGCTACATGCTGACTATCAGAAACTTATTCTACTAAACCTACCCTAACTAGTTTACTCTAAGAGTTAGTAGACATGTAGCTGCAAACTAATGAGAATTGGAGACATGTAGTTGATATGTAGTTACAAAGTTACTTATAGTTAAATGGACTATCGAAAAAAAGTGTAACCACAAAAGAATACAATGTATCATTGCATGACTAAGAACAAACACTTTCAAACCAGCAGTATAGTTATGCCATTATCTTTCTGTCCAGCAGCACAATAATCACTCTTTTTTGTGGCAATAAAGGGCTTTTCTTGACGTGAGTGAATGAAGCGTGGGATTAAAGCGATTCTTTGTGTTGGCTGAAACTGAAAGCATTGCTCATCCTTTAGAAGTCAAATATTTTTGCTCTGTTATGAATAAATATATCTGAGTCATTTTGAGCATCACTTGCACCTATAACCTTCTCCAGGCTGTTATCAATGAAAAGGAACAATCACTGTCAACTCCTTTAGCAGAAGTACATTTAAGTCAAGGATTGTTAAGACTGTGAAGATGCAGGTTTATTTTCTTAACTAGTTGTTATAATCTCAAACATTTCTAGAAATATGCAAAAGCAAAACACTCAACGTTTAGGTTATTAAAAAAGCATTGCTGAACAATAGCAGCAGAGAAGAAGAAATAGTCACAGTAGTCGTTTGTTACTGTTACGCCTCCATACAGTGGCTTCTGTGGTCTGGCTGTGATTAGCGTTTCCTCGTTAAACCGTCTGACTTATTAAGTCCACACTAGATCCTGTTAGGGCCTGGCAGGGGTGCACCATGGGAATGTGACACGTTTGTTGATTACATCTGTAAAAAACAATTGCAAAAGATGACCTGCATGCAGGGCCGTTGTCATTTCGTCTTCATGGGGGGGCACACTTGCTATGATCTCAGAAATAGACATTCACCAAAACAAATACAACCTAGCTATTTTTATTTAAATCGATCAAATTCTATAAACAGATTTAAACAGACAGTCTGTCAAGTCATTTGAGTTATTTGTTGAATTCTGATTAATTTCTGTATGTTAGAATCAGCTCTCAAATCCAGAAAGAAAAGAGATTCCATTATAACTTTGTGAGATGGGTTACAGCTTTTTAATCATTTGTTACATGGAGCTTTTAATGCCATATAATCCATTCAAAATTGAAAAGTTGGAAAAATGTGAAAAATTTTCTCTCAAAATTACAACAAGTAGCCTAATAACCAATCAACACAGTCTCACAACCTATTTGTACATATTTGTACAAGATCTTGTATTTATGCTAATTCATACTAAATATGACCTCACTCGTACGTTTTTTGTTCAATTTGTCTAAAACCCCATGAAGGGTAGGTTTACAGGCGGGTTAGGTTTAGGTCATTCGTAAAAATTCATACGAATTGTAAAATTCGATTAGAAGAAATCATATGAGTGAGGTCGTATGAATTTGTACGAATTAGCTACCTCATAAAATATGTACGAATTGCCGTCAGATCAGGTTGAACGGATCGGACAAAAATTGTGTCAAAAATAGTCTATGCATTAAGAATATGACTCACAATTAATTTCAAATTCCAACAACACAATAATAATAAAACAATAATAGGCCTAGCCTACATGATAGACACGAAGTTTTTTTGGACTTTAAAAAAACAGTTTCCTCTATTATTGTAAGTTTAGGAAAATATGCTGCACAAAACAGAAGTTGTCCATTTTTTTTATGGTATTTTTTTTTTTTTTACGAAAACAAAAATGAGTATCTCGCAATTCAGATTTTCTTTTTCAAATCAGATTTCATATGTTTGACTGAATGAAAATAAACGTCAATTAAACCCTTTGTTTTGTTAAACCCTTTCATGTGAAACATTCAAGTAGACACTTTACTTTACTTCTGAGATGTCAGAGGATATAAGTGACATGACAGCAGCCGCTCTGAGGAATGTGCTGCTCGCATTGCCGCCTATTTAGGGACACTCCTCCCTAAACGTCTTAGGTAACACACACACACAAGCCCAGATGATAAATGCAGTCCAGCGACATGACATGGACGTCGCACACTGTCCCGTTCCTCTGCTTCTGTAAGTCTCATGTGTTCACAGAGGGTCAAAGGTCAGGCTGAGGAGCGTGGTCAGTGGGCCAGTAAAGCTGAGTTTCTGCTGGCCGTTGCTGGACAGATCATCGGTCTGGGTAATGTTTGGAGATTCCCGTATCTGTGTTACAAGAACGGAGGAGGTGTGCTTCACTATATTGTATGGCATATAGTGTTGGGTACTGTTTGAATTTGATCAGTTCTGACTATGATTATTGTTGTTACTCCAGAGCTGTTGTGTATTTTGTATATGATTCTCCTGTCTGTGTGTGTGTGTGAGGATAGGTGTGTTTTTCGTGCCGTATCTGTTATTCCTGGTGGTGTGTGGAGTTCCTCTGTTTCTTCTGGAGACGGCTCTGGGTCAGTTCACGAGTCTGGGAGGAGTCGGCGCCTGGATGAAGATCTGCCCACTCTTTGCAGGTTACAGTCGTTTCAAGTAACAACCTCAAACACACACACATATATTCATATAGTACATATTAACGTCAAGTGTGTATATATATATATATATATATATATATTGTGGCCTGGAGAGGAACTACACGTGAGAGCAGTCCCGTGCCAGAAGCATCCATGTAGAGCAGGAAGGGGCAACTGAAGTCCAGGGTGCGAATCCTGTCGGGTTGCCCCTTCCTGGTCATGTCTGTCAGGAGGGGAAGCTATAGAGGAAAAGCTGGGGATAAAACAACGGTAATAGCCCGCCAACCCCAGGAATGCTCGTACCTGGTTCTTTGTGGAGGGCTTCGGGGCATCCAGGATGGCCCAAACCTTCACTTTATCCATCGCTTCATCCATCGCTAGGTGACACTTGCAGGGGTTGGCGGTCAGCCCAGCCTAACAGAGCTCAGACAGCACCCTCCGAAGCCGCTCCAGGTGGTCCTCCCATGCCTGGGCTAGATCGAGCACAGTCTCTGTCTTCGTCTTGGGGACGACAAGCAGATGTTTTACCTCCCCCCGTCGTTCCGCGACACAGTAAAACAGACCGTCTTCAACGACAAAGTGTGGGAGAGGATGGGGGGCTGGGAGGACCTCCAGGCCCTCCAGGATCCATACTTGGCCCCAACAATGTTTGAGACGGTCATTCTTCTTTTGTGCTCTTCCAAATTCTCCCCCTCCCGTGACCTGCTGGAACACATCAAAGAAAAGGTTAGGATCACGAGATGGGGACTCACCATGTCTCCCACTGATCAGTTCTGATTATTGGACGTTAGCAGGCTGGACTGGCTCTCAGACCCCCGCGACGGCACCCGGCGCTGGCGGCAGGCTGTGTGGCTGTGCCAAGGGCGGCTTCAAATCCCGGCCAGTCACGGCCCAGCAGCAAGTCTTTGGCAGGCTGCCTCATCGAGCGGGGCAGAGCTCTCAGCATTCGATCGACTACTACCCTTTCGGCGACCACGGTGGGTGATGGGGACCCCTCCAGGAGCCAGTGTTCCTCTAACTGCATCAGATCAGTGGCTTGGGGTCTGGCTGGCAAAAAAGGTCTGTATTCCCACTTATGAAACCGCTGGGAAGCTGTAGTGGCTGAAAGCCCCAGTCGACCAAAAATTTCTCTTTTGAGTTCATTATAATTATTTTGTGAAGACGCAGGTAATGAAAAATATGCCCGTTGGGCCTCACCAGACAGCAAGGGTGCCAGCACCGCGGCCCAGTTACCTCTAGCCCAACCTTCTGTGTTAGCGACAGATTCAAACATTTTAAGGTAAGCCTCAATGTCATCATCTGCGGTCAGCTTGAGTAGTAGCCGACCGGCTGTCACTCGCGGATCTGGCAGGGGGATGTTTTGAGCGGCTGGCAACCGAAGCTCCGCTAAATATCCGTGAATCTTGCTTTGTTGATCGGTGAGGAGCTCAAAGCAGTGCTGCTGGCGGACACTAACCTCTGTAAGTTGTTTCACAAGGTCCTCCATCGTTGCGGGGAGGAGCGCGCGCCTAAAACAGAGAACCGGAAGTGAGTGATGGACAAAATGCCAGTGTAAAAAATGTTGAGTCTTGCTCTACGGTGTCCTCGGGCCTGGTCGTTTGCCCGCATTCTCCACCACTGTGGCCTGGAGAGGAACTACACGTGAGAGCAAGACTTTGAGTTAGCCCCGGAGGGTGATATTTATTAAGGAAGTGACAGGTAAACAAACAGTGGTGCTGGTGCTAGCGTCTTCGGTGCTTGGTACGGTCGTGAATCCTCTTCTCTCGTGCAGTTCCAGTGACAGGGCCGGTGTGGGGTAGGTGCAAGGGAGTGCTGTTACCCCAGTGAAAGGTTCCAGGAAGTTGAGGAGCCAATCGGGCACGGCGTGTCTGCGGAAACAAGGAATAAAGACAGCAGGTAAGTTCACACACCATTGAAGATAGTTCTCAGTCTTCTGTGCTGGGGAGCCAGCTTATATTTGGGTCCAAACCGTGACCGATTGGTCCGTGCTGAGTGGATCCAAGTGTGGGTTGTTGGTTGCCAGGGCGACGCTGATTGTCCTTTGGGATTCCCGCCACAATATATTTTTTTATACTATTATACTTTTTCAAAATATTTCAAATGAGTTTATTTTATATTTTCTCTTTTTCGTTTCTATATTTTGTTGTGGTTTTTTTCTTTGTTTGTTTTTGTCATTGTAGTTTTAATAAATTAATTTCATTTTTTAATTTCATGAAATTAAAATGAAGTTGTCTTGTTTTGTTTTAGGTTTACTTATTAATAACAACCCTGTTATTATTAGAAGTAGGAACTTCGGGTAATAGGCCTAATTTTCCATTTTTTTGTACTTGATCACATGACATTTATCTGGTCACATGACTACTTAAACCTGCCACACAGACCCAAAATGTATTTTTTAGTCATGAATGCAACTTTCTGTTTTGAAATTGAGTTTCTTTATTATCAGTATATGTGTTTGTGATTGGCTGGTTGTTGTTTCAGGTCTGGGTTTGGCGAGTCAGATGATGATCTTGCACAGCTGTGTGTATTATATCATTATTCTGGCCTGGGCTCTTTTCTACCTCTGCAGCAGCTTCCAGACACGGCTTCCCTGGTCACACTGCAACAACACCTGGAACACAGGTGTCAAACACACACACACAGACCCAGTGTACTCACAGCTGTGTGCAGCCGGCCAAGATTTAGGCCCAGTTTTGGCCCAGCTCATTTCCATTCTCCAAACATCTCAACACTCAGGACTGAGCTCATTCCCCACCCATCAAGCACATCACACACACACAGAGCACCAGATCTGACTCATTCTATACAGATTTTTTCACACTGAAATGTAAATTTGAGCCAAATTTGCACCAGAAGATTGTAAAGTCTAACACTGACAGCGCATGCATTCTCTCAGCATATTCTTTCTTTTTTTTTAACCCACAGTGACGTTGAGTGTGACATGAGTATATCTGTGTTGTGTCTCCTTCAGATTCCTGCGTGGGGTTTGATGGACACAACATGAGCCATCTCTCTGAAAACAGCACGTCTCCGGTCATGGAGTTTTGGGAGTGAGTCTGGTGCGAGTGTGTGAAGCTTTGCTGGTGTACTTGTGAGTGTTTGTGAGTGTGTGTCTCTCTCCAGACGTGAGGTGCTGGACCTGTCTGCTCAAGTGAATCGTCTGGGCTCACTGAACTGGCGTCTGGCTCTGTGTCTACTGCTCGTCTGGATCCTCTGCTATTTCTGCATCTGGAAAGGAGTCAAATCCACCGGCAAGGTAAACGCTGCCTGTGTTTTCATACCACAACATGAGAGGAGTTCCTCCTTTATACGCCTGATGCCAAAGTGCAGGAAATCTGAGGCATATTTTAATGGAATGTGATGCTGAGTGAATATAAACTTTAAAAACGTTTGTACATTTTTGTTTTCTTTTAATAGAAGTATAAACGGATAAATAAATCATTATGCATCGTGGAGTGTTGCAAAAACACATAAAAGTGCATTGAAATGTAAGCATGCATGCATAAATTACTGAATCATTAAACGCATTGTGGAATGTCACAATGGAAACATAAAAGGGCATTGAAATATAAAAATTAATTACTGAATAAAACGTAAAGAGCATAATTTAAGCATGCATGTATGCACAAATAAATGCATTAAATGCATCACAGTATGTTGCAATGGAAACCTTAAAATGCATTCAAATATAAATTAATGAATGAAATTTAAAGTTTATATTGTGAGTGTGCATATATGTATAAACTAATGCATAAATAATTCTGCTATGGAAACATAAAAGGGCATTGAAAAATAAGAATGAATGTAAAGTGTACATTGTAAGTGTGCATATATGCATAAGTAAAAATATAAATCATAAAATGCATCACAGAATGCTGCAATGGAAACAAAATTGTATGGATGCATGAATACATAGCTCATTAAATTCATCAAGGAATGCTGCAATAAAACCATAAAAGTGCTTTAGTATGTATGCCTAAATTAATAAACTAAATGCGTGTTTTATCACGTTTCATTGCTCAGTCAGTGATGTATGTAAGAGTTTCAGTAGGTATTTTTTTACTTATTTCATTTTAGTTTAATTAAATCTCATACTTGGCGTGGCATTAAATTACAAGCAAACGATAACATTTCATTTTAATATCAGTTAAATTATTATTTATTTTATATCAAACTCTGCATTTTCTGAAATGTGTTTGGGTTGATTTGTGTATTATTGTGTTGTGTAGGTAGTGTATGTCACAGCCACTTTCCCGTACGTGATGCTGCTGGTGTTGTTGGTTCGAGGTGTTTCTCTCCCCGGAGCTGTGGACGGGATCATTTATTACCTGAAACCCAATCACACACGGCTGATGGACCCACAGGTACCTGATCACCTGGAAACACACCTGAGCGTTCCTGAACATCTCAACAAACACATGCAACACACATTCATCTCCACTAACACACACGTGCAGGAACAAGTATCAAGAAGTGAGATTGCTTTGACATACTTATATTTGACAATCACTATCTGTTACAATTATGATCACGTATCTCTTAAAAACTAATGTATGATTTTATAGTATATGATTTTTAGAACCATATAAATTTTATTATGGATTTTTGTAAATGATTTTTCATGCAGCGTGACACAGCTCTAAGTGAATTTAAACACCCAGCAAAGTTTTAAAATCTGAAAGTGCTCCGTGTATGAAGTTATTGTCTCTCAAATGGAAGAGTCAACTCTGAATCACTGAAACAAATCACTTTAAAAAACGAGTCCCAGGCTGCTTCACACTGACATCAGCATCAAATATTAGCATATACCCCGCCCACTTGTTGGTCTGTTTGCGTTGGTCTGAAAGAAAATGCAGATTCATTCTTCACCACTAGGTGTCACTTTAGGAGCTGTAAAATATCTGTTTCCACGATAACACTGTACACAAAGCAGCCTAAGCATTTCACTGCGTATCATTCTGTGTATGACTGTGAATGTGACAAATCAAATTTGAAGCCTAAAACACTGCTTTTAACTCTTATCAAACATGCATGCCTTTAATTTTCAAGCGATCCTAAAAAGCATTAGTTGGTTCAGGTGTGTTTGATTAGAGTTGGAGCTGAGGAGGGTTAGGGACCCCTGCCTTACATGAATGTAAACCTGTAATTGGGGACTCCAAAGCCAAAAGATCAACCTTTCATAACCTCATTTTCACATTTATAAGTATATTTCTGTCTCTCATATGTTCTCTCACATATATTCAGGTAGTTACCTTTCACTTGACATTATAGAGTCTCTAACTGAAAAGTAACTTTTGATGAAAACGGATTAGAAGTCTATACACGCATACCCTTTCAGCTGGATTTTATCTGGTCATTTAATCCTTTGTGGCGCTCTGCTTTGTTCAGTTTTTAGTCTACAGGGAAAGATCTGCGATGAGTTTATTTGGAAGGCTGCATGTAAAAGCCAGAGATAAAAGCCTCATGAAGCCCATTTGTGTGTTTCTGTGTCTGAAGGTGTGGATGGACGCTGGGACTCAGATCTTCTTCTCTTATGGCATTGGTCTGGGAAGTCTAACAGCTCTCGGCAGCTACAACAAATACAACAACGACTGTTACAAGTGATTCCTTTCTCTTACACACTTATCCTCAACATCACATTAGCAATATACACTATATACTCCACTCATGTCACTGTAAAAAAAAGACAGCTTTTTAGGTTTTATGGTTTTAAGTTAAATTTACAGTTAAATACCGTAATTTTATTAACCTATTAAAGTACTGAAATCTGTTTTTTACCTTCAAAATACACTGATAAACACCAAATACAGGTAATGATGAGAAAGTTACATGATGAACCAAAGCCCATCGCAAGCAGCTTTTAAATATGAACATATACTGTATAGAAGGAGCTCAGAGTCGTTCACACAAACACTAAACACCATCATTAAACTCAAATATACAAGAAACATTCATTTAACAACAATACATGTGACACACAACCCTAATAAACAGAACTGACAAGAAAACACTAAGAGGAAACTGAAAAGACTAAATTAAAACATTTTGGGAATTTCAGTTTACGGTAAATTTTACAGGAAATAACCATTAACCGTTTAACAGGTTTTACCGTTAATGGTGGGGGGTTTTTTACAGGACAAAAACTGAAATTAAAACTTTAAAAAACATTTTCATGTCTTAAAATGATTTTTTTTCATTAAAAACCGTCATTGCAACTACTTTCGAAAAGAAAATGTTTCTGCTTTTCCTTTAATTTACTTTGAAGTACTAAAGCAAGTGCAAGACTGAAACAAAAAATAAAAACTATATTGACGCATTTTAAAAACACAACCTACAAAAACTACTTTTAAATGTACTACTACTAAGTTTAAATAGTATGTTTACTTTATGAGAGTTTATCCATAGTCTCTTACTTTTTACTGCACTGCATTTCGTAAATAAACGTTGTTTGTTTTGCATTTAATAAGAGCATTAAAGTGGCTTATTGTACTGTATTGTATTTCTGAAATACATTTACTCAAGTAAAGGTAAGAAAATAATAGATTTCTGATGTAATTAAGTATTAATTGATATTTAATATGAAACATAGTGCCGTAAAATGTATGGAATGTTGTAAAGTTTTAGAGAATTGAAGGAATTGTACTGACACTTGACAGTAGAGTTAAAATACTTTACTTCTGTCTATAAAAAGACAAAAAACATACAATAATAATAAAAAAATAAACTTTTGCCTAAGATTTAAAAAATAATATTAAATAAAAACGAATCTTAAATATTACATTAAACTATTATCCCAGTGATAATAAAATAACACAGGATTCATTTGTTCATGTAAATTGTAGTAATGGAATATTTTCATTTACTTTTATTTACCAGTATTTTGTGTTTCAGGGACTGCTTCAGGCTGTGTCTTCTGAACAGCTGCACCAGCTTCCTCTCAGGGTTTGCTATCTTCTCTGTGCTGGGCTTCATGGCTCAGGAGCAGGGTGTGGACATCGCAGACGTGGCTCAGTCCGGTGAGAAACCAGATTGTGTGAGTTCTGAGGAAAATCCAAAGAGCCTACATCTCAGCCAACAAAAATGTCTTCTAAGAACTTTTTTGCTAAAGTTTTTTTATTATTATTATTATTTCTGGATGTTCTCTGAACTTCCAGTGTTTTCTTTTTGTATGTACTTTTATGTAATAGACATTAAGACATTATTGGAATGTTACTTTTGAATGTTCTCTAAACATTCTGAAACAAGTGGATACATTTTAAAATATTAGAAGCAAACATTTCAAAAAGTGTTGCAATAAAAAGAAATCAGTATAGATATATATGTATGTATTGGTCAAAGATGTTAAGACACAACAAAAGTGATTTTATTTCCATGGAAAGCACTGTAATGTTCAGTTGAATGTTCCATTGTATCATTTTACAAACATTATGAGAATGTTACTTTTGAATGTTCTCTGAAACAAGTTGAAACAAGTAACGTTTATAAAATATTGTCCAACTGAAAAGTTTCCAAAAATGTGTTCCATAAACGATGTGCTAACATTTTGAGAAGATTGCCAGATATCTTTGAATTAATGCATTGGATGAATGTTACTAGAAGAAGCTTGTCAGGATCTTCTCTATAACTGTCTTTTTGTGTATTTATCTGTATGCTGAATGTCTCATTCAGGTCCTGGACTGGCGTTCATAGCATATCCGCGAGCCGTGTCCATGATGCCTGTCCCTCAGCTGTGGGCCGTGTGTTTCTTCCTCATGATCCTGATGCTGGGTTTGGACACACAGGTGTGTGCTGCTGACGCTCAGGTGAGTCTGCTGTGCATTCATCAGTGCTCATAGCTGTGTGTGTGTGTGTGTGTGTGTTCTCAGTTCGTCAGTCTGGAGGCGCTGATGATGTCCGTGTCGGACCTGTATCCTTCACTCATCCGCAGACGCCACCGGCGTGAGATTCTGCTGCTGCTCGTCTGCTCCGTCTGCTTCTTCATCGGTCTTCTGATGGTGACGCCGGTCAGACATTACACTCGAATCCATTAAAATATACCTTACCAAGGGTTTGGGGTTCATGTAAATAAACATTTATTTATCAAGGATGAATTAAATGTAATAAAAGTGACAATAAAGACATTTATAATGTGACAAAAGAGTTCTATGTCAAATAAATTGTGTTATTTTAAACTTTCCATTCATCTGTAAATCCTGAAACTTAACAAGTACCAAAAATATTGAGCAGTACGACTGTTTTCAACACTGATAATAATCAGAAATGTTTCTAGAGCCGTAAATCAGTATATTATTATGAAGAGTGGAGAAATGATGCTGAAAATACAGCTTTGATCACAGACATAAATTACACTTTAACACAGATTCACACAGAAAATGTTTGTTTTACATTCTAATAATATTTTACAATTTCTACTGTGTTTTTGATCAAATAAATGCAGTCTGTGTGAGCCTTTGACCCTTTCAGCAGACACAGGTCTTTATTCCTGCTCAGTCAGATCAATCTGTCATCTCATGATGAAGATGTGTGTTTCGCTGTGTGTGTGTGTGTGTGTGTGTGTTCAGGAAGGCCTATATGTGTTTCAGATCTATGATCATTTCTCCTGCAGTGGAGCCAGTCTGCTGTTGCTGTCCATCTGTCAGTCTGTGGCCATCGGATGGATCTACGGTACACACACACACACACTCAATAATAACATCACTTTAAATATAATGATAATCCTAATAATTTGATATCATCACTAAACATTCTGCAGCCTGAAAGCTGTCGGTGTGTTGTTGTGTTGTTGCCAGGTGCTGATCGTTTCAGTAACGATATCAAGCTGATGATTGGTTACGAGCCGCTCTGCAGCTTCCGGCTGTGCTGGCGTTACCTGACGCCCGGCGTCTGTGTGGTGGGTCACGCGATCTGGACACTAACCGCTGACCCCCAGCAGACTCTGATCCGTCTCTGTGTGTGTCCAGGGCACCTTCGGCTTCTCTCTCATCCTCTGGACTCCGCTGACCCTGGCTAACGGCGTGCCGGCCCCAGGATGGGCCACAGTGATGGGCTGGATGCTGGCGCTGTCCTCGGTGTGTTTCCTGCCGCTCTGGGCCGTCTACAGCCTCATGAACACACCTGGAGCCCTGCGACAGGTGCACAAACACAGCACAGCACTCGAGCACAGAAGCAGTCATCAGCAGCACAGGTGTACAGCTATAGACAACCTGTCAAAATTATACAGTTTTCTTTTGTGCCAAAAATCATTAGTATATTAAGTAATATATTACATATAAATATATATAATTATTCAAGTATAATATAAATGATAACAGCAAATCAATATAATCATACAAATACTATAATAGTGTATAAATAATACTGTGTATGCTATATACTAATAACAATGATTTGCTATGTATGTGTTTATATATCAGAATATTTTTAAATAATAATAGATATGATGTATTTTAATGTTAATAATAAAACCAACAAATAATAAACAAAAAATTATAACAGTTTTAAAATAACACTGTTAAAGCATATATATATATATATACCAGTGAATGAGAGTAATATATATATAATATGATAATGATAAATATATAAAAATATATGAATAATGTAAATACTATTGTAGCATGAAAATAATTGTAAAAAATGATACAAAATAATTCTAAAATTACTATGATTCACTCTCAAACCGTTTATATTTGTTTTTTAATAGATTTATTATTATTATTATTATTAATATGTATAATTTCCATAAGTGGTGTATGTCTGAGGGTTTGGTTAATTTTGTCAAAAAGTATTTTTTAAATGTTTAACCGCTTAGTGTTGAACTAATAATGGTTCAGATGTTAATAAAAAAGAAGCATATAATGCATATATGAGTTTCTATTGTGTCTAGGAGGACAGTAACTGGTTGGCTCATGGAAGGTCTTCTGGAGAGCGTTTAATCTCATCTCTATGGTTCATTGTTAAGTGAATGGCTGTTGTTTATGTTGGTGGCAAATAAAAGTCCTGACGCAGACAGAGAGTCTGGAGCTGAATAACACAGCGCTCATGTGTTCTGGTCTGCAGCGTCTGCGTCTGCTGTGCCGCCCAGCGCTGGACTCACCGCCGACAGACGAGCACCTTTCTGCGCTTGACCTTTGACCTCCGCACAAAGAACCACTTAAAGACATGCTGTGATGGAGTGAAACTGAGCAGATCTGATATAAAGAGCTCCGATACCAGGCTGTAGTGGAAGAGGAAAACTGATCTCATACTTTTATTTCCTACTGAGTATAGTTCATAACATATTTACTGACAGATGATAATAATAATAAGATATGCCTGACTTGGCATACTACTTGTCATTTGTTTAAAGTTCTAATGTTTCACTTCATTGTTGTCTTTTGCAGTCCACTTATTCTGGTTATTTTGGGCAATAGTCATTGGTAAAAATTAAATCATGATTTTTATAAAATGATCATAAAGTGATTTTATGCATACAGAACTAAGAAAGCATGCCTAAATAATGTTTTTTGTTGTTTGTTTTTTATTTCTCTCAAATGCAATAAACATTAATGACATTACCTGTATTTTCTGACGTGAACAGAAACTTCTAACACAAAACATGATAAAATCACAGAATCGCTGAAAATTCTGTGATGGGCTCATGCAAGAGATGACAATGTAAGTCAGTGACCGGCATCAGCTGTGATCCACGCTCGGATAACCGAATTCATTTTATATACATTCATACTTTCACTGTAGCACCTATCCCACCTTTACCCTTAACCTTCCCACTCCTGAACAATCTGTTCTCTGGTCCTGTAGAATGATGCAATCAGTCACGAGACACACAAGAGCCAATGGAAATTTACAACCGAGGCTGACGTAAGGATCCTCCTGGCAATATATTTTGAATGTGCAGATTCTCTCTCAGAAATCAATCCTTTTGCTTCAGAAGAATAAGAATATTAATCCTTTTTAATCAATAATGTTAGTAGTTGTATCTGCTGGTTTATCTTCTTTTATTAACAAATGGCAGGTGTTGGGTTACATGCATAAAATAATATTAATAAAACTGTTGTGAAAAATCACACCCCAATACGTATGCAATAATATCATTACCCAATATTTGAATCCAGTTATGTGTGCGTGGATCTCAGCTGATGCCAGTCACTCACTCACATTGGTATCTCTTTTCAATTTTCAACGATTGCGTGATACTAACACAGAATGATGCGTTAAGAGTCTGTGGTCATTACACAGGTTCTGTGAGATCAGGCTGAAGCAGACACCTAATGGACAGAGACTGGGTTTCAGTGTCAATAATCATTTGTCTCACGGTGCAAAAGGCCTCGGTTGTTTGTAAAGCATGTAAAATATAAACCTCTGTGCTATTGTATTATGAGCGAGGCATGCTGGGACAGAACATAACAGATGGACTGCACGGTGATAACTAGAAGAGCCTCTTAGCACTCTTGTTTTATAAATGGATTCATTTAGTGCTGTTGGCTGTGTGTGTGTGTGTGTGTGTGTGTGTGTTCACACAGACGCTCAATATGTGCACCGTCTGCGCACGTGTTCATGCACGCGTGTCCATATGCACGTTTTGATAGTGTGTGCTCTATATTTAGAGTGCATCGGATGGTGTGTGTGATATTGTGTTGATGAAGCAGATGAAGATTATATCTGACGCTGTAATGTGTTTGATACAGTAAAGCGATGCACGTTGGACTCTCAGAGCTAAAGCATGTTGGTACAGAGCACCACTGGCCTTCATTCACAGTGCTTAGTCAAAAGAACAAATATTTAAAATATACATTAAAATATTAATTTCTTGTTCTTACATTCATTTGGAGATTCAGTGTGATAATATAGGCTTATTTATTTGTTATTTATTTATTAAAATATTAGGAGCAATTAATACAGCAAAATGTGTTTTTTTTATGTTATTATGCCGTAAATGTGAAATTTGTCTGTTAAGATTCAGTCTTTTAATTTAATAATACAACTTTAGCTTTACATCTAGTTAATGTGTAAAGCTCTATCCTTTGTGTCAGCTCTTAATCAACAACCCAGATAAACAGCAAAATATGTTCAGACAGCAGAAGACTCAGAGAGCACTTCAGTCGTTTCACTATGATTTATTTTGTGTAAACAGGTTTGTTTTGACGGGAAAGCGAGTGAGTAAAGCTCATTTCAGACCCGAGCCAGAGGTGATCCGTGGGTTACAGCGATCCCTCAGCATTCATCATCCAGAACAAACATCCTCCGACCCACGGGACTCCAGGATCACAACATTTCTCTCAAACCACTGACAGATAGGTGAGAGGCAGAGGAGCCTCTTCACGAGCCCTTCAGAACCGCAGCACAATTCAGTAAAGTTCATATCTATGAACATATTGAAGTCTAGAATGTGTCACTTTTGATGAGGTCTTTCAATAGAAATGCTAAATAATTAAAGTGTACCTGCAATTACTCCATTTGAGGTGTTTAATTGGACTTCTTCTGCACAATTATAGTGCATGAGGTCGTTGCAAGTTAGCAGACTTTAAGTATCCCAGTTTAGAACAAATACGGTGGAAATTTTAAGCACATAAATATGAAAATATATCTGTCGTATCCTTGAAATAAAGTTATTTCTGATGCATTTTAGATATATTTATAACATACATATTTGTAATATTCATATTTATGCATTACAAAGCAAAAAATGATGAAGACAAACATGTTTTTCTTTAAAATGATGTCACAGATGAATAATTCACAATAAACCCCAATTCTTTGGTTACTTTTATAAAGTGATTTACTCCAGTCTTCAGTGCCACATGATCTTCAGAAATCATAATAATGCTCAGTATTTTTGTGGAAAGCATGATACATTTATTTTTCAGGATTCACAGATGAAAAGAAAGTTTAGAAGAAAAGCATTTATATAAATAAAATAGAAAACTTCTAAGACATCTTTACTATCACTTCTTTCTTTTACATAATATATGTATGTGTACTGTGTTTAATTATTATGTGTACATAAATACACAAACATACAGTATATATTTTGAAAATATTTACATTTATATACATTTATATTATTATATTTTAAAATATATATATTTAATATATACATACAACATATTTTTCTAAAATATAAATACACCTGCATGTGCTTGTATTTATATATACATAATACATATATGTGTACTGTGTATATTTATTATATAAACAATAACTTTTATTAATTGTGACTGCATAACATTGACTGCGCTAGTTAATTTCTTATATTGCCCACGACAGAGCACAACTGTTTTGAAACTGAAATATTCCTGAGCAGAAGAGAGTAATTTGAGTATTGTGTGTCTGACAGTGACTCGGCTGCAGTAAACAAACACTGAGAGCCGTGAACAGTCATGTCTTCTATGAGAAGCTGAATGCAGTGTGGTTTTTTGAATAGACTCATATTACACAACACTGACAGCGCTGACACACACCCAGCAGAGCGCCTGAAGATGCCACAAAACACTGGATATCTGCCAGATCCATGTTCAGTCACTGACACCAGAGCTATTTTGGAGGCAGCATCAATTATCCATCACCTCCAAGCCCAGGTCATCATACGTGAGTTTGGAGAAAGTGCCTTATTTAATAATTCAAATAATGTTACTCAACGACAGCATGCTACAGCTTTGAAAGCTTCGACGCCCATCATTTACTCCACGACAAGCCAAGATACCTTTCCTCACAAACTACTCTGATTCAGATCAAAGCATTGTTTTAGTATCAGTGAGGTCATTTCTTAAGATTTGAATCCATTTTAATTTTAGTAAGTTATTTGTTTTTGTAGCTATGTATGTATGTATGTATATATGCTGTCAAAAGATTAATCACATTCAAAATAAAAGTTTTTGTTTACATAATCTGTGTGTGCGGTGTGGCAGATAGTTGCTGGAATTCTACCATAAAAAATATACGGTACGGTAAACATTTTTGGTTTTACAGTTTAAAGTTAAATTTACAGTTAAATACCGTAATTTCATTAACTGATATAATGTTAATATACCAAGCTTTGAGGTGTTTAATTGGACTTCTTCTGCACAAAATTAAAGTGCATGAGGTCTTTATATTTTACAGGAATTTACCGTCAACCATTTCACAGATTTTTACTGTATATGTAAAGTATATGTCTATAGTTTTTACTCATTTTTATTTGAGTTAAAAATTAGAACTGTTGCTTTGTTAACAATAAAATATTGTCAATATTTTATTTTACATTTACATTTATTCATTTAGCAGACGCTTTTATCCAAAGCGACTTACAGGTGGGGAAAACAGCAAGCAATTAG
>JAUCMT010000001.1:1412543-1425827 GCA_032357475.1 Enteromius thamalakanensis
GGTTTAATAACAACATTTTATATATATATATATATATATATATATATATATAAAATATATATAAAACAATTATAATAATAATAAAAATGAATAAATTTATATAAAATAATAATAATAATACATTTTGAAGCAACTTTTAACAAAACTGAGTGTCATTTCCCACTTTATAGACACTTTATAAACAAAACCTTTTATTTTGATTTTTTTTTTTCAGCCTTTTCAATATATTTTCTCTTTATTTCTGGTATTATGATTCTGTATTGTGGCTTTTAAACATATTTTTAAGTTGACAGGTTTGTCCAGCGAAAGACGGAACTACGAAACCAAACCCGAACGGCTTTTAACAGATGCAGAGAAACAGAAGCGCTGGAAAATGTCAGACGTGGCCGAGACTCATAAATATTAGTCACAGGCCAGCTTTCACTTCAGCGTGAGAGAGACAGATTTAATTAATCACAAAGCCTATCTCTGCCCCCAATAACAAAACTTTACTTCTTCCATTAAAACTGCTGTCCCACTCTGGAGTATTTTCCTGTCATATCCGCTCAGATAAGCCTGTGTGTGTGTGTGTGTGTGTGTATCTCTCCAGCAGGAGTTCAGGTTTATTAGCGCAGCTCCTGAGATCTCCTGTATCTGATATCAGAGTGGAAATGCACATGCTCATGGATATTATCGTGACTCTGGCAGCCGCGCGACACTAAATTCATCCACAGAGGTGGAAAGCGAAGGAAACGCAGCCAGAGGATGCACCAAGCTGCAGAGATAACAAACAGACCCAGGACAACCACTAACTTTCTTCAGTAAAACACAAAAGGAGGCGTTTAGCCAAATGTTCCTCCTGCTCTTTTCCCTGCAGAACCAATCACTGAAGGCTTCAGGACATCTGCTTTTGTCTTCTACAGGACAATGAAAATCATAGCGTGACAATGGAGAGTGCAAGGCAATACTTTACTGTAGTAATTTTACATGAAACCGAGTGCGACAGTGGTTTCTACAGTATCATGCTATGTTGTCTTTTTAATGCAGAATGTTCCGTCCTTCTATTATATTTTTGACAGTCCAGAAATTTCAGATGGGATACAGTACTGTGTACAAGTGTTGTTTTAGTCCAATTAAAATGTATGGTTTTGTCTTCATTTTCATTTGAAGGTTTCAGTAATTTTTTTGCGTTTCAATCAGTTTTATTTGTTTCCTTAAAGTATTCCTGTACAGTTCAGTTTATTTTTCTACTTCAGTTAAGTATCAGTTATTTTAATACATCAAGTTACTAAATTTAATTTCTTATATTATCATATGAATTAGGCTTTTTTATTTTCAGTTTTTGCTTTTATTATACTTTAAGGTTTAGTCATTTTATTATTCATTTTTTTAAAGCATTGTATAAATTTTTTACATTAATTTTAAAAATGTGTTTTAGTTTATTTTAGTTATTGCAGTGTTTTGAGTTAAACTAAAAATGTAAGAAATGTATGAAATTTGTAAAATGACATTCACAATGGAAATGTTGCTTTGGCAAATATAGCTGAACATAAGTCTAAGTTAACATTTATTGAATAAAACAATAATAGTAATAATTTAGTTTAGTTTAGTTTATTCCTCGGCTGAAGCTGAAAAGTTTATATTTAACAAATCTGACTTTTTCGCACAAAATTGTTAACAAAAATTTAAATCTTGCTTATTTTTGGAAAATTGCGAGAAAGACGAAATTCTACATTCGACTATATTGTGAGATAAAAAGTAATGGAAGTGACACCATCTGATGTATTTCAGCTCTCGTTGTCTTCTCAGGTTAAAGGTCAGTGACAAGATCCAGTTCAAACCCAGTCTACTTCGAAGATAAAGTTTTTAGGCCTAATCAGGACAGCCTTTATACAAAGACATCTTGTTGTGACCAAATTCTAATTCAAGCTCAATTAGGCCCCGCTGGAGTTCAGGACGACGCTCAGAATCAGAAGGTCTCGAGTGCTCCAGACACTGATCATCTGTGTGTGTGTGTGTGTGTGTGTGTCGGAGGGGCTCATTAGTCGACAGCGATCCGAACACACACACATCCTGACACTGTGTTATATTTTAAGGAAGCCAATTGGGAAATGATGAAGAGCTCAGCGGCGTCTCCTCATCACAACACTAAACAAGATGCTGTTATAGCACACAACAAAGATGAGTGCATTAAAAACGTCCAGGCCAATAAAATGTGGCTCTGCAGGGAGGAATCAATACCTTAATGCAGAAGCTCCTTTATGTATGTTCGACCCCAAAAACAATCCATTCTCAGTTCCTCTGCAATATTCACTCCAGCACTCCAATCTGTTCATTTCTCCACGCTCAAGGCTGTCGGATATGTTTTAGCTCTGATTACAATCAAGTTTGCAACTTCACTTCTCATTACTCAAACTTCAGACGAGGCCGTACTGTGATTACTGAGAGGAAACTGTAGTCTGCAGGCGACAAGAAACACAACGTCTTCATTTTTCTACAATCTTAAAAATAAAGGCTCTTGATTTTGATCGTTTGAATAAACTCTGTTCCATCCATGGACTCTTTTTCAGTCCACCATACTGGAAAAATATTACATGCAAATCTAGTGAATTATTTACCCACAGTTCAGAGTTTGTATCCCATTTTTCAGATATGATTAATTATTTAAGTAATTAATTACAAATTAAAATGTCTAAGTTCTGAGAATTGTGAGGTATAATTATGAGATATAAAAGTTTTAAAAGTTTGTTATTGCCAAACAAAAACAAAGATGTTAACTGCAACTTTAATTCAGACTTTTTCTTGCCATTTGAAGTTCAAGTTTTCTACAAGTATATCAATCTACAAAATCACAATTGCTAGAAATCTAAAATCAAAAATCTATTTTAAAATCAAAATTTATATTTTGCCATTTCAATTCAGTTTTTTTGCCAAAAAAGTTTATAAAATTTTATTTTTAAATATTTATAAAATGTTATTTTTCCCTTATATTTCACATTAACAAGAAATTTTTTAAACGTTTTGTACTTTGAAGAACATTAAGAAATAATGCTTTTTTTTTCCCCAAGTAAAAAACAAACAAAAAAAATTCAATATCATATATTTTTGGTAAAATACTCTTTGCAAGACTAAAAACACAAAATTGCACATAATAAGTTTGAATCCCTTCCGTAGCGGAAACTTTAGAACAATAATACTAACTAATAGTAATTAACTTGTTATTAAACCATTAATGATTAAATAATGTAAGATGTTAGGAAAATGTATTATTAAGTGCATTTTATTAATAAAGTTAATAAAATAATTTATTAAATAAAATAAATTCAACTGAAAAAAATTATAAATATATATCTATACACATACAAACTAATTATTAGTAAACATGAACTAAGAATGAACAATACTTACAGCATTTATCTTAATTAATGTTCTTTTCAGCGTTTACGAATGCAATAACAAGTTTTGTTTGTTAACATTAGTTCATGCACTAACATGAATAAACAATGAACAACTGCATTATCATTAACTAACATTAACAAAGATGAATAAATACTGTAATACATGTACTGTATTCTTTATTGCTTGGGTTAAAGAGTTAGTTCACCCAAAAATGAAAAAGATTCTGCATTTCACTCACCTTGAAGCATCCTCAGTGTATCTGGCTTTCTTCTTTCGGACGAATCCAATTGTAGTTAAAATAAAACCAGTACACTTCAGAAGCCTTCACCCCCGGAGCTGTGTGAGGGAGGTTTCATTACGAATACACAGACGTTATTTCACCTTTAAACCCATTCAAAGGCTTGGAGGGGTCTGAACAATTATTATTATAACTCTGAGTGGATGGATTCGTCTGAAAGAAGAAAGTCACATACATTTACATTTATTCATTTAGCAGACGCTTTTATCCAAACGACTTACAGGTGGAGAAAACATCAAGCAATTAATCCTAAAGAGGCAAAACGACTTAGTAAGTGCTCATTATACCATATAACAGGCAATGTTCAAATTAGTACAAGATAGAAAGGAAAAGAAAGAGTAGGGTTAAGGAAAATATCATTTTTGCTGTCAAATAAAGAGATGGGTTTTCAGCAGTCGTTTGAAGGTTGTAAGGGAGCTGGCATTTCAGATAGCGATGGGAAGATCATTCCACCGGCCAGGAATGGTGTGAGAGAATGTTCTGGAAAGAGATTTTGTGCCTCTTTGTGATGGTACAATGTATTCTTGCGTTGCTCACTGGCAGATCTCAGAGTTCTGGAGGGAGTGTAGATTGGTAGCAGTGAGGGGAGGTCAGCGGGAGCCGAGCCGGTGATTGTCCCATATGCAAGCGTCAGTGCCTTGAATTTAATGCGAGCTGCAATTGGGAGCCAGTGCAGGGAGATGAAGAGAGGTGTGACATGGGCTCTTTTGGGCTCGTTGAAGACCAGTCGTGCTGCTGCGTTCTGGATCATTTGTAGAGGTTTGATGGTGCTGGAGGGAAGACTGGCTAGAAGAGCATTACAGTAGTCCAGCCTGGAGATGACCAGGGCCTGGGTCAGGAGTTGTGTGGCCTTGCTTTGTAAGAACGGGTCTGATCTTTCTAATGTTGTGTAGGACAAACCTGCAAGATCGGACAGTTTTCGCAATATAGTCTTTGAAGGAGAGGCGGTCATCAAAGATATCACCAAGATTTCTGGCTGAACTTGATGGGGTAATAGTTAATAAATCTTAATGTATGGTGAAATTTATTTCAAGCAACAAAATGGTTGTAATTTTAGTTTCAATTTAACTATAATTAATTTGATCTTCATATTTCATATTCACAAAAACATCAATTTCTGTGCTCCGCAGAAGAAGGAGGTCCTGCAGGTTAGTGAGTGATGACTGTCTCTTTAAGCCAGTGTTGTTGTTGATGATGATGACATCATAAGGCTGGCAGCAGAGTGAGCCCTCACTAGGGCACACAATACTCTTGTTCTGTGTCACTGCTGCGTGATGTCACGTCTCTGTTCTGTCTGTCTCATGGAGATCATGTCCAAAAATAACAACTGAACCCTTCAGATATGATTCTGTGACATCATCGAACCCATTAGGTGCCCATTATTGAAGATCTGCCCCATCATCTGTGACAAATAGCATCAGAAGTGCGTTATGCAACAGAGCGTTCTGTTGGAGATCAATTGACAAAAGCAACAGTGATGCATTATATTTCTGCTCTTCTGAGATCTTATGATGCTTTGTGCGGGAAACAACCAATTTAATCCATTATATAAAGAAAATCTAAAAAAAGTAGTATTTGATGTCAATGGCATCAAATCTTGTGCATGAACCTGTTAAATTACTTAAAAACTTGACTTCTCTGAATGCTGTCTGTCTGATGTGTGTTATATATACTGTATAAAGAACATTAATATAAATACACAAACGAAGCAGGTAAAAGTAGTGTGCTTTTTAACATTACTGGTTTATTATCAGCTCTTGTACCCATTCAAATGTCCCCTTTTAGTAAATAAACTGTGTTTCTCACATAAAATATAATGAATGAGCCATATGCACTACTGTCATATTGTTTTAAACATCTCCCAGGGTAAGTGAACTGTGACCCTGGAGCACAAAGCATTCATATATATACAGTCATATAAGCAGCACGGGTATATCTGTAGCAATAGCCAATATTATATGGTATTCCACTAAGAGATTAAAGTAAATATATTAAAACTTGATTTCTTAAAAGTCCTCAACGCAAGTCTGTTTTGAGTCTTTTAGAAAGCAAACAGAACAACAGGATATTTCCTTGACTTATAAACACACATTTAAGATAACGGTATATACCCCAAAGCTGAAACCTGTTGACACGAGATTTGAAGCTGATTTTAAAAGCCTTTGCTTGTGCCCACATTTTCAAACATTTGGCCCCTAAGAAGTACAGATGAACCTGTGCAGGGAACACAAACAGAGAGAGAGAGAGAGAGAGAGAGAGAGAGAGAGGGAGTTGGGAAAGAATGAGAGGAGGAGGTCTGGAGTGGAGAGCGAGCGCAAAGGGGCAGGACTCTTTCTCTTTCTCTCTCTCTTTCTCTCTCTGGTGCTTTTAAGAGGAAACTTTGTGTTTTGTTCTCCAAGTTCACTTTAGTTCTAGCTCCTCTCTCATCCTGCCTTCAAGCGTTTATTCTCGTGACGCGCGCGTGATGCGCACCGGGACTCCTGGATCAGTCCGGCTCCGGTTCCTCGCGCAAGTCGTTTAAAAGCCGCATTTCGGATCGTAATGTTTCCAAAAGTTTTCTGCACCGGATTAAACTACATGGAATAATGTGGCGGATCGTTCTGCTGTGCTGCGCCTTGGAGGCTTCCGTCGCGTTTCGTCCACCTGCGAACGCGTCTCTCCTCGCACCTGTCCGCGGCGTCGTGCGCACCGTGGACAGGATTTATCACGGAGGAGGGAAAGCCGGTTATCTTCTGTACATGGACGAGCAGCGCTTTCAGCTGGATATGGAGCGGGATGAGTCTCTACTGTCTCAGCGCTTCGGTTTGAACGCGGACGCGCCGCGGCGTCGGAAGTGCGTTTACCGCGGCACCGTCAACTCAAACGCGGAGTCGCTCGCGCTTTTCAATCTGTGCGGCGGCGGACTCGACGGCTTTTTCGCGGTGGATGACGCGCGGTACACCGTCACGCCGCTCATCCGAGCGAAGGGCCACGAGAACGACGCGCACGTCGTCGAGGACGCCGACGCGACGCGCGCTCTCCACTACTACACGCGCGAGAGCTTCGGCTTCGAGGCGATGCCCTCGCGACACAGCTGCGGTACGCACGACCGCAGAGCGCGGAAAGCGCGGAGGACGCGACGCAAGCGCTCTGTTTCCCGCGCGCGGCACGTGGAGCTGCTGCTGGTGGCGGACGCGTCCATGACGAAGAAGTACGGCAAAGACCTGCACCACTACCTGTTGACGCTAGCGTCCATCGCATCCAAGCTCTACGGCCACGCCAGCATCGAGAACCCCATCCGTCTGTCGGTGGTCAAAGTCGCGGTACTGTCCGAGAACGAGAAGGGCATCGAGGTGTCCAAGAACGCCGCCGCGACGCTCAAGAGCTTCTGTAAATGGCAGAATCAGCAGAATCCTCTGGATGACGATCATCAGCATCACCACGACGCGGCGATCCTCTTCACCAGGCAGGTAAAGAACTGTGATGGAGATACTAGTGTGTTACTTCACCTTCACTGGGCCACTGTAGTTTTTTGCAGCTGCTTGCACACGTTTTCAAAACTTTGGCCCTTTTTTCCAAACTTTACACACAGGTCCAGAAGTTGCAGGCACAAAATGCAAAAAACGTGTAATAACAAACACCTTTAACATACGTTTTTGTTGTTTGTTTGTTTGTTTACGTTTATGTTTGGTGCTCTACTATGGCAGCAGCATACAGTAGTTTTTATTTCAACCAGCTGTTCTCAACCTTTATGACCCTAAACCCCCCACATTGTCACCCCCATAAGACAGGATTTCCTTGGGAACTTTTTGTTTGCATTTGATAGTTTTTATTATAAATGTTTTCATTATAAATTGTTATTTTTTAGAATTGAAAGAAATATTAAATAAGTTTAATCATTTTAAAATTAAATTTATAATTAAATAAAACATTTTATCATTAAATAGCTTTTTTGCATTTGCAATGTTTAAGTAATTTTAATAAAATTAAGTATTTTTGTGTTTTTACCATTTCAACTATGTTTCTATTATTTTTAAAACAATTAGTTTGCGTTTAGAATTTTAATTGTTTAAATTATTTAATTATAAATCAATACTTTTGTACTTAATGCAATATTTTAAATGCTTTTAGCATTTTAATTAAGTTTTGACTATTAAAGATAATTTGCTACTTGGCCCCACCCCCTGCTTTAGACAGGATGATACCACACATATAAAAAACAGCATAGTTCTGCTATCTGGGCAAGTGCCTTGTAGCACCATGTAAAGGCTATGGCAAAATAAATTTAATTACCATGGTATATTTCTGAGTACTGTGTGTGTGTGTGTGTGTGTGTGAGACCAGGTCAGCTGGATCTGATCATGGGTCGACTACTGTGGGAACATCAGTCCCTCTCCCTTCCCGTTCCACAGTGAACTGTAAAATTATTTCCTTTGTTACTGTTTTTCTAGGCAGGCGTCTCGGGTCCCCTGACTAGTGTGTGTGTGTGTGTGTGTGTGTGTACATTCCTCACACGAGACGCTCTTGAGATCTGCGTGCCATGAACCACAGCAGAGAGCTGTGAGGACCGGGCTGGAGACCACACTGGTTTGGGTCCTCACAGACCCACAGTAAAGCTCCGGCTCCGTGCCTCTCGCTCGAACACCGCTCTTGTGGTTTGGAGCTTGTCTTGTTTCCAGACGAGGCTTGTGGTGCATGTAAGTCATGCAAGGTCTTGTTCACTGGAGAACTTAAAGCGGCAAAATCCTGCGCTGCATCAGTAGCTGCATCTCGTTTTCTGTAGTAAAACTGTCTAAACATCCCTGAAACCAGAGCAGTTCGCAAGCTTTCAGATGTTTACATCATGAGCCAGAGCTCTCAAAGGTAACTAAAATCATAAAAATACCTTTTCATTCATTTAAATAAAATTAATTGTAACTGAAATAGAATGAAATCTTAAAAAGTAAACTTTTTGCATTTCAGCTATTTTTTTTAGCTTTTATTTTCATATAGTTTAACTTGATGTACTGAAATAATTTGAACTAAAACTGAAACAAACAAATATTTAAAAACTTTAAATTTAATGAAAATATTACTTTAAATATAATTTAAAAAAATTCAGCTAGATGTGACATTTCCTATTTTTACATATTATTTATGCTGAAACAAAAAGTAAAAAGATAATTAATTACAAAATAATCCCTTAAACTAAAACTAAAATGACAGTAAAAATACAAAAATAAAAAAAAAGTCAGAATGAGAGTCTGATGAAAACATTAGAATAATTCACAGCCCTCCAGTCCCTCGATTAACATCTGGAGAAGACAGAAGATGAAGTTTAGAGCTGTTTTTGTTTTATTTCTCTCCTGATTCAGACCAGAGGAAGAGTTATTATAGATGGACTGGAGTGCTGTGGATTATTGTGATGTTTTTATCAGACTCTCATTCTGACGGCACCCATTCACATTCATTGCTGAGACACCGATGCAGAGACACATTTCTCCACATGTGTTCCTAAGAAGAAACTCAGTTTTGGGTGAACTATTCCTCTAACTATGTGAGTAATTCCTCTGTTCAGTCCCTGCTGCCCTCGGCTGGCATCCGTGTTCTTCTCACAGCAGATTCCACAGAGACAGCTTCTGCTGGCAGAGGCATCTGACACACCTGGTGTGTGTGTGTGTGTGTGTGTGTGTGTGTTTAAGAGTGTGTGGTTGTGAAGTACACCATGTCAACACGCCGTGATGGGCAGCAGAAGCCCACAGACACCCACTGAGAGAGAGAGAGAGAGTTCTGAACCGCCACCAAACACAAAGAAGTGAAATAACCCAAGCATCATTTCCTCTCTGCTGCTGCTGCACAGTTTCTCAGAGCCTCCTCTGCCTCATGACTAACGCTGATTTATTTTTTCATATTTACCGAGCTCAGCTCATCCAAAAATGATAGTCTGTCATCATCCCCAGTTAAACCCCTTCATCCTCTGTGAAGCCCAAAAGAATTTCAGCAGAAAGTTCATGCTGCTCGCTTCTGGACAGTAAAAGTGCTCTTTACTGCATCAACATAAAAAAACAAGCATCATAAAATAGTCCATGCTTCTAATGCATTACATTCTGAGTCATGAAGTGAAATTGAAGTCTTTGTTCACTAATAACCTGATGAATGCTGCATTGGAGATACAGCCCAGAGAACAAATGTAGGTTATAAAAACATTGTGGGGACTTGGCAGATGCTTTTAGCAACTTGCTTTTCATTCAGGTATGCATTTGATCAGTTCATGCATTCCCGAGGAAATTAACGGCCTCATTGGAAATACATGCAACCTAGATTTTTGCAAAAAACATACCTATGCATTCAGTTCATAGCAGTTTCTTTTATTCTTTTTCAGACTAATTTTCACACAGTCCTTTGCTCAATACTATGAGCTCAAATCACCAAATGTATGATTTATAAATTAATACGTTTTAATTAATAGTGGGCCGTTATTGGCATTAACGTGCTGCGTTAATATCACTGTTAATCTATTCACAAAGTTGGGTTGGGAGCTGGGTCTATTCTACGTAAAATCACCAAGTACTTCTGTTTAACAAAACATTCTCTAACGACCCCCGGTAAAACTAGTCCCGTCTGAATATGGCTTTACGTTTAGTCATTATTTAGGTAGCACACATATTCTGAATGCCTTTGGCAGAATCCAAATGAGCCATTTTAATGTAGATTAATCTAGATTAAAAAAATAATCTATGTCCACCCCTAGTTTTAATATTTGCATCACATGACCAGCTCCATATGCAGCGTTTATATGGCATAAACTTGCTCGGCAGCGCACCCGGTGGATGTGTACAGCATTGCACTTGCAAGCTCAAATTTCATGGTCCCGAAGTGTTTTTATCTTACATTTGTTTTCATTAACAGCATCTATTCATTTTAAAGTATTTGGTACATTATTTTTAAACGGGATAAAACATTAAGCTTTAACCTGCTGGACATTTCACTTTTAAAAGTGACACAAAACAACATAATAATAAATAATGGACTTAAACTATGTTGTCATAGCAACTAGCTGACATAAAAAAAAAAGTTTCAGTATTGATTTATTTTATTTGATTCAGTTTATTATTAAATATTCAGATGATGTTTGGGTGGGTATGCAGATGTTGATATTGGTCTTGTTCTGATGTAATATGAATGGATCAGACCGGAAGCACAGTGATGCAGAAAACCTGTTAATCGAATACTTTATTCATCTGAGGACATCCACATCACGCCGACAGAAGCTGCTGGAATATATTATGTGCATTGCTGAAAATAAGTCATGCAGACTTTTCTTGCTTTGAAATTGGTAGAATTGCAGTTATTTTAGATAATAATTGTGCAATATTTTTAACAAACACTTAAACCATAAAAATGTACATACTTGAAATCAAAATTAACTGAGAAAAAAAATAAAACAAACATAAAACTTTTTTGTTTAACACAGCAACACTTCAAATCTTGTATAACTGAAAACTAAAGTTGAAAAAATTAACATAATTGATAAAAATAATTACATAGGCTTAAAAACAACAAATACTAATATACTGTACAGTAAACATCAACTGAAGTGACATTCACAAAACTGCATGAAATCATTAATCAATAGTTTGCAGGACTAAACGAATGATTATGGCAAGTCTAGACACAAGTACCAAAGTCATGTGATGCTCGGTTCAGTTCAGTTCATCTTTATTTGTTTCCCGAAGGCAATCAAGCTCATCACAAACACTCAATACCAAGAACACGCTCAGTTTGCTTTTTTAAAAGGCTTTGGCGTACAGCTGAGAGGATCATGACTGTCTAAACAGATTTGT
The DNA here is from genome assembly GCA_032357475.1 of Enteromius thamalakanensis. Lineage (NCBI taxonomy): Eukaryota > Metazoa > Chordata > Actinopteri > Cypriniformes > Cyprinidae > Enteromius > Enteromius thamalakanensis. The sequence continues at coordinate 1,424,022 of JAUCMT010000001.1, forward strand.
TTTACTGATAGAGCTTCTGAAGGAAGAAGGTAAAACTCAGGACACTTAGGATAAGAATCATCAACAGAACAACAAACCTTCATGAGGTCTGAGAGCTCCTGCTTCGGCTGAATGTGTGTGTGTGTGTGTGTGTGTGTGTGTGTGTGTTTCACTGGTGCTGATATGATGCTAGAACACACACTTCACTTAGATTAGTCTCTTCTGCTGTACAGACTGCATTTATTTGATCAAAAATACAGTAAAAATGTGAAATATTATTACTACTTAAAGCCGCTGTTTTCTCTGTGAATGTGTGTTAAAGCATTATTTATTTCTGTATTTTCAGCATCATTCCTCCAGTCTTCAGTGTCACATGATCTTCAGAAATCATAATAATATACTGATTTACTGCTCGTCACACATCTCTGATTATTATCATTGCTGAAAACAGTTGTGCTGTTTAAAATAAAAATATATTTTTCAGGATTCACAGATGAATAGAAAGTTTAGAAGAACAGCTTATTTGAAATAAAAAAGCTTCTGTGTCATTATAAATGTCTTTATTTACTTTTATTCATTTAATGCAGACTATTTGGACAAAAACTTACTAACAACAAACTTTTGAGGTTTGTTTTACAAACCTTTTCATTTAAGACTCGCCAAAAATAACGATGCATTCCTAAGAACGTCATCTGGACAACTTTAAAGGTAATTTTCTCAATATTTCTATTTTTCTAATTTTTCCCTCAGATATATATATATGGTAAGTTTGGACCACAGAACTAGTCCTAAGGGTTTGTTTTTATTTTATTTTATTTTATTTACTAATTATTCTTTTGTATTTTCTTTCTTTTTTATTGCACAAAGGTAACATTAATAACTGGCAAATGTTCTCAGTTTACCCTGCCTTTTTAACACTGTATGCACTGTACACACACACACACACACACACTCTTATATACTGTACACACACACACACTATGTACTGTACACACAGAGAGTAAATACTGTGGAGTTTGTTGAGAGGTTGTGTGTGTGTGTGTGTGTGTGTTGGTGATCATGTGTGTGTCTCCTGCGGTTGTTTCTAGCGTGTGTGACGGTGTGTTTTGTCGCGTCTCTCTGTCTGGGGTATTTCACACGTCTTCAGCAGCTATACGTTGACAGTTCTCTGAAAACCTCGGACAGATTCTGGAGGCTCTGAAAGCATCCGTCTGCGTCCCACTGCTTCAGATCCTTACGCTCCATGCCAGCGTTGAGCAGCAACGGCCTGCGATCAGATCCGGCCTCTGCCGAGAAACTCAGTAGGATGAAGAACTTGTTTTTGACACAAGACGAGCTGATATGACTGATATACTGAAGATTGTTTTGTTCAAGCAAATAGAAGATTTCAGAGATCTTCAGGAACTCAGTCGTTTGATCCTCTACTACAAAATATGCATATTCTTAGATATATATTTACATAAATATTTTTTATGGTTTATGTTTTTAGTATATTTTTAAAAATGTTGCAAGAATATAAAAAATGTTTAAGGATTTAAAAATATATTTTTCAGTTCAAGAAAATACATTCAGTTCAGGGTTTATTTAACTATAAATAAAACTAAAACCATAAAAGAAAAAAAAAACTTAAATATTGAAATGTTGACAAAAAAAATACATATATTTGCTTTATAAACAAAAACTATTTATATATATATATATATATATAATAGTGGTGGGCCGTTATCGGCGTTAACGCGATGCGTTAACGTAGACTCTTATCGCGCGATAAAAAAAATATCGCCGTTAATCTATTCACAAAGTTGGGTTGGGAGCTGGGTCTGCATT
>JAUCMT010000001.1:1431767-1461318 GCA_032357475.1 Enteromius thamalakanensis
GTGGTGGTTGAGGAGAGACCCCCCTCATGATTGTAAAGCGCTTTGGGGTGTATGACCATACATGATAAAGCGCTATAAAGTGCGATATTCTTCTATTTTTTGGGGAAATTGTAGATATATGTACTTGTTGGTACGTATTTTGTGTCATGCTAAAAAGTGCACCCAGGTACATTCATGCCAGGTAGACTACACTGCTAGCTTCAATAATTTCTTTGCTCAAGCGTATGTTTTATGCATTAGAGAAAGATTAGACAAGATGTTAGTGTGTTTTTGCTCTTGATGAATGTCTGTGATGATCTCTTGTCAGACGTCGAATCACGGCAGCTGGAGCTCCTGGGGTCCGTGGGGCTCGTGTTCTCGCTCGTGTGGTGGTGGAGTCCAGTTCGCTCATCGTCTTTGTAATAACCCTCCTCCTCGAAACAACGGCCGTTACTGCACCGGGAAGAGAGCCGTATACCGCTCCTGCAGCGTCACGCCGTGTCCTTCAGCCGGTGAGCGTCAGACACTCACACCCTCATACAACACACTCCCTGATACATCCCACATTTCCAGAACGTCAGTCAAGAGAGATATTAAGTAGGTAGTAAATGCTGTATTAAGAACAGCGGTGAACATCATCTCAGTTTGTGCACTGGATATATCTGCTCTCATCTGTCTGTGTCAGGTAAGAGTTTCCGTCAGGAGCAGTGTGAGCGCCGTAATGGCCCTCAGACAGACCCTAAAGGAGTGAAGACCTTCGTGGAATGGGTGCCCAAGTTTGCCGGCGTGCTTCCCAAAGACATGTGCAAACTCACCTGCAGAGCCAAGGGCACGGGATACTACGTAGTGTTCTCACAGCGGGTGAGTTTAGAGCTCACAAACTCACTCAACATTCATTCCACATCAGATTATAGACATGTGTGACATGGTGCTTCAAACACAGAACGATTAATCGCTTAATATAACTGTTTGTTTTCATAACTGTACTATGTACATTTATTACATAAAAACACAAACAGGCATATATATCTTTTTATATATTAAATATATTTATGAATTTATATACATGTAAAAAATTTCTAAATTGATACTTTATGGATATACATAATAATTATACACAGTACACATGCTGTACAAATTATGTAAACAAAAACTTTTATTTTGGATGCAATCAATTTGCGATTAATCATTTAACAGCACTAACTGGTTTTTAATAATATTGTCAAATGTTAACACAAAAACATTGTTCACAAATCTGTTGTAATCTGTAGAGTTTTCTGTTTTGTACATTTTCCCTTATGTAAAGCACCTTGAATTACCACTGTGTATGAAATGTGCTATATACATAAACTTGCCTTGCCTTGCCTTTTGTAGAAAAATATGTTTGTTTTTAGTTAAACTGCCAATGGGGTAAGAAAGATAATCTAGTTTAACCTTTTATTACCCCACTATCAGAAAATCTTTTCTTGTTTTGAGCAAAAACTAACAAAATATCAGAAGAAAACAAACTTAAGTTGCTTTACTAGTCAATTTAATGCATCCTGATTCAAGAATTTTTGTTATATTTATACTAAAAAACTGTTAACAAAGCATTCTATCAATATCATGTCCAAGAAACATGGTATTTTAGTTGTTCTTTATAGTGTTATATTTATTAAAGGGTTAGTTCACCCCAAAATCCTTCATTACTTACCCTCATGTTGTTCCAAACCCATATAAGACCCCAAATGATGATATCAGAGAGCTATCTGACCTTCCATAGACAGCAACACAACTGAAATTATCACATATCCAGAAACGTATTCAAATGTAACTCAGGGGAGAAGAATGGTGACTAAATTATGTTATTTTTGTTTTCTTTGTGCAAAAAAAAAGGATTCTCATAGAGTCGTAGAGCTGATGTCACATGGACCGTTTTACTCATGTTTTTACTACGTTTCTGGATCTGGATCATTTCAGTTGTGTTGCTGTCTATGGAGGGACAAATAGCTCTCTGATATCATCAGAAATATCGTCATTTGTGTTCTGAAGATGAACATAAGTCTTATGGGTTTGGAACGACACAAGGGAGAGTAATTAATGACTGAATCTTTATTTAGGTGTGAACTAACCCTTTAAGCTTGATTATTTGGTCCATATCTCTAGCAGCGGCGGTGTGTTTGTGTGTGCTCCTGCAGGTGGTAGATGGGACGGAGTGCCGGCCATACAGCAGCTCAGTGTGTGTGAAGGGAAAGTGTGTTCGCACCGGCTGTGACGGGATCATCGGCTCTAAACTTCAGTTTGATAAGTGCGGTCTCTGCGGCGGAGACGGAAACAGCTGCATCAGAGTGGCTGGAAACTTCACCAAGAAGAGGTTAGAAAACACACAAATACAGATGTGTATTGTTTTTAATCAAACCCTAAAATTAAGGTGTTTTTTTTAGGTTTGTATCACTTCTAGGTACAAATATCTGTCCATAAACACCCACAGGCTCTCCCAAAAAAGCATATATATATATATATATGTGTGTGTGTGTGTGTATGTCTGTGTCTGTGTGTGAGTGTGTATGTAATATATATTATAAATCAATGTAAAATCTTGATTCTTGATTTTAAATTTTTAGATATTTGTACTGGAAAAGCCAAAAAAACACTAAATAAGATCAAAAGACCAGTAAAGTCATGTTGTTTCTGTGTTCTGCAGTAAGGGCTACACAGATGTGGTGAAGGTCCCCGAGGGCTCGACACACCTGAAGGTCCGACAGTACAAAGCTAAAGGTCAGTCGCGCTACACGGCATATCTAGCGCTTCGGCGGCCCGGGGGAGAATACCTGCTCAACGGGAAGTTCATGATCTCCACGTCTGAGACCATCATCCCACTCAACGGCTCCGTTCTTAACTACACCGGCTGGAGCCAGCGGGATGAGGCAATTCACAGCATGGGCCCCGGGGCCCTTCAGGAGAGCCTTGTGGTGCAGATTCTTGCCACAGATGCTAAGAAACCACTAGACATCCGCTACAGCTTCTTCATGCCGCGCAAAATGCCGCTTCCGCCGCGAACGGTCCCTGCAACTTTGGGAACTGCTGCAGCACTGTCCTCGGCGGACATTATGACATTTACAACTGAGGTTCCTGCGACGACGGAGCCTCCAACGACGACGCCTGCGGGGCCACGCTGGGTGACCGGATCATGGATGACCTGCTCCAGAACTTGTGATACGGGTTGGCAGAGTCGTACAGTGCAATGCAAGGACCCTCAAGGGAAGCTGTCCAAGAGCTGCGCACTCAGCGCCCGGCCATCAGCCTTCAAACACTGCCTGATTAAAAAGTGTTGAGGACCTCTCAATCTGACAAACTTCCTGACTGAGCTTCGTGACGCACGTAGACAGAAAAGTTGCAGTTGCGTTCCGATCACTGTGGGATTCTGCTAGCATTCGCAATAGTGTTGCGTTGTGACTCGGAACAAGGAGCTTTGGCTCTAGCCTTGAATGTGGGGATGGTTAGCCACACCCCTTTGACAAAGCCACACCCCTTGATTAAACCATTTCTAGAGTGTTTGAGGCTCTGGCTTCACATAAGTTCATATGTTCAGCCGCATTTTTAATCATTTTAAAACATTTCAAAGACTGGACATTTAAAAACATTCATAAATGATGTTTTGAAACTTTTTGAGAACATTAGCATAAAGTTCTATATCATTTATCATGTCCAGAAAGCAAAAAATGTTAAGGACCCCTCTATCAGATGAACTTCGTGAAGCATGTAGACTGAAGCGTTGCAGTTGTGGTACGATCAATGTGGGATTCTGCTAGCGTTCGCAATAGTGTTGCATTGTGACTCAGACAAGGAGCTTTGGCTCTAGCCTTGAATGTGGTGAGGTTCAACCATGTCCCTCAGGCAAAACCACACCCCTTAATTTGATTGACACTTCCCTTGAGTTCACACTGGCAGTGTTTCAAACCATTTGTATGGTGTTTGAGGCTCTGGATTCAAGTGAGTCAATGGTCAGCCACATCCGTTTGGCAAAACCACGCCCCTTGAGTTTTTAAACATTTTGAAAACCTTCGGAAAACTGGACATTTATCAAAAAAAACGTCCTGACTGAGCTTAGTGAAGCATATAGTCTGAAGTGTTGCAGTTGCGTTACAATCAATGTGGGATTCTGCTAGCGTTTGCAATTCAACCACACCCCTTCATTTGAATGACACGCCCCTTGAGTTCACACTGGCAGTGATTCAAATTTCTGAAGTTTTTGAGGCTCTAGCATCAAATGTCATGCACTCAATACAAACAACGCGCAAACAAAACTTGGGTTTTTAAAAACATTTAAAATACTGAACATTTAAAAATATTAAGAAGTAATGTTTTCAGAACTTCTTGTGAGCAATAGCATAAAGTTCTACATCATTTATCATGTTTGAAAAACAAAAATCATATGAACTTCCTGACTAAGAACGTAGACTGAAGTGTTGCTGTAGCGTTACAATCACTGTGGGATTCTGCTAGCATTCTCAATAGCATTGTGTTTGACTCGGGGAAACAAGGAGCTTTGGCTCTAGCCTTGAATGTGGTGATGTTAAGCCATGCCCCTTTGATAAAGCCACACCCCTTTGGTTCACAGTGGCCGGATTTAATCATTGCTGTACCTTTTGATACTCTGGCCTCAAACTTGTCAATGCTCAGCCACGCCCCTTTGGCAAAGCCACACCTTAAAATGACACGCCCCCTGAATGTTCCAATAACATTTACATAACCAAAAGAAATATTTTAAAAGCATTCAGAAACAATGTTTTTGTAAATTAACGAGAACATTTGAATAACGTTCTGTATCAATTTCATGTCCAAAAACCAAAACCTTTTATCAGATGAACTTTTTGATTCAGGTTCATGGAGCTCGTAGACTGATCCGTTGGAGTTGCATTTGTATGACAACGGTTTTGATGACTATGGGATTCTGCTCGTGTTCATAATAGGGTTGTGTTGTGACTCAGACAAGGAGCTTCGGCTCTAGCCTTGAAAGTGGTGACATTTAACCACACCCCTTCATTCCAGTGACCTGCCCTTTGAGTTCACACTGGCAGTGATTCAAACTCTTTCTAAGGTTTTTGAGGCTCTGCAGGGGCTGCAGATGAAAATTAGCCTGAATAGCTAAATCTGGCACATTCAATTGAGCTACAATTGAGACAATGAGCTTTGACTCTAGCCTTGATTGTGGCAACATTGACCACGCCCCTTAATTAAAGCCACACCCACCTGCCCCAAAATCCACGCCCCCTTGAGTTCACACTGGCATTGATTTTAACCACTGTGGTAGACTTTAATGTTACATTGCAATCACATTTACCATTGATCTGTGAAATCAAGTTATTCCGATTCAAATCCAACAACTATACAAAAACTTATGCACCTAGGTTACACCTTTTTTTTGCATTTCTTTGTTACAAAGTGATTTCTGTGTGAGTGACATTTCATCTCTGCTTCATAGTCAGCCGACAATTAGCAATTTTGACCCATTGGTCGTCAACGCATAATGTCACAGCTTATTTGCATAAAGTGACCAAGTTGTGAACAGATTTACTGATCACTGTCAGTGTGAACGTCCCGTTAAGGGTCCAATACAATTTCACTCATATGAAATAAGTTTCGACCGCAGGAATAGAAAGGGCAATGCAGAAGGCTGATCTTCTAGAGTGAATCTCATAAGACCAGTCCGTTCCTGAGCTGGTTTATTTTCAGGGTTTGAGCTGACATTAATGTGTTTGTTCCTCTGTGTTCCATGTTTATGTCTGAAACTCCCACAATGAACTGATCTTCCTTTCTTTGTTACATTTAAACTAAACAGGGCTCTGATTTGTAAATGTATGTCGTCTGTGTTCAGGGCTCAAACAAAGACACTGTGTGCCCTCCATACTCGCAATAACGCTCACTCGCTCGCAGTCGCGCCGTTTACATGTTCATGGGAATGTTTTGGGTTTGAAAAGAGCAAAAACCTTGTTTAGAGTGATACACTTACAATGGACATCTATGAGGCAAGAAATACACAGGGTTAAAACAGAAATGTGAAATGTATGTTTATTAATGGCTATGTACAGGAATGTGTGTGATCTGAACCGTAAGCCCAGCTAACAAGAAACATTTTTAGAATGTTCTGGCGAGGTTCTTTTAAAGTTTTGAACAACTCAGAACAATTAAAGTAACTCATTTAAATTGAGTTGAATTGTTTTTAAATGTTACTGTTGAACTTGCATCTGACTTTTTAAAAATGCAAATTCTGGGAACGTTCAAAAGTAACATTCCATTAATGATTGCAGAATTCTAAAATGTAACATTCCCTTCACATTTAAAAAAATGGATGCTTTGAACTACGAACGTTTCTGTAACGGTATGGTAATATTAGCAGAACGCTCTTGAACATGTTTCTGTTAGCTTGGAGACTAACTTCTGTTTATGTGTTACTGATGTAAGTGACTTTTACATGTTCTTATAATGTTGCACAGACAAGGTGACACATTTCATGTTTTTTTGTCATCTTGTTCAAAACAATGTGTTTTCTGACATTCTGATACAATGTCTTGGCCCATAGACTTCAACTGTAAGTTACTGTAAACACAGTCTTTAGGAGCTGAAATGATTTTTATTGAGAGCAGAACATTCCTTTGAATTATTTTTCACCTCAGTTCAACCTCACAACTTCATTTCTCAGTCAGTGAAACACTGAAGCTGAAGGAAATAATGACACGGAGCGTGTTTTCATGCTTCATAGCTGACATATGCAAACTAGCACCACTTCTCAGAGATGTGATGTGTGTCCAGAACGTTCAATAACATACGTGTGATTCATGTGTGTGTGTGTGTTTAAAGTCAGCATGATTTCACTTTCATTCATTCATTCATTCCTGCTCTTATTATATATAACATCTCAGCATAATTTGATATCATTTGACTTCAAACCATCATTTTAAAAATAAAATAAATAAAATTCTCATCATATGTCAGTTTCAGGTAGAAGTGCATCACAGAAGTGCTTCATGTTGACTTTAAACTGTTTCACACAGATGCAGTAGCTGAATGAACTCATGTGATTCAGTGTTTGCTTCCTGAACTATTTCCACGATTTCATCTGTTTCTCCATGTATGCAGTACTGTTCTACCGTCTCAATGGGAAATGGCCGTTTCACTGAAAATACACAGCACTGATTTTATAATTTATTGTTTGTACAACTGGTATGTGAAAAAAAAGAAAACACAGGATGAATTTATTTATTGTTATGCTCATTTTGTCTCATAAATACTATTTAACTAGGAATATGAGAGAGCAAAATAGTTCCTTTTGAAGAAAATTGTGTTTTTTAGCCATATTCATGATATATGTGTATATAAAACAAAGTGCTATATTTAAACGTTTTATCGATTCATTTGTCGCCTTACAGATGTTCATCTAGCTCCTAACTAGTTTCTCAAATGGAATCAATAAACGGGTCATTTGAGTTTGTTGAAGTACATGAGAGCCAATAATGATATTTCTACAGTCCCATAATCCTCTTCTAAGCAAACAGGAGTGAGAGGGGCAAGTTGTCACAACTTTTGTGCAATGAAGATTTTTTGGTTGTAATTTCTACCAAACACTAACTGTTTTCCTTTATTATACATATTATACATACTTCCATTTATTATACATTTAGCACACACTGACCCTTGTGGGGTAAGTTGTCACATAGGAACTGTGTTTTTAATGGATTTTTTGTGAAACCTAAACACTTTGGACCGTTGTGATAGCAATTGATTCATGAAAAGCAGCTTTAAATCAGATTATAGGTCAATAAAACAGATGAAAACCAACATGCAATCTGTTTATAAAGGTTAAAAGCACCAGCTATTTATCAAACTGCACAGATGATGCTGGTTCAGACCATAAACCTTCTTTAATAGACTGTTTTATTACTGTTTGGTTACTAGATGAGATGAGAAATACTGCTCAACCAAATCACACTAATTAGTGTTTAATAAAGACTTTAGGTCTTCATTTGAGATGCTCCACATTGATTTGATTGGATGAACTAGTAGCTCATCTGGGTCTGTTTTTATTTCTCCTCATGACTTTTGGGAGAAACATCTGACAAAAATATGATCCTTGTCATGAAACACAAAGTTAAGTCTCTGGAGGCCCTTTCAGTGAAGTTCAACCCATTTTAACTCTTAATTTACATAAAATATAAAAGCATAATTCAATCAGGTAAAGCTTAAAAATGTTCATGGGTGTATCAGTTAAATATCATCCAGTGTCTATTTCAATGTGCAACAGCTTTTCCATAGTCCGATGCTATTTTCACATTATTAAAGATTATCTAATCCAACTGGTGCATTTCTTCATTAGAGTAATGAAATACACATTTGACTTCTAATCAGCCAGCAGCAAGACGAAAATAATGAAGAGTAGATGAAAAGGATGGCCACATAACCAGGTACTGGAAGAAAGTTAAAATCCGAGAGGATAAATAATAACTGTTGCTTTTGTGTTCGGACATGAGAGCAAATCAGTTTAACAGCTGAACTATCCTTCAATCTCCATACAGTAATCAGCTTCAGTTTCAACAGTTCTGTGCTCATTACACTACACTAACATTCTCAGAAAGAGGACTTTCCTAACCGCTCTGCTAACAGCAGACTTACTAAACTCAAGAAATATGCACTGGGATATGGCACAAAATCACATTTATAATAATTGGAATAAACCTCTCCTGGTGTAAACATAACTCCCTGGCCTTCTTAATCTACAGGATTCTGTATAAAAGTGCATGCCATTTTTGTTTTTGCATTAGTATTTTTGTGTTTTTAGTCTTTTAAATGTATTTTCTTATTTTTGCAAATGATCTCATGGGATACAAAAAATAATCTTGTTTCTATTTGCATTAAGATTATTTTTCTTGTTTAAAGTGAAGTAAAAGTAAAGAAAATTAACCTCCTTTCTGAAACGGTTAAAAGAACAGCTTCTAAATATTATTTTCCTCTGAAAATCCTATGTCACTCCTGAGTACATCCTACACATTTTTTTTTTTCGGTTTAATATGCAAGTAACATTTTTTTTTTTAAGTTGCAATTTGTTTCAGAGCATTCAAAGAATGCTCGAAAGTAGCGTTCCCATAATAACTGCAAAAGGATACAATAGAACGGTTACTTAACCTTTGCATAATGAAAAAAAATCATTTTAAAACATGGACACTTTGAACACTGAGACAAAATGGTTTTCAAAACTTAACAGGAACATTCATAAGGCTTTTAAAATACAACAGACTTCCTCAGATATTTTTGCAGTGTTGAAATACTTGAAATAACTGTACACTAGTTGTAGCTGCATAATATTAACACAGACAGACAGATATGAACAGAGCAGCTGAGATTATATATGGTGCTCGGGCGCCACCTGCTGTCTACTAAATGAGGAAAAGTTCAAATACTACTAAATCACATAAAACCAAACATGAACTGATCCTGCCATTTATATACTAACATAGGTTGTGTGTTTATTGTATTGTCTACTATTTTAAATCGGCGACATGCATAATAAACATAGGCTACATGCGATTTGACTTCCTAATATTAGGCTATTTAAGAGAATTAGTATTTTTTAAATGAATCTTGCAGAAGTCCATGTCTTTACTGGCTTTCCAGCCAAAGCGGAGGAATGATTGTTATGTTCTGCTTCCATCTAGTGGTTTTGTGTTGAACTTACAGTAAATATTTTAAACACCCAGCTGGTTCCAAAAAACCTTTTAAGGTGGACTGTCAACTCTCTAACCTCGAGGACTGGCTGAAAGCTACTTATTAATTCATAATAAGTTGCATATGCATGCAGAAATTAACGTATTGATTTATAAAAGTCACTTCTAAAGCAGATTTCTTCCTTTCTTAGTCAGAGATTTAGTATTATTACGCATAAAGTGTAAGCATCTGCTTCGGAACATTTCAAGCTAACTTTTTATTGTATAATCAGAGTGTATCTTCATTTTTAACAGGCGCTCGCGCCATATTCATTATGCCCCTAAACCCTGAACACTTCGGGTTTGTTCTTGGACAGCGTGTACTTTCTCTTCAAAGGGTCACTGATTAAATGAAATTGGGCCCATTAAACAGACGAACTGTTTCGTCTGACACTAAGCGATAATCCGCTCATAATGAATATCTGATGGAGTTTGAGAGCACTCATGAAGCGGTATGGAGCCGGGGCTGAGGAGCGCTCCGGCTTTCTGCTTCAATCCGCTCCGCACGCGCCTATTCCCCGCAGCAGAAGCTCCAGTCAGCTGCTTCGGATCTCTTGTGAAGAGACTCGTGTGTCCTCAGTAACCTCGGGTTATACTGACATATTAGTGCACTTCATCTTAGTCTAGGAATGGAGTTTGGAACTTATATACCACTTGGATGCAAAATGCACATATATGTTGATAAAGAGTTTAAATGACTAATACGGGAGTTTTGAGCAGTAAGTGTTGCGCTCTGATGATTGATGATTGTGGCTCTGCTCCAGTGTTCTGTTGCGTACTAGAGTTGGCTTCAGCAGATCAAAGGGGCTTCAGGAAAGGGGTGGTCCCGCATTGGAGCATATATAGAGAGTCGGGCTTCTCGCTTCTAAGACAGAAGGAGAGCTGAAACTGTAAGACGGTGACAGAGCCTCTCCAAGACCACTTTTTAAAGACTCTTCTCGTGATTTAACGTTCTATTGGGCTAATTCCCATTCATTGTAAGCTCTGGATTGGTACCTGTTGCAGTTTTCTGGTTTTGTTTCTGTGATATACCGGCTTTTGGAGTCGCATTCCCAAAGAACTGAAACTGTGCGAGGATTTTTATTATTTTGTCATTTTGCTCTTGAGAACCCAACGGGAATATAATGTCTCTTTTGCGCGTCATACTGGGTTTCGTTGCAGCTCTGTGCGTAAACGCGGCGCAGAGCGCGTGGGAAGAGAGCACCGTGGTGCCGGTCCATCTCGAATCGCACGACACCGAACCGACCCATACAGCTGAAGCACGGGAAAAGCAATCAGAGAAACGCATATATCGCATGGACGTCTTTGGAAATCAGTTCGTGTTGGATCTGGAACCGGACCAGACCTTTTTAGCGCCTGGGTTTGTGTTCCAGATGGTCGGGAAACCGGAGTCCGAGGAGTTTGACAGCGCTGGAGAGGCGCGGTGCTTCTACTCTGGAACTGTGAACGGAGAAGAACTCTCCGCGGCGGCGATCAATCTGTGCCACGGGCTGCGAGGCGGCTTCTATGTAGGCGGTGAAGAGTATTTCATTCAACCCGCGAACGCCAGCGGAGAGGCTACAGATGGAGACAACCACATCATTCGCAGAAGAAAACGGGGTTTCATGGATGAGGAAAACGGCTCGAAATGTGGGGTGAACGAAGAGGAGGAACGGGTCACCGAGAAACCAACCAAATCTGACACAGAGCGCATTCAGTCTGCGTCTAAAGGTAAATATTGCAAAATAAAACTTCATAGTTATCGATCTTATATTTTGGATTTTTTTATCATTACTGAGATTTTGCCCGGGGATATTGCGCGCACGCCTCCGGTAACCCAAATAAACTCAGTGACTCCGCGTCATTCAGTGCGCGCTCGCGCATGAGGAGCGAATTAAGCAGGTTACAGAGTTCTGCATTAACGCACTAAACACCAAATCGCGTTATTTAGTTGGGAAATGCATCAGCTGCACATAGAACACATGTTCTACCAGCCCGTTTAGACGCATCTTAAAGAATTAACTTTTTTCTAAAGGGCAGACGAGCCGTCTCCAAAAGCGAGGCGAGGGTTAACTTGGAGACGGCAGAAATCTCTCCACATACGCAGGAGGAGGGAAGGGGACGTAGGGTAATGGGTTGGGGGAGAAGGAGGCGGGAGAGATTGGGCTGGAGAGACGTGGAAGTTCACCTCCTGGTACCGCGTGTTGCGCAGATCAGCACCGGAGGACTGTTGATGGCTTATATTTCCGCCAACGTTTCTCGTCAAAGTGCGCAGGTTTTGGAAAAGTTATTAGCAGGGCGGAGCAGAAGCTTAGTCAGATGGAAAAGTAAGCAAGCTCAGGCTCAGCACTAACTCTCAATAGCTTTCTGTCTTTTTAAGTAGCCTACAAAGTTCTCTATTATTATTATTGTTGTTATTTTCCTTTATAAAACAACATTTTACATTATTATTTTCAATCAAAATTGCATTTAAATTAAGTAGCTTCAAGGCATCTAAGTGGACTCATAAATTTGGACACGCATTGAAAGAATAACATTAAAAATATTTAGGTTCCAAGAAAATCGGGGAAAAGTATTAATATAAATAAGAATTGATGACGTCATCGTGCACTCATAGGCGTCTACAGATATGTCCAATAAAATACTCTCTAGAATCTAGTCCCGCCCCCTAATATCACCTGACACTGCAATAGGAAGTAGGAAATTATGGTTAACCCATCTAAGTTTAAGCCTTCTAAATAAAATGTAAAATGTGGAAATGGTTTCCATTTTGTAAATACTGTCTTTTACTTTTTTTCTAATTTAACCAATGGCTTAAATTATTATCTTCTCATCCTTCAGCACACCACAGATCTCGGCGCTTTGTGTCCACTCCTCGCTATTTGGAGATCATGATTGTGGCAGACCAGTCAATGGTGGAGTTTCACGGTGCTGGGCTCAAACCTTATCTGCTGACCATCATGTCAGTGGCATCCCGTCTGTATCGACATCCTACCATTCGTAATTCGATCACTTTGGCAGTTGTGAAGCTACTCGTTGTGTACGATGAAGAACACGGTCCACAGGTGTCCCCCAATGCAGCTCTTACTCTCAGGAACTTCTGTCAGTGGCAAAGACAGCACAACCCATCAAGTGACCGGCACGCAGAGCACTACGACACAGCAGTGCTGTTTACCAGACAGGTGAGTTTATCACACCTGATGTCATCTTGCACTCTTAAGAAGTAAGGTTTTTTTATTGGCATCGATTGTTCCATGAAGAACCTTGAAAATGCATGGAACCTTTCAAATTCAGAAAAGTTTCTTCCCTGTTGAAAAACAACATATGCTGTTTAGGTCGCCTGCTGGTTTAAGCAGGTTATGTGCTGGTCCTAAGGAACTAGCTCCTGCTCAAGACCAGGGTTATGGTACAACCAGCTCGTGAACAGCTAAGAACGAGCTCACACCAAAGCATATGCTATTTTTTAACAGGGTTTATCATGTAAAAATGTTCTTTCTCTTTTAAAGTGTTATAAAAATGGTTTACTTAAAGAAGCATTCACTGAAACTTTCTTTGGGAAACCAGAAATGGTTCTTCCATGTAGCATGACTCATACTTCTGAACGCTGTTCCTTTCAGGATCTTTGTGGAGCTCATTCCTGTGACACTCTTGGGATGGCAGATGTTGGCACCGTGTGTGATCCGGATCGAAGTTGCTCTATTATTGAAGATGATGGTCTGCAGGCAGCCTTCACAGTTGCACATGAGCTCGGTAGGCACATCCCCATGTTCCAATGCAAAAACTAGTAACTATGCAGATTTAGGCTATAATTGTGCTTTTCATGTAGGTCACGTGTTCAACATGCCTCATGATGATGCCAGACAATGTGCCAGTCTTAACGGCGACCAGTGGAGCACCCACATGATGGCCTCAACCTTGTCAAATCTGAACCAGCTACAACCCTGGTCTTATTGCAGTGCTATGATGGTCACAACCTTCCTAGACAATGGTCATGGTCAGTGTTTGCTGGACAAGCCCCAGAAACCTCAGCAACTACCCCAAGCTCTGCCGGGTTCAGTTTACGATGCCGACAGACAGTGCCGTCTCACATTTGGAGAGGAGTCCCAGCACTGTCCAGACCAGACCACCACCTGTGCCGCCCTTTGGTGCATGGTCACAACTGCAAATGGCTTGCTGGTCTGCCAAACCAAGAACTTTCCATGGGCTGATGGAACGCCTTGCGGTTCTGACAGCTACTGTATGGCAGGCCAATGTTTGAGCAGGTCTGAGGCTGCCAGGTATCAGGTAAGCACCATTTGGTGTGCAATACAGAGTTTACGTTATTCTGATTTGTTACTGACGATGGTTCTGTATTGTTGCCTCTTAGACTCCAGTCAATGGCGGATGGGGAGTGTGGGGACCTTGGGGAGATTGCTCTCGTACCTGTGGAGGAGGTGTGCAGTACTCTATCAGGGAGTGTGAAAATCCCCTACCCAAAAATGGAGGCAAATACTGCGAGGGCAAAAGAATTCAGTATCGCTCCTGCAACACAGAGACCTGCCCTGATAGCAATGGTAAGGCATGGTCCTATCCTAGTTTCTGCAACCGCATGCAAGCCTCTTGATTTACAGCTGTTTCCTTGCACAGGTCTGACATTCCGTGAGGAGCAGTGTTTGGCCCACAATGACATCTCCTCTCAGGTGTCATTTGGCTCTGGGGAAGGCGTTGAGTGGGTGCCGAAGTATGCTGGAGTGTCTCCCAAGGACCGCTGCAAGTTGGTGTGCCGAGCAAAGGGAACAGGCTATTTCTTCATTCTGAAGCCAAAGGTGAGTGTCCCAACTAGTTGTCAAATCTAACAGTGGTTTGGTGTATGCACTGGAGATGCTTAATTTGGGGTTCTTTCCAATGCTTTCAGGTGGCTGACGGAACACCATGCACCCCAGATTCCACCTCAGTCTGCGTCCAAGGCCAGTGTGTGAAAGCTGGTTGTGACAGGGTCATTGGCTCCAATAAGCGTTTTGACAAATGTGGCGTCTGTGGTGGAGACGGATTGACTTGCAAGAAAGTTTCTGGATCAATGGAACGTGCTAGGTAAGTCCAAGAGGCAGTTAAGTTTTTTTGAAATTCCTTTTCAGATTTCGGTTTAATCTGACCTTTCCTTGTTTTTATCTTCAGAGCTGGCTACCAAGATGTTGTGACGATTCCGGCCGGTGCCACACACTTAGATGTTAAGCAGCGCTCTATTGGAGGTCGCCGCCAAGACAATAGCTACCTAGCAGTGCGCAGGCAAGATGGCACTTACCTACTGAACGGCGACTACAAGCTCACCACTTTAGAGACTGATATCTCTCTGAAAGGTGCACTGCTGCGATACAGTGGTTCCTCTGCCTTACTAGAGCGTCTGCGAAGCTTTTCTCCCTTACCTGAGCCTCTTACTATCCAGGTGCTGTCGGTCGGTGAATCCCCCCGACCTCGTGTAAAATACAGCTACTTTGCACCACGCCCCAGTGGGTCAAAGCGGCCATCCATCAACGTCATTAGTGAAGCGGGAGATGCCGAATGGGCCCTACGTGAATGGGGACCTTGTTCGAGGACCTGCGGCGGTGGTATCCAGAATCGGGACGTCATCTGTCTTGATGCATATGGCCGCCACTCAAAAGACTGTCTTGAAGAGCTGCGCCCTGTGTCGTCGCAACCCTGCTTTCTCCAGGCTTGCCCATCTTGGTTGCTCGGGGAGTGGTCCTCTTGTTCCAAAACCTGTGGCCGAGGCTTTCGTAAGCGCCCTCTGCGCTGCATCGGACACGACGGACGCACTTTACCTAACGAGAGTTGCAACGCCAAAGATCGGCCACGACCTCTCCTGGATTTGTGCAACATGACTCCCTGTTGAAACTGAACACTGAGGCTAAAACAGCTGTAGCCTAGCACATCTGGTGCCGACCAACACAGATTTTTTAATTTAAAGGGCCCCTTATGACTGAGACAGCAAGCTTCTTTCGGTGTTTCAAATCCCATCCAACACTGGGGGGCACAAAGCTGGCACACTGTGCACCTGTCTTGACAGCTGTGATGGAGGATGAGAATACAGACACCTCTGCTGCTTTGGATAGTGATGTCATGCATGTTAGATTTTGAGTGTGCATGGGTGTGTATGATGATTAATGAAAGAGCGCATAAAACAGCTATGCATTTGTACCGTCTGTCTGAGCTGGACTAGACAGGCATGATTCTTTGTCACAAGAGAGCATATAGAAACATATAGGAGCTATTGCCAGGGTCAAGAGCTGTAACAGAAGAGCACATTAGCAGTGGTGTAATATAAAGCGCCCTCTAGTGGTTCTCCATTTCGAAGTTGCAAACTCTGGCTCAAAGCACATATTTAACACATGCATTTTTCTTGCCAGAACCAACACCATATCTCACCTCAGCTAGGCACACATGCTGCTAATCAAACACCACAACAGGTATTATGCATTTCCTCATAACTAAGTTTAACAATGCACATTAGTTTTTAAGTTTAGCTTCTTAGGTTGATATTTTCACCATTTTGCAAAGCCATACCTGATCAAGAGGGATCACTTTTTTTAACGGGGAGGGAGACCAAAGAGCATAAATTTTATACCTGAAGCGAGACTGTGTTTGTGAATGTTTATGTATGTGTGGGTTAGATCAGTGTGTTTGTGTGGAGATATGGTGAGGGACTTCTCTCCTACTAATACTTCATAAGTAATCCTCTCCTGCCTTCTGAGAAGGTATCTTTGTAATGAGGTATTTTTTTTTGTACAGAATATCCAAACGTTATTTATTTTTGTACAGCCCATTTAATATAATCTTGTTGCTTTTTTATAATTATTGTATTTCTATTTGTTATTATTATTATTGAAATAACTGAAGGATGTAGATTATATATTATAGAGTATTTATATCAATGATCTTAGGTTTATGAATAAAGTATCACATTGATTTGTGGACCAATATTGTTGAAATGGTGTCCTATTTTGGGTGTGGCTGATGACATTGAAGCACTGTACTGTAATCTAAATCCTAGTCCGAGGACCCCTAGAGGTTCGTGAAGGTACTACATTTTATTTTCTCTAAGCATATAATGGTATTTTTATATACAGAAGCACAGGTAATTACCACATCACTGGTTATAATCAGGAAGTCTTTTGTTATATAACAAGCTTTAATAATTTAAGAGGTTTTGTCATTATGTTACAAGGGTGGTTGAAGAGCAGCACATTCAGCCCCAGCCAGTTCTTCTGCTAAATAATATATGCAACCAACCACCCAATAAAAAAACACCATATCTTTGAATGCCATGATAGCAAGGCCTTTTCTAATGAAATCCTTCTTTCTGACTGAAAACTGCGTAAGATCACAGAACATAGACAATTACTCGGACCTTAAAATAAAAGACTGTGAATAAGAAATAAATGTAAAAAATAAAATAGAAGGTAAAATATATTAGTCAACTCAAATGCATTAAGCTATGATTGAGTGGGTGATCAAGTCACAATAATATATAAAGGTTATCATAATATAGATTTTTATGGTGCCCCTATTGTTAACGAGCATGGTCTCGTGAAGATGTGCATTAATAGCACGATTTTCTGTTTCTATTTGGCGTGTTTTTACAGTATACATAGATATCTACTTTGGCGTGCATGTGTTAACGCACGTGTTTGGCGTGCAAATAGTAGCCTATGCAATTTTCGCGTCCATATGATACGCACATAACCCACTCCTCTAATCCCAACCATTACGTATTATATGCACGTCAAATTCTGCGTATAAATAGCATTCTAAATTGCTCGTGGCACTTTAATGAGCTCTAAATCAATAGTATATGCTTGTATTATGCTGAGTTCATCGAGTGAATTAAGTATGAACGTTTGGGCCCAATGATCCTATGAAGCACGTGTTTTGAGATGCTCTTGTTTACTCTTCGTGTTGTGCTCAGGTCAGGGATGTAACACACAGAGCGGATTCGTGAAAACACAACTGAAGAGACATCTAAATATAGACCTCGGGGACACTAGCGAGAAGATGAGGCCGCAATTTGCCGCTATTGAAGAGCAGAACGTGTTCCCAGAATGATCGTGCGGCTCTTGTGTTGTTCCTGAGGTAACCAGCCACATTTACGTTTGTGTGATGAGGAGTCGTGACGGCGGAGGCGGCCGTTCGTTCAGTCGCATCCAGACAACCCTCCAAAACCGTTCCTGGGGGAGGGGATCGAGGCGAAGAAAAGAGGAATAGCGCAAGGAAGAAGTTAAAGACAAAGAGGAAGGAGTCAAAGGAGAAGTTGTGACTGAGAGACGAGTCGTGGAACACGTGGAGCGTTATGGATAAAGGAGTTCGTTTGTTTTAACGCTTGGGACTCGGAACGCTTGACAGCCAGAACAACACAGGGACCGTTTAGAATACGATTGAAGACATGGCAGAACTAACGCTCAGCGGTGGAAAGATTAAATAACATGTGAAAGTTGTTTAGACGCGTTTTCCAGAGTGCTTAAATAGGGACATTATGGAAAATCCGAGGACTCCGACTTCACAGAAGAGTTGGAAGTTCTTGCGGGACTCTCTGCTGCTTTGCTTCTTTGCCGGTAATGTAACGTTAGTTTTATATTAGAAAGCTTGGAAGTAGATAAATTAAAAGTGTAATCGATTATATACAATTTAACGGATTTAATTACAAACAAAGGAAAGTCACGTAGCCTATGTGTTACTCTCAATTTCAGGTCGTAAATTAATTTTATTATTGTTTTACTTGCGGGATAACTAACTCATTTCTCAGTTGTGTTTGTATAATAGTTAATAGCTTTCCCTAAACTTTTTCCCTTTATAATTCTCATTTTATCGCTGTGTTTAAAGCTACCATGGCAATGCCTCAGGCATCAAATTTAGGTTCTAAAAACGTTGTGGGAACATTGTTTTGACGCTATTCTGAAACGCGAAAGTGTCCTGTTTTCTTATTGTGATTTATTTAAAAGTTACAAGAACTAACATAATGTTTGAGAATGTTATACTAAGAAACTTTTCTCTAAACATTCAAATATTAAGTTATGTAACAACTTTCCACAAACATTTCTTTAAAAACAGGTTTATAACATTTATATAATTTGAAAAACGTTAGTTTCCTGTTAGCTGGGAACTCACGAACAAAGAAAAGTTACTAAAGAGCTTCTACTTAATGCATTACAGTTTTACAATTATCTTATATATGTCAACTAACAGCTTATCCGTTGTCTGTGTAAGATTTAATCTAGTTAATTACAATTTTGGTACTGAAAGACCTGCTTTAGAGTAAAAGCGATTGTCTAATTGTTTATTTTACTACCACTTTTAATGCTGCCATGGTAATGCCATGGTATTCTTTGAAATACACTTAAATATTTAGTAAAGGCACTGTGTTCATTAAGTATAGCATCACAGAACACTTTTCTGGTCTTCTATAATTTGAACAATGCATACATATATGTAAAAGTGTGTGTGTGCGTGTGTGTAGGTGTGTGTGTGTGGTAACATTTAAAGTGCCAGTGCATCTAAAGCGTCTTTGTCCCAAAAGTGTTGACCGACAGGACCCAGAGGTACAGCAAGGGCCTCTGGGGGACCACCCAGTCTGCAGGGCCCCACATTTGCTCTGAGAAGCCAGATGCAAACAGACGCCACTCAAATTGAAGCCAAATTTTGGTGCTTCTGAAGACATAATTGCCCCAATTATACTGTGATGACTGTGGGCAGGACAAGATAGCGCTGTAATTGTGTGCCATCCATCCTTATCCTTGAGCGTGAGCTTGAAATATGTACACTAAAAGACAGTTCATGCTTAAACAGATGTATTTAGAGCTCTTTTTCAAGTATGTTATGGCATCAAAACACAAGATAAGAAGCCATGCACCCAGATCTATACAGATGGACCTGTGTATACACCCTTCAGCAGCAGTGCTAATGCAATCCAGTCATGAAATGTGTCATAAAGCTCTCTTAATCACAGATCAATAGCGTTTGATGCCAGTCCAGCAGGCGTGTTTGGTGCTTTATAGAGATCTGAGCAAGAAGCAACACATGATGATTCCTTCTGCAGGATCAGACTCGTCTGTCCGCAGCAGGAATGATGGGAACAGACAAGTTCAGCTCTCCAACACAACACTAAAAACTGAGAAGTGGCAGGGAGATTTTCATCAGTTGGTTTTGTCTCAATACATATAAAGAATTTAATATAAAAAAATCAACAGTAGAAGGTAAAAAATAAATATTCTATTAAAAAGATTAAAATATAATAAAAAAAGAAAATCCAATTTACTTTAAATTGACACTTGTGAATTAAATAAGAGCTTGTCTTTTTTAATTGTAAAGTTATTATTACTAAAACCACTGAAATTACTGAAAGTATAACAAACGTTAAAAATTAAACCTATGTTAAACATTTATTAAAATAGTTTTCATTTCAGCGTTTTTCGGTTTTGTTTAGAGCTGAAGTACTAAAATAACTACTAGACATTTAATAAAAAGCAACAAAACAATCAAATAAAGTAAAATAAATGAACCTGAATTAAAAACTGAATATATAAAAATGAAATCCAATAAAAAACCTAAATACTAAAATTTGATTGTGATTGTGAATTTTTAGTGATCCTAGAAATCAGTTCACATTGAGCAGATATTCTTGTCATATTTGACTAAATCGTGTGTGTGTGTGTGTGTGTGTGTGTGTGTTTTGTAGGTCGTGGAGATGCTCAGTGTGACAGTTGTATTGAATATTGCTGTGATGGGGTTCCTCCTTTCTGCTGCTCTTACTATGCTTATGTGGGAGATGTGCTCTCGTAAGTACACACACACACACACACACACTTTTTTACTGTCCAGACTGTATTGTCTCTTCCCTAACTCTACATCTAAACCTACCACTCACACAAAACTACTGACGTTTGTTAAATTTCGCACTAGTGGGTTTTTAATCATGTTGGTGGTTTATGAGGAATGGTAAACCTCATTAACCAATTTCCCATCATGTAATATCCTAGACATTATACAGTCATGCATCTAGGACACACACTCTCTAACACAGAATATGTATAACACCAGCAGTGAGTTGACCTCTGACCTCTGACCCTCCCCCTCACACACAGCTGCTTTTCCACTTCAATCTGAAATCTGACCCACATCCCGTAATCAACCCTCGTGTCCAAACATATCCTCATTGTTTCTCTTTAATAAAGACTCTCAACTAACAGAAATGATGAACATTAACAGAACATGTGTGCTCTTCAGGCTGCCTGCTCTTTAATACGGTTCTCAAAATACATTTCCTGAAACATTATAGTTGGAAACCGCTAGACTTCTTAAAAATCTTACTTTCTGTTTCAGGACGTTCAGAGAACATTCAAAAGTAACGTTCTCACAATGATTTCAAAATGAGACTATGGAATGTTCTCTTAACGTTTTTGAAAAAGTAACGTTTTGAACATTCCAAAATAACATTTTTTAAATTTTAGAATGTTTATTTTGTGCATTTTGAAATAATTACTTATTAATAACAAATCAAAACTGTTAACCAGCTGAATATAGCTTTAAAACATATACGCACATGTAAAGTAATGATCTGATTCTGAATAAAGCTCATTCTGTAAAGAACTTTGTCTTCCTGAGGGTGCTTGAATTATCCAGAGAATAGATTATTATAACACATAGTTTCTTCTATGTTTCTCCTCACTTCGGTTGGATTTTATCTAAACCTCACCACTGCAAAAAATGAATTTCTTCCTTAGTATTTATGTCTTGTTCTCTAAATATCTACAATTCTGCAAATTAAGATGCATTTACTTGACTTAAAAGTGACCTTAATATTATGTCATGTTTTCTAAAAAAAAAAAATACTATTTAAACTTTGTTCATTTTTGCTTATAACAAGTAAAACCATCTGCCAGTGGGGTAAGAAAAAGATATTTTTTTTAACCTTTGAAGTAAGTTTTATTTTTTTCCCATATTTTAAGCAAAAGCTAAGAAAGTTTGAATAATATTTTCAGAAAACAAAACAAAACATCTTTTTCCAGTGTTGTTCACTTGTCATGTAAATGCATCTTGAATTAAGATTTTGTCGATATTTGTAGAAAACGAGACGTAAATACACTTTTCTTAAAAACACTTTCTTCAGCGAAGGCATCAGTCTGAACTCACGTCTCTCGTTCAAACTCAAAAGGACAACTGAAAAGCAGGATTTTGTGCCATGTTTAGTCAGATCACACAAGAGATGGATCAGCGTTGACTCACACATGGACAGGATCCATCAGGAGGCAAATAAATATGAGTATGGGTGGTCTGACTCCATAAAAACACAATGAAGGCAAATGTTGAGTTTTTCCTGCCATGAAGCAGCTAGTTAGTGTCTGATGAATGTTGTGTCCTCTGTCAGGGGGACGGCGATCTCGGGGATCGTGTTTGGAGTGGTGTTTCTGATGGGTGCCGTGGCTGCCGTCTTTCTGTGCATCTGTATGTGTGTGAAGAACGGCCGCGGGGCGAGAGTGGGCGTCTTCAGCTCGTCATACATTAACACCGTGACTCAGGGTTACCCAGGTAACACACACACACACACACAAGAGATCACACGAGCATTCAGTCCGTTTACTTACACTTATCCCTCAGAATTGTGGTCTTTATTTGCAGTACAAATATCTGAACATCCGTAGATCAAGATCCATTTTCTGGAGATGCAAAATAAACATTGGCTGATATTTTTTCTTGTTTAAACCATAAACTCATTTGGATTTGATCAGTTTCTCAGAAAAAAAGATGTCTTTTTTCATTTTGTTTTATTTTATTCAATAAAGAATATTGTTGTTTTTTTTAAATAAATTAAATTAATTAATTTTATTTATTTTATTTTATTTATTTATTTATTTAATTTATTTGTAAAATCAGTAGCGATCTTTTGGCCGTCATATTTTAAACTCTCAAGTGTTACTAATACAGTCTGAGTTCAGTTTTAGTTTAGTTTATTTCTAAAGCAGAGTGCTGTACAGACATTATAAAACAAACAAAAAGACCAAATTCACATGTAGAACACATATATTTATCTGTGTTCCCTTCAATTTATTCCTTAAATGCTCTGTGCTTGGTCTAAAAAGTCTTAAAGTCCTCAGTTTACCTTCATAAACCCCACAGGAACCCTGTAACAACCGATTCACGCTTTAACAATAAAACTAAAATGAAAAGTTAGGACATTTTTTAGGACACTATCATATTTGACAGTTTAGTATGTCGATGCTAATATCTGCTTGTTGCTGACATAAACACAGCATTCATGTTCAGTTCTGTCTGATTCTTCTCAGGTCCTCCACCTCCGTACAGCTATGATTATGAGATGTATGCTCCTGATCTACGGCCTCCTCCATATACTCCCACTCCACCCAGAGCCACAAACTACTCCCCACCTCCACCCTATCCAGGCTACAGCCGCAAATGAGCCTCCTGATGTGTGTTATTCTGAGACGACGCACAAAATAATGCACAAAAATAAAATCCCTGCACAAGCTCTGTGGATGAAGCAGGGATTTCCAGTCACTGGAGCAGCGCTGACAGGATTCTTATTTTTATTTATGATATGAACATTTATGAACACTAATAAACCTTATTAGGCAAACGTGAGACCAGCACAGGCCTAAAAACTGTGTAGAAGATCAGTGTTATGTGTTTAATTGTCAAATGAAAATTAACAGTGAAATTAACTGTTAATATGGGAGTAAATGTGTTGTACAGAGTAACATTATATTCTTATACCTAAAATGTGTCTTGATTAATAAATTTTTATCAACTGAGGAAACAATTTGGTGAATGTATTTATTCATACAAATTCGAAAGAGTATTTGTAGTGGGCTACTCACCAGGTGTAGTTAACTGTTCACTGATTGTGTCCTAACAGCAAAATATTAATGCAATTTATGTCTGTTTTTACTTTTCATAATAAACTGAAGGCTGTCTGCTGGTGTTTTCCCGTGTGTGGTGCATACATGCTATCACAGTTCATTCGCTTTTTTGCGCACACACATACAAGAAAGTGCATTCAAATATAAAAAAGATTTATCATTTAGAAATATGGAATATGAGAATTCAACTAGACTAATGGGCTATTTCACATTTATACCAATGTTTCCATGATCGTCCACACGGTGGCAGCAAATAACGGCATAATTAAATTCTCCAGCTTTAAGATAATCTAGAATCCATGACATTTGATGTTTTTTGATAAACTTTATACAAACGTAAAAGAAAATATTTTATAATAGCCTAATAATAAATTAAATAATAGCCTCATACTGTATAGTGATATATTAAAAAATAATAAATACATGGCAGGGTAAAATATTTTTGCTATCACTCATAAAACGTAGGCTATGTAAAATGTAAACCTGGAATAAATAATCTCAAAATGAAATAAATAGGTAATTAAAAAACGAATACAAATACAAATACAAATCCGTAAAAATATTTTTTTTTTATAAATTATATAATATATTTAAGTAAGAATAAACCTAAGTAAGACTAAGCTAGTGCTGTGTTTGATTTGATTTTAATTGTAGTTGTCAGTATTTGGAGTGTTCCCTGCTCCCCTCCCGTCCGGTCAGGTGACGCGCTGTTCTGGATCGACGTCGCAGGATCATCGCATTCTTCTTCGGAGCAGACGCGTTCCACACACCGACATCTTGCAGCACACGGATATTTATCGCATTCTCGCTGGAAGCACACAGAAGAGGCGCAGGATGGGCTGTCGAGAGCTTTTCATATTACTGATGGCCGCCACATCGACGCTCGCTGCTGAGGTAAGAAATCGACAAAAGCGACGCCGATCAAACAGTCGATTCAATGTAACATCATCCCAGCGACGGATACACTGAAGAACGGCTCAAGCCGCGAGACCGTGGAACGTTCACTTCGATAGAAAAGATCGCGGCGGTGTTCCTTTCTGTTTATGTCGTTTCTATACCAGAATAAGGTTTAATATCCGTGTGCGTGTTTTACAGTCATATAATATTACGCAAGGAATGCTTGGAATAAACAGCGATATACATTCCTTAGTGGGATGCGTTTCGCGGAACGTCCTGCTTGATCGGCGATGTTATATGAGCGATATTTTATATCCGACGAACGGATACTGTATATATCCATGAATTAATATTAATAAACTAACTGTCAGGATGAAGGTGATAGATGTAGCTAGCGAAGGGCAGCAGCGTTTAAACGCGTAAAGAGGCGTTCGCTGAGCCAGTGATTCGCGCGTTACGTTTAGTTGGGTTTTTAACTATATTTTGGCGTTGATCCAGCTAGTTAATGGAGGAATGCGTTCAGTGGCCTGTCGGGCTGGGATCAAACGACAGGAATCATGGGATCAAACGCGAGGTTCGACTGGGTAATCTGAAGAGGTTGATTTACTGGGATTGATTCTAGATTATGATTCGCTCTTCCCTGCGGTTTTCATCAAGCAAATCAGCGCGTTGTTGTCACAGGGTGTGTGTGTGGAGATGATTATTTCCCTCTGACGTCGGGAAGCCTTTGATCGTTCTTCCTCCTTTGTTAGGCGATGTTTCTTTCAATCATGACTCTGTAAAATGAATCATAACATCGCTAAATGCGTCCCGTTCCGTTGAGAGGAACGCGTTGCGTGTGAACGCCTCCCAAGATGGCGGCTGAACTCAACTTGGCTCTACATTGTGTTTCGAGGAACACGCTATTTTTAAACGCTAACAACCAGTTTAAGAGTATTTTTTACTGTAAGACACATTGTCTCTGGGTTGGTGTAAGCCTGTAATTTTCCACACCGCGGTCGTTGTGTGTATTCTCACTGTTCCTAGACTCTTAAAGGACAAGCTGCTGTGTTTTTTGGGAACATAACATGGTATTTTTGGATGATCATTGGGGTACAGTACCAATACCATATGTTGTAATCATTAGTGTATAAAATACCATGGTATTGCGTTTATTATGGCATTTTTGAGGCCATAATAGTATGTTTATTGCGCAGAAGGTTAATTGATTGGCTGTTATTAACATCTACAGTTTCAGTGGATTGTGGCTTTGTTGGTCATGCCACTAAAAGGTCTGTAGAAATAGATGTTTAATGCTCTTGGAAAGCAAATAAACTCATGCTGTCTTCAGACAACATTTATCACTGCAACCCAGACTGTGTGATAGAGCTAAGAGATGATGACGTTTTGTGTGCTATTTGAAGAAATGTAAGGTGTGTTTTTCAACCGGATTTTTCAGCCAATAATCCCAGAGTTTAATAGAAAGAAGTAAAATAAACCTGTTTTCCCATGTGTTTTTCCACTAAACGATTTTTTATATATAATTATATCCACCTGTATGATGATTGAAACCATCACACATGGTTGCATTAAATATTTTAATAGCTATATTAACTCGTTTTTGAGTTTTATTTACACACTGTTTTTGCTTAAATGAACACTGATATCACGTTATATATGTATATAGAAACAGCTTTGTTTTCATCTGTACTGTGCATGAGCATCATATTGCGTGTTGTTTTGTGCTTGGGTTAGCCTTTGTCATCCGCTGGTATTCAGAGCTCAGGTCTGTAAAGGTCACACTGGTATGGCTGGCATGGGTTTGAGCTCTGAATGAGAGGCTTTGTTGGCTGTAACATGCGTGTCAGCAGGTGAGCAATGCTCGGAGCCAACACAACAGCTTTCTGTGCAAAACCTCCCGGCAGAGCTGGCCCAGAAATAGCCAGTGTTCATCATCAGATTTCAGTCTTTTTACAGATTTAAACAACAATAGATGAGTTGTATTTATCTGAATATTGAAGGTAATCTTAGACTAGCACTCATTTGTTTGAGTGCTTCAGAGAGAAGCACTGAATCTGTTAAAAATTGAAATTTGGCATTTTTCATATGCATTATCAATCAGAAATCTGCTTATGACATTTGTCGTAGACATATGTGCGTTAAATGTGCACATAAATATCACTGTTTATTTCTTCACATAATTAAAAATGGACAAATATAATTAAACATAGACAATTAATTACAAACTAAAATTCTAACAAAAATGTCTTTAATTGTAATAAATCAAGAATTTTATTAAAATTAAAATATAATATAGAATGTAAATATGTTCAGGTAGTTGTCAAGGTTTCTCATTTTAATTTAGTTTAACTCGATGTACTAAAAACCTAAAACTAAAATAAACAATGATAAAAACTATATCTTAAAAAAAGTACTACGATAAAAGCACACAATAAAATGAGCAAAACTTTAACATTCAAATAAAAACAAAATATTTGTAAAAATTAATTATTATTAAAAACTAATTATATCTCAACGAGAATAAAAATATAAAAATATCGCAGATCTTTTTAAAAAAGGTTTTAGTAAAATACATGTACATAAATTTTGCTGTTTATTGGTGCATATGCATAAAAACTAAAAGACATGATTCATTGTTATCCATTCATTTCATTTTGACACAGAAGTCTTAATGTATGTGATTAATATCTTTTAGTAAAACGTGAGTAAATGTTGCTGTTGGTGCTTAAATACAAACTACAAATACAAATGGTTTTTTTAGGTTTTTTTATTGTATTAAATGCCCTTTTAGGAGAAAATACATAAATAATATGGCATATATTTATATGTTCCACAGCAATAATGACATATAGAAGCATTACATATGCAGGGCTCTCTCTGCAGTAATCATTGCTTAGTGAAATTGTTTAGTTTTTAATTAGATTGTTGTACATTCATGCAGTAAATGACCCTGTTAAGATCACATATGTCAATAATGTCATATATTTTGCAGTAATGATGATTTTATGATGCGACTCAAACTGTGAGTAAAGAAGAGGAGTTTTGAGAGGAGTAGTGATCTGCAGGCCTTTAGCCTTGATATATACTCACACAGCCGTGGGCTAGTGGTCATTTATTACTGATCATTGGTGCGTATGCATAAAAATAAATGTGTTTGATTGATTATCAGTGCTAACAGGAAATCTCCTTAGGGTCATTATTATAGTTAACTAAAACTAAAAGTGAACCGTTTAAAAAAAAAAATCCTTACTTTTAATCACTAAAGTTTGTTTTCAGCTAGTTAGAAATGCAGTATTTCTCCTTTTCATTTAGTTTAGCTTGATGTACCAAACTAAAAGGCAAATGAAATGGAATAAAAGACATGTTTAAATTTTATATTTTAAAATGAACAAAAATCTAAATAATAATTGGACTCAAAATACTATGAAAAACTAACTGAAGCTGAAGCATAATTAGAAATTAATATTGCTATTAGTGCATATAAATACGATTAATCATAATTCAGTCACATTATCACAGACAGGTTCATTGAAGTGCAGGATTATTGTTTTTGTAAAAATGTAAATGTATAAATTGTTAAACTAGATTTTCTGCATTTGTAAATGATTTTAGAGCAGATGTGTAAATAATGGCTTTGTTTCATGAAAGTTGATTGCGATGCAACATGCCGTCTTGCCTGGTTTGTGATAGCTCCAGGAGGAACGCTCGTCTGCGTGGATAAATGGAGATTTCTCCTGAGCGGTAAGGCATCAGAAGCAGTAATTGTAGGACTGCAGCTGTGTGCTGGTCTCCAGGGTTTCTCCTATTTTTAGCCTTTCTCTGGAGAGAGAGAGAGAGCCACGCCCGTCTCTGCTCTCCTTCCTCAGCGTCTTCCTCTCCTTCTGCTGGTGATGATGGCTGGATATAGACGTCAGCAGGTTCAGTAGTTCAGTGTTTTGTGTCTGATCTACTCACACAGAAGGAGAAAAGCTGCTGTGGGGTTTAGCTGTGTCTCGTGTTGACTGCATCATACACTCTTCGTGTGGATTACAGCATCTGCTGAATAACTAAGGGTTCCAGCTGTAAAATAAAGTAGAAAACTGTGGCATTCACTGGATCAGTATTTCAGACAGGCTCATTAATAATGTGCACAGAAAATGAATCATTAATGCAACTTTTATTTTTATGCTGTGAGGTTACTGTAATGAATAATACACAGACATGGTGAGAGCAAGCTGAATTAATCTTCACATTCTGAGGAAATAATACTTCAGTGTTTGCAAAAATTGCATGTGACGTTTTTCAGTTTTATTTAAGTAATAAGTAATAAATATATGGATAACTGTGCTGGTTTATATTGTGAAAATAGAAGAATCTTTTTGAAAAATAGCTTGTGTTCCTTTTGGTTTTTTTGCATGATGAAAGACAAATGATTTACTCACAAGCCTAAATCACTTGAAAGTAAATTTTACAGAAAATTGCAAATAAATAGTAAGTAATTTTTAATGAAACATTATATTTTTTATGTAGAATGACTTAAATTACACTTTAATAATCTTAAAAAAATGTTTATGATTAATTCTCACTTTTACCTTGATTTTCTCCCGTCATTTCCATTTAGAAATTATTAGTAAATTTCACAAATAATTACATAATTATTATTACATAATTAAATAATTAAAGAAACAGCGATTATTTTTGAATTAAAAATGCATACTTGAACTGATCTCAACAATGACTAAATTCTTACGATTTCTTATTTTACCTGGAAACCATTTTCCTTAAAGAAATTTGGTAGTAAATCTTACAGGTAAGTTTGGCTTATTTAGATTCATGTAAATAAAAATAAAAAGGAAAATAACACACAATAGTGATAGTTATTTAAACCAGTCATGTGTGGTTCATGGGCGGCTCTTTCTGCTTCCTTCTCCTGTTTACTTACAAAGTGGACGTTCACTGTGTGTGTCTGTGTGTGTGTGTGTGTGTGTGTGTGTCTCTGTGGACAGGTTTTTATATCCCCGTGGGGACCAATTGTCCCCACAAAGATAGGAATACTAGTAAATTTTGACATCGTGG
>JAUCMT010000001.1:1461418-1476418 GCA_032357475.1 Enteromius thamalakanensis
TAGGTTTAGGTGTAGGGTCAGTGTAGGACAATACCACATACAGTCTGTACAGTAGAAACACCATTACACCTATGAAGGGTCCCCACAAGGATAGCAAACCAGACATGTATGTGTGTGTGAGTGTGTGTGTGTGTGTGTGTGTGTGTGTGTGTGTGTAGTAATGCGTCTGTTTTCCAGTGACCTACATTAGCAGCGAGAGCAGGAGCGTATGAAGGATTGTTGTGATTATGATTGTGTTATATTGTGCACCAGCTATCGTTTCACAGTCTGATCAAAGATGAGAGCATGATGTTGAGGGAGTAAAAGCACTAGTGACTGTCTCATATTCAGATCTCATATGCTGTATTATCCATCACTATATAAGTGACAGGATCAGGACTGAATAATGTAATCATGTTGATCGGATTATAGGCTGTTATTGGATACCAGATACCAAATAAATAAAAGAATAAATGGCTATTCATCAATGTTCATGATGCCTGACTTCACTATATAACCCACATCACATGTGAATGCAATTTAGTTTCATTTTTAAATATGAAACATTTGAATATAGTATATATAATATAAAATAACATTATGAATTAACGTGCATGTAGTACGTTTGATAGGGAGTTGTGTTGTTTGAGTCCCAGGTCCGGCAGGGATTGTAGGTGATGGGAGAGAATAACCAGAGCTCTCTCCTGCTTCAATACCACGACTGAGCTGAGACGCTTGAGCAAGGAACCGTTCCCCCAGCTGCTCCCCGTGCTCTGTGTGTGTGTGTGTGTGTGTGTGTGTGAGAGAGCACAATTTCCTAGTCCAGGAAACCATACCTGGCCACATGTCACGTCTTTTACAATCTAAGGCAGCAAATGGCAGATAATAACAGCAGCAGGAGAAGCCTGAGCGGGTAGATAGGGGCAGAACAAGACAAGGCATGATTGAGCTAGACCCATTAAATCTACATGATCAATTTAAAATTTAAAATGCTAAACAAGTTATTAAAACTAGGTCATAACTAAAAGAAAAAGAAAAGCATCTACAAACAAAAAGACAAGATCTGAAAACTTTAAAGCACTGGACAGGACAGGGGACAAGAAAACACTCTTTTACAACAGACACAGACAAGAACACAGACAAACCAGCAAAACACACTAGGACAGGTGAAGACAACCTACTGACAAGAACTCAACAAGGCTAACGAGAGGATGTGCATGACTGACAAACACAGACACAAAACAGATTTAGAGCATGTTATCTAGCAGTTAATTCAGTCATAATAAATAATACTTTAAGTTGCCATATCCACATTATGTTTCTGCGTAATTTAAAATAAATAAATAAAAATAATTAATGAATTAATTGACCATTATAATGTTTTGATGGCTAAGTTTATGATTTGAGTAATTCTATACGGGTTTGAGTCAGTATTGGGTATTAGTTGAATCTAAAGGAAGTTTGAGGGTTATATGTGAGTGTGTATTTCATATGCAGTAATAATTGTAAGGCGATGTCTCGTATGACGTACAGAGACTTTCTCCCAGAGGACACTGGGGTTAATGGGTGTGAGGCTGGCCGTCGCCATGGCAGCAGAGCGTGGCGACAGTCTCTATGGAAACAGGCATCCTCATCACACTTAGAAGAAGTAACCTGCTCAGCACGTTTGACCGCAGATGCTGGAGTCACTGTATCTGACTCTGCAGGTCTCAGTCTAATTCTGTTATTTCATGACACTTAAACACGTTTTTCATTAATAATGTGCACAGAAAATGAAGTTTGTCAACTTTGCTGTGATTTAATTTATTCTTGAATTCATGCTGATTTTCATTAATCATTTAAACAATTTTACATGCTGTGGGGCTACTGTAATCAATAATACACACAAATGCTCTAACACTTACTGCATTAAAACATTTTTGTGCATTACATTTTTTTAAATATAAAAATATATATATATAATTTTTTTTTTTTTCAGAAAATGAATCATTTGTAGGATCTTTTTTTTAACTTTACTGTTTTCATGACATAAATGCATTTCCCCAATGATGTGCTCAAACGTTCACTATGATCATTTTAATTCTGCTGATTTTCATGAATCATTAATACAGTTATTACATGCCGCTGTAGTATTAAAAACTGCACAAACATACTGCATTACTAAAATGAGAATTATGTGGGACAAAAAACATATTACAGTAATAATAGAATATTATATCATTTCAGTATTTTTGAGAGAAAAATGAGCAGAAAATCATATAACTACTTTCAAATAGATGCCATTTGATTTTTAATTCATGATTTTATTCATTTTTTATTTTCTTAATGAGAATTCATGAGATTATAAAGATAATTTTTCGATTAAAATTGTCATCAAAACAATGTTGCAATCCTGAAAAATAAATGGTTTTAAAATAGGAAGTGATTTTGCATTACGAAAACTACTTCCTATTTCCTGGTGTTTGCAGGAGACCGAGCTTCTCATCCTGACACCCTGTTATCTGGTGATGAACAGTGATCTCCATATGACTGTCCCCAGGCGTGTGTGTGTGTGTGTGTGTGTGTGTGTGTGTGTGAGAGGTCCTGGGCCGCTCTGATAACACTCTTCCCAATCACAACCCTGTATTCACATGTAAATGTGATGAGAGCTCAGCAGATGGACAGGCATTTATCTGACTATCGCCCAGTGTGTGTGTGTATATATATGTATAGATAGATATGTGTAATATGTAGTTTCTATAATATTAGATTTATGGGCTGGTTTGGGTAATTATACCAGTTTTCCAGGTCCTGACTGTGATAGTTAATATTCAATCCCAACACAGTTACTCACATACTCAAGGCGTTCAAGCAAATATTTGCTCAGTGGTTGATTTTTAACAGGTTTCACTTGAGAAAATATCTTTCTGGAGATGCTGCTAATTCATGTTTACATTCCATTAGAAATTATGCTCAGATTCTCTCATTTGATTCAAAACCAGGGGTATTATAGTTCACTAAAAATAAATCCATTAAAAGATTATTAATTCATTAAAATAAATGTTAACTGAAATATAAACAAAACTAATAGACTTAAAAACAACTACATTTAAATGAAATTAAGCTTAAAAATTAAATTAAACTTATTTAAAAATATTAATAAAAACTACAATTGCATTTTGAGGATACTCTTATCATTATAGTAGCAGGGGAAATCTCAGATGAGATCTTTGGTGTATCTGTTGTCAGTTAATGATCAAACCACACATTAACCTTTAATGAGAAGCGTATAATTAACCTACACCTTCAATATTTCTCACATTATCACATCCGCTATAGTTTAGAAAATATGGCAGGAACTCAGAGATAAACTGCGTCAGAACATGCTTGGCTTGGTTCAGTCTGTTCTGGAGAAAGGTGGAAAACCCCTTCAGTAAAACACGCTCAGGTCGAAATGACCTCATATTTGACTGGTAGTCCTCTGTATGAGGAAGTTTGGGGTGTAATATGTTACAGTGTTGCTGCGCTTGCTTGTATGAATGACCTATCGTGTCCTGCTAGTAATAAAATATCAGAAATTATATCTAGTGTCTGATTAGTTTTTGGTTTTGAACATGCACCTCTAAAGGAAATTTATATATAAAGATTGACTTCAATGGCTTTAGCTGTGGAGGTCAGAGGTCGTGTTGATTGGTATCTGATGGTTTACGGTCAGCAGGTGTGATCCGACAGCAGGAGGTCATGTGACTCAAATCCTCTGATCTCTCACTAAGCTCCACCCACCTTAGTTACTGTCGCTAAGCCGGTTGATCACGCCCACCAGATCCTGTTCAGTGAATCAAATCAAATGTTTCATTATTCCATACGTTTATCATTTATGAAACATCCAGCGGTGATTCTGCTCTGCAGGAGAATGAAGGAGATGTTAGTGAATCTCAGCACGCCTGCTTCAGGAATGTGTTGTCTGTAAGGGGCGGGGCTTCAGCTGGATGATTGACAGATGAGTGTGGGCGGCACGGAGATCATGATGACTCTAAACAGAGGCTTTATGGGAGTTTATCCTGAATCCCTGGCTGACCCTATGAGCCCACACATGTCCGCGTGTGAGGATGACATGTGCCGGCCCGTGAAGAAACCGACGGATTTACGTCTGTGTGTGTGTGTGTGTGTGTGTGTGGAGACGAATGTATGCCCAGAAGTGAGAGGCAGACAGTGCTGAAGTATTTTTACTCTGCTTTGAAGTACTGTCCAAGTGTCTGTACTTTATCACAGTGTTTTTCTTAAGAAAACTTAAATGTAACATTTCAAAGCATAATATTTTACTTTCTTCTGTGCTATCATTTAATACTTAATGACATCAAAAATCCAGTACTTTCTAAAACGTAATTCAAAGACTTACTTGCGTGAAAGAAATTACTACATTTTTAATGTATTTAATGTATTTATTTATTAAACAAGTCAAAAGCACGGAGAGAGTCGACACTCTTACGTTGACAATGAGGGACGATAACTAAAGGACAGAAGGCAACTCATAAAGGTCAGACAATCACAGTTAATAAACGAGGCACACCTGAACAGAATTAACAGAAACTGGGTCTCAGGGGAGAAAACAAAGAGCACATGAGGAATGACAATAAAACATTCAAACATGGAACAGGAATGTAGGGAAGGGAAAGTTTTCCAAAGAAAAACACTTTTTTTCTCATTGACTTGAGACAGATAAACCTGACAAAACCTGTATTTGTAAAAACACTATAAATAAAGAAACACTAAAAACACAGTGAATTAACATTTTCTGTATAGGGTTATAGAGTTGTGTATAAAGGCAGTCTATGTTTATCTCCAGTAAGATACCGCTAACAGGGCACATACAATGTTTTATAAATGTTTTAAAGTCTTTAACTTATTTTTTTTGATATAGATAATATTCTGTTTTTGTGCAGTGAAGTTGATTAAAGGGTGTTTTGACGGCTTCAGCTGCTGTTGTAGTTCATAGCATCACAGTCTGATCACAAACAGGACATTGTTTTCTAGGACTGCTAATAAGATTAACAAACACAAAACGTTAGCAGGTCTTCCTCTCTCTGTCTGCGGGAGTCTTTGTGCTTCTTAACACAATGCGCTCATTCAGAGGCGCTTCTCAGACTCAAACTCCCTCAGACAGCCGTCACAAATTAAACAGCATTTGTGAGTCTAAAAAAAGCTTTGCAAACAAAAGCTGTTTCCACGATCGGTGAAGAAGAAGACTTAGAACTTCACTGAGGCGCTTCAGGTCTGATCTTTTCAGTAGGTATTGGTCGTGTGGTTTCTTCTGTAGCTTCTCTTACCTCTGGTGTTCCTCAAGGCTCTATTGTGGCACCCATGTGGTTTTCTCTCTACATGTTTCCACTGGGTTACATTTTAAGGAAGCTAGGAGTGCCCTTTTATTTTAATGACACGCTAATCTGTTTACTTGTAAAATCATTTTAAATTCTTTTTACTTTTACTTTTTTAAAACACAATGACAAGAATAGTTCAGAAACATTGATCTTTGGTGCCTAAAAAAGTCGTTAACTTTACATAGTAGTTTAGTCATGTTTTGTCAATCTCAAAAGTTCTATAACTTGTTACATTTAGTAACTTTTAAAGATCTTAAAAGAGTAATACATGCAGTTACAGTCACCACACAAGTCAAAACAAACCCATTTTTGGATTCATCTTAATGAGATTCAACCATTCTGCACCATTCAGGCAAATATATGGTAAAGATGAAATGTACTAGTTTAACCTGTCACAGGTTGTTACTGTCACAGTAAGGGTTTTTTCACTCATGAAGCAGCGTTCGCTCGGTAAAGTCCTGAGAGCTGATGAGGGTTGTGGTTAGGTTAGATGAGGTGGTCAAGGTTTAACCTGTTTAGTCTTGTGTTCTATCAGGACACTCGTGGTGTTTTGGCTTCACCCTAATCTACCGTCTGAACTCAACCCGTCCTTCACCGCTGACGGGGACAGTCTTCAGACTTGATTCACATGCACAACAAAATCAAATCTCTCAAGGGGACCTGCCTGGTCAAATAAAATAAAAAAATAGTTAAAAATCGAATTTAATTTTAAATAAATATTATTATTACTATAAAATAATATGTGATTTTATTCAGTGGGACTGTTATTTTATTTATGGGACATGGCAAAATAGCAACTTCTGCGTATGAAAATATTTTAAAGCTCTATAATCACTAGAAGTCTAGAAATTAAACTTACACATCCAGATTTTAAAAACATTGGAAACCTTGTATATTAAATAAATTTCATGAATATTTTTCTCCTTTTTAAACTCAGTTTTAGCTCTATATTCCGGTTGCAGCCATATTCTGAACATTTCTGAATAACAAAAGCATCAATGAAAAGCTTTCTTTATTCAGCTTTCAGAAGCTGTAAAAATCACAAAATGGACCTTAATTGTCTTGGTTTGTACTCCAGGGTCACACATAAGAGCGTGAATGCATTGAGACTCACTCATTTCTGTACTGTGGAGTATTTGTGCGTGAAGGGGCAGAAGTGAAGATTGTCTGTGTTCTGTGGCAGGTTCCTTCGGACTCCGGCACCGGACTGCTGGCCGAGCCTCAGGTCGCCATGTTCTGCGGGAAACTCAACATGCACATCAACATCCAGACGGGAAAATGGGAACCCGATCCGTCCGGAAGCAAGAGCTGCGTCGGAACGAAAGAGGGAATCCTGCAGTACTGTCAGGAGGTGAAGACATACTCCTGTGCTTTATCTGTGATGCAAGGCCAGAGATAAAGATAATAAATGAGAGCCATTCTGACCCAGAAACACGCTAGAGTTTATGATCCGAAGCACTTGACTCGATCTTTGCTCATTAATGACATAATATAGTCCATCACATCTTGGACTGTAAAGATTAGATAATGTATGTAAATATTAAATAATTAACACAGCAGTTATAGGTATATGAGACTAAATATTCAAGCAGATAGATAACAAAACATAAAATATTCAATTAGTCTTTTGTCTGTTTCTATTTTTTTAATAAAGTCAGGGGAAAAAATTTTAATTAGAATTTTTTGAAGTGCAGAATTTGGCCTTGAAACTAAATATTGAAAGTAAACTTGCATATGTGTTGTATGTTTTTTTGCTATGGCTCCTGTAGTCTGATATAGTGAGAATTGAAATTGAATTGAATCCAGATCAAAACCAAGATTGGATTTAATGATCTAATACCAATTCAGAATCCTTTGTTTTTATTTTGAACAACCCATTTTCAAGATCTAATCTGATGGACAAAATCCCAAAATCCCCCTGATAATCATTTTTTTTTGGACATTTTTTAGAATATGATTGATGGAGAATCAAGTAAAGCTGAACTGCTTCGTCTGGAAATATGATTGTTGTTGATCAATATCAGTCCAGATTTGACTCAAGTAGTGTTTCTGTAATTACACTAAAGGTGTATCCAGAGCTTCAGATCACAAACGTGGTGGAGGCCAATCAGCCGGTCAGTATCTGGGACTGGTGTAAGAAGGGCCGGAAGCAGTGCCGCAGTCACATGCACATCGTGGTGCCGTATCGCTGCCTGGGTGCGTGAGTGTCTCCATACGCCTCCTGATGCTCCATCACCTGCTTCCCCTGCTGTGCTCATCCTGTTTCTCTCTCTGTTTCAGTCGGGGAGTTCGTGAGCGACGCTCTGCTGGTTCCTGATAAGTGTAAGTTCCTGCACCAGGAGCGCATGGACATGTGTGAGAGTCACCTGCACTGGCACACCGTCGCCAAAGAGGTCAGAATATGATTTCAATTTAATACAGCTGTTTTCTGTGATGTTCAGCATCATTCCTCCAGTCTTCAGGGTCACATGATCTTCAGAAATCATAATAATATACTGATTCACTGCTCCACACACATTTTATATTTACTGTCTTGATTGGGAATCCTTATCATTATCAATACATTATCAAATATGTACACATAAATGAATATAAATGTTCAGCGTGTTTCATCAGATGGGGTTTGAATAGTTTTATTGATTTATTTGGAGTTATTCATGTTGCCCATCTGCTGTTTGATATTGAATGATTCCGGCCAATCACACGCTCTCGTCTCTGCACAGTCCTGTGGAGACCGCAGCATGAATCTCCATGACTACGGGATGCTGTTGCCATGCGGTATCGACCGTTTCCGTGGCGTTGAGTTCGTCTGCTGCCCTGCGGAAGCTGAGAAAGAGTTGGACAGCGCCGCCGCAGAAGAAGATGATTCAGACGTTTGGTGGGGAGGAGCCGAGAATGACTACAGCGACAACAGGTGAGTGTGTGTGTGTGTGTGTGTGTGTGCGTGCGTGCGTGGGAGTGAGTGTGATCCCTGATTAAATCTTGGCAGATGGTTGGTGTATGATGATGAAGGACTTGTGTCGTTGTGATTTGCTGGTCTGTTTTCTTGCAGCATGACGCGAGACGCAGGATCCGAGCCGGCCGTGGTGGAGGATGACGAGGATCCGGACGAGGAAGAGGAGCTTCTGGACAATGACCAGGATGGAGATGGAGACGAGGATGAGAAGGAGGATGAGCGCCAGAGCATCAGCGTCGCCATGACGACCACCACTACCACGACAACAGAGTCAGTAGAGGAGGTGGTGCGAGGTGAGCGTCAGCCAATCACGTCGAGCGTTCGCTCATCATCATCATCAGACGCAGCTCTTCATGTTAGGGGTGTGCGATATTGACAAAAAATAATCTCTCTATATTTTTTAGGATTTTATTGATAACGATATTTTGATTATAATTTAGTATCGAAGTGTTTGCGATGCAGAGGAAACACAGAAGCTGCGTCTGAAGAGGCATTTATTGTTTAGTGAAGGACATGAACGCATTTAACTCACGAATCCATAACTAATGTGTTGATATATTAAACACAAAACTAAACCATAAATGATAAAAAGTAACTTTAAATGTGAAACTGAAACCGCCAGTAGGTGGCAGCAAGTCACTGTTAATAATTGAGTCCTTGCTGTTGAACTGAATCATTTAAACGGTTGATTCGTTCAGGAATGAATCATTCTGTTGGAAAAAAACAAACTCATTGATTTAAACTGATGAACTAAACATATATACATGTTCTGCCCCCAAGTCTTGAATTTTGTATACATTCTGTATGTATTTTATTAGATTGAATGATGCAGTGAAAGAACACACTCGTAAGTGCGCACTAACTAGTCTAGACGTCATGTAAGTGCGCACTCTGTAGGGGTCTTTTTAAATGTTTTTGCAAAAAACTAATAATGTCAAGTTGCACACTGTTAAAACAACAATTAGGATATTATCGCAGATGATAAATATCGCACACCCCAACTTCACGTGTGTGTGTGTGTCGTCAGAGGTGTGTTTTGCGAGCGCAGAGACGGGCCCCTGCAGGGCCATGTTGGCTCGCTGGTATTTTGTGCGCGAGGAGGGCCGCTGCGCTCCCTTCATCTACGGTGGCTGCGGAGGAAACCGTAATAACTTTGAGTCGGAGGAGTACTGTCTGTCCGTCTGCAGCAGCGTCTGTAAGTCACCGACCGAACGAACGACTGATGAGCCTTCACCGACTCGCTCCTCATGACCCATAACCCACTGCAGGAGCCTCATACTTCAGTGAAACATGATTTTCTGTTCATATAATCAGAATCTGAGTAGGCCCTGATTTCTGCGATGTGTCCAGTCCAGTCACAAAGTTGGGATGAATTTATCAAAAATAGCTCATTATATCTAAATTAAATCGCGATGTGGACCAGTGTTTGTAAATATTACATTTTTGAATATTGAAAATGGTCTTTCATGCAGTGTGTAAAGTGAATGAAAACGTCCTGCAGAGATTTATTTATAAGGTGCTCCGTGTATCAAGTTATCGTTTCTCAAAAGAAGAGTTGACTCTGAATCATTTAAAAACGAATCAATGAAACGTTCGCATATTTCACCCGCCTGATTGTCGTTCTGAAAGAAAATGCAGATTTATTCTTCACCACTAGGAGTCTCTTTTGGAGCGTTAAAAGCTCACAAACACTACTTTAAATAAAATCCACTAATCACCGGAGGAGTTTGGAGAAATGAAGCGAACAAATCATTTGGAAAATTAAAAAGGGTTATGATACATTTATGCTTATTGTTGATAAGCTAAACTTCTCCTATAGTGTTCCACTGAAGGAGTAAAGTCGTGTGGGTTTGAAGGTCATGAGGAAGAGGCTGTTCTTCATCAGTCTGATCTGATCTGATCTGGCGTGTGTGGGTTTTCACCGCCGTTACTCTTTCTCTGCTGATCTTTCTCCTCAATTACTCTCCTCTAACTCCGATTCTTCAACTAATTCATGTACTAAAACACTAATGGTGTTTTCATAAGAGACGGAGGTGTGTGTGTGCGTTTCATCTGCATGAATAAAATGATTAATGCCGTGCTGCTGCTGATGTTTATATTAATGATTATATTCATGACTTTATCTGTCAAATGTTCCTTACAGCTGCTGTTTAGACTTTAATGTTAAGTGGTTTCAATCAGGTCCTTTGATAACGTTCTGCATCAACAAGGGAGAGGAAGCTGTTCTTTTCAAACTTTCCAGGATCATTACCATTGGGTTCTGTTACTGGGTTCAGATAGGAATCATTTACAGTTTATGAGTTTAGATGAATCTCTTTTATTTCTGGTTTTAAATCACGTTCAATAAAAACATTTGATAAATAAATAAATATAAAAAGTATATAGATCAGGAGTTATTATAATAAACTTTTTATTTGAAAATAACTTAACACTTTTTCATCATATAATTAATGTTTAATTTAAATAAAATGTAATTAGATTTGAATGTATTAAATTGCAATTTCATTTAACTTGATGTATTAAAATAACTGAAATAAAAACACTGTATCCATCAGATTTACCCATTTTTCTTTTTATGCCAAAAATCATTAGGATATTAAGTAAAGATGATGTTCCATGTAGATATCTAGTAAATGTCGTACTGTAAATATATAAAAACTTAATTTGGACAAATTTAAAGCTGATTTTCTCAATATTTGGATTTTTTTTCTGCGCTCTCAGATACATTTTTTTTACATAGTTGTATCTCGGCCGTCTTGTCTGGTTTTGTGTTGCAGAGTCACATTTTCTCATCACCTCATTATAGAGTAGACATAAACTGTTCAGCTGGAAGCTTTTGGCCTCTTCTAACCG
This sequence comes from Enteromius thamalakanensis, assembly GCA_032357475.1. NCBI lineage: Eukaryota > Metazoa > Chordata > Actinopteri > Cypriniformes > Cyprinidae > Enteromius > Enteromius thamalakanensis. The sequence goes on from JAUCMT010000001.1 coordinate 1,472,564, forward strand.
CTTTACAGTTATCTCCTGTAACTCATTCAATCATCATATACTGTAATAACGCTGTTCTCCGATCAACAGTGCCGACTCCGTCCTCCAGTCCTCCAGACGCTGTGGACCGATATCTGGAGACGCCAGCCGACGAGAACGAACACACACACTTTCTGAAGGCCAAAGAGAGTCTGGAGGCCAAACACCGTGAGCGCATGTCTGAGGTGCAGCATTCATTCATTCATTCATACAAATAATACTTTTATTCATCAAGGGTGCCTTAAATTGGTCAAAAGTGACATGCATAATGTTTTCAAAAGATTTCTATTTCAAATAAATGCTGTTCTTTTGAACTTTCTATTCATCTGGGAATCCTGAAAAATAAAAAATGTTAATTACAGTATCCACAACATATTGAGCTGTTTTCAACATTAATAATAATCAGAAATGATTCCTGAGCAGTAAATCAGTTTATTAGAATGATTTCTGAAGGATCATGTTTAGTGGTCGACCGATATGGGTTTATTTTACGGCTGATGCAGATATCTTGCAAAGCAGGGTGGAAGACAGCCGATATTAGGCGGATATAACTTCATTTATTTAAATTAATATTTAAGAAATGTTAAATAAGTTGAAAATGGATTAAAATCTAAATGTGTAAAATAAACATACTTATGCTTTAAGACAAAGTATTTTTCACAAATAAATAAATATTTATATAATTTAAATAAAAATATAATTTAAAAGGAATTAAATACTGTAATAGGGCATTCTGGATAGTTTGTGTGCTTTGGAAATTAAATTTTTCAAATAAAGCCAGAGTAACACTTTGAAAAACAAAAAGTAACACAAATTATCGGCCGATATTTTTAAAAAAGCCAAAGATTGGCCGATATATCGGTTGACCACTAATCATTTGACACTGGAGACTAGAGTAATGATGCTGCACATCACAAAAATAAATTACATTTTAACACATATTCACAAAGAAAACAGATATTTAAATTAAAACAATATTTTAGAATGTATACTATATTTTTGATGAAAATAAATGTAGCCTTGGTGAGCGCAAGAGACTTGTTTTAGTAACATTAAAATATCATACTGTTCCCAGTCTTTTTACTGCATTTGAACGAGGTGTTTATACAGAAATCCTGACGGAGGGTCAAGTGGTCATTTTTATGTGATTGCCGTGTCCTGTAGGTGATGAGGGAATGGGAAGAGGCCGAGAGACAGGCCAAGAGTTTACCACGCAACGACAAGAAGGCAGTGATCCAGGTCAGGTTGTGTACTTAATGACAGTTCACTTTGTCACTTTGAGTAATGTACTCACCCCCTTGTCATCCCAGATGTTCATGTCTTTCTTTCTTTAGTCATAAAGAATTTGAGTTTTATTTAAGAAAAATATTTTTTTAGGGTTTCTCTCTATATAATAGACTTCTATGGTGCCTGTGAGTTTAAACTAACAAAATGCAGCTTTAAAGAGATCAAAATGATTCCAGCCGTGGACGAAGGGTCTTTTCTATCAAAACAATAGTTTACTTTTTTATCCCATATTCTCCTCCAACTTCTAAATCATTGCTAAGGTACCGACCCAGTGTCACAAAGTGAACATGCAAAAAACATCAAATGCTCTTTACAAAAAATTACAAGTAAAAGTTTTTAGACTGTCACAGTTCATGCAGAGCTGGACAAGGCCAGCATTAGAGATTAAAAAGTATACAAATTGTAATTTATTTTTTGAAAATAACCAATTGTTTGGCTTCCTCGGCTGGGGTCATTTAGAGCCCTTTAAGCTGAACTTGTTCAAACTTCTGGGCACCATAGAAGTCCTTTATATGGAGAGAACACTTTATACACCTGAAGAAAGAAAGACATGAATATTTTGAATGAGTGTTCTGGAAGTGAACTACTCCTTTCCGCATGGAGATTTCCTCTTGCTCTTACTGGAATACTCGTTCATTTCCCTCGAGGCATTGCTTGACTCTGCTGCGCTTCTCCCGCAGCACTTCCAGGAGAAGGTGGAGGCTCTGGAGCAGGAGGCAGCCAGCGAGAGGCAGCAGCTGGTGGAGACGCACATGGCACGGGTGGAGGCCCTTCTGAATGACCGGAGACGCCTGGCTCTGGAGAGCTACCTGTCTGCCCTGCAGGCCGACCCACCCCGGGTACACACACACACACACACATTATAACTACAGTCTAGAGCACATTTAAGTGAGGTCAGGCTGGCCACATTTAACTGTAGTGTAGACAAAATATAAAATTAGAAGAAATACAAGTGTAAATAAAATCTAGAGCTAATAATAACAGCTAGTGTAGGTGGAGAGAAACATCGTTCATGTGACGCTCATTAAATGTGACCCTGGAGGTATATTTGTAGCATAAATGACATTTTTCTTTTATGCCAGAAATCATTAAGATATTAAGTTTAGATCATGTTTCATGATTGCTGAGAAGATTTTCTCAATATTTAGATTTTTTGTAGCCAATTATTGTCCTGTCCTCACAAACCAAACACCAATGAAAAGATGATCAGTTTCAGAAGATTGCCACTTATGACAAGTTTTGTGGTCACAAATGATTTCATACACACAAAGAAGCTTCCCATGATGCTCTGAGGTCTCTGATCTTCATCTGGTCTGTATTTAGCCGCGGCATGTGTTCAGTCTGCTGAAGAAGTACGTCCGAGCCGAGCAGAAGGACCGTCAGCACACGCTCAAACACTTTGAACACGTGCGCATGGTCGACCCCAAGAAAGCAGCGCAGATCCGGCCTCAGGTACGAGACACTCATCCCGGTACACTTCATACAGACCATGCAGTCACAGAAGTTGTAGGTTATGAATGGATAGAGACTAATAATAGACTAATTAACTAAGATAAGTTAGCGTCTGAAGCGATGTCATTGATCCACTTTCATAAAATGGTTTTAAAACAGATGAAATCGTTTTTATTTATATTTAGTAAATCGTTTTATATTTTGTTTTCATTTTCATTGTAGTTACAGTAAGTCTGTTGTGTGTTTTTGTCATTTTATGATTAAGTTTAGTTATTTTAGTACATCAAGCTAAACTAAACACACTTGAGAAATATTGCCTGTGCAGCTAGCTGAGCTAAAATAATATTTAATTAAATTTGATTTCAGTTAAAAAAAAAACTTTTTATGTAATGTTTTGAGGATTTAGTTTTAGTTCTCTACAATAGCCCTGATCTGAGGTTTAAGTTCATTTGATGTTAATGTTTAATATGGTCTCATATATATATCGTTTATACATCGGGATTTCTACTGTTTCTAGAAGTTTTTCTGTAATTTTGGCCTGCGTGTGTTCTTTTTTTATTGTGCATATATATATATTATTTTTTTATAATTTGAAAAATAGGGTTATTTGATTTTTATGAACCACACTGTTTTCAGTCACGTTTTATGGTGGTGTTGCCTTAGTAGGCGGCTCCCTTTGTAGGAGATAGACAGCTAGTCAGCAGGTTTGAAGATGAGCAGTCTTTGGGACTGAAGCAGATTACATGCTCAGTGACCTGTGACCTCTGACCTCAGGTGCTGACCCATCTGCGTGTGATCGAGGAGCGGATGAATCAGTCTCTGGGGCTGCTCTACAAAGTGCCCGGAGTCGCTGAAGACATTCAGGACCAAGTCGGTAAGTTTGTGACCTTTGACACCTGCTGAACCAGGATTATTAAATGTTCTTAAAATTTTCAGGATATAAATCTACCTCAGCTTCTAGCTCTGATTTTACGTTACTGTTCGGTTACAATTCACAACAGAGCCCAAACTGAAACTCAATTACTATTACAAAAACAACCAACACAATTAAAACAAAAGGTATGCAAGCATGTAAATTGTTTTTGAATTATATCATTT
>JAUCMT010000001.1:1478640-1499363 GCA_032357475.1 Enteromius thamalakanensis
AGCTTCAACCAGCCCAACACACTGAACCAGGGTACACACACACACACACACCTGAGAGCTTCAACCAGCCCAACACACAGAAGCAGGGTATACACACACACACACACACACACACACCTGAGAGCTTCAACCAGCACAACACACAGAAGCAGGGTATACACCAGCCAGGTCAGCTCAGCGAGCACCATATGGAAGCAGATCTGTCTTCCGGCATCAGGAACACAGACCTGCTGCATTACAACAATGTTCTACTCACTACAGCACTCTATATATCATTTTTATTTAGCCTACACTATTTTCTGATAGTGATCTTGTGTGTGTTTTGTGAGCCAGTCAGAAGCCTTTCTGTTTGTCAGTCAGATCAAGTTCACCAACATTTTATTTTTGTCTAAACTCTAGTTATATGAATATAAAATATGTGTCTGGTGTCTCTCTACAGTTGAGCCGGTGGATGCCAGACCCGTCCCAGACCGAGGCCTGCCAACCCGACCTGGTAATTCTAATAAAAATATGAATAAATTAATTTCATTAATTAATTAATTTTTAAAAATAAATGTTCTTTAAATTGTACTAAAATACCTTAAACTGATTCAGAAAAAAAACTTTTTTTATGGTCACCTTGAAAAGTAGTAATAAATCTAATAATCTCCCCAGCAAAAACATGCATGAGTTCAGAGTGTGTATGTCCAGTATTTAGTATAATTTGTGTGTTTGTTGTTTAGTGTCTGGACTGAAGCCTGAAGATGTTCCTGAGCTGCGGATGGAAGCTGAAGAGAGACACAGTGAAGTTTACCACCAGAAACTGGTACATTTACATATTACATATAAAAACTATAAAGGATCAAATAAACTGGATATGAAATGGTTAAAAAAGTTTAATGATCAAAATGAAACTATAGCCACCAGTAGAGGGCAGCAGCTCACTGTCATAATGAGCAAGTTGTTGAATTATTCACTCAACCCATTTGTTACAACAGCTGATTCATTCAGAAACGAAGCAAGTGAATAAATGAATCACTGAATCAGTGACTCACCCCATTTTTAAAAACAGCTGATTCAATTAGAAACAAAGCAAGTGACTGTCTTTATGAATGATTGACTGAATCATTACCTCATTTGATTTGTTTAAACTGCGGATTCATTCAGAAACGAATGATTGAATCACTGAATCATTAACTTAACCCATTTTGAAAAAACAGCTGATTCATTCAGAAACAAAGCAAGTGAATGAACGAATCATTTATTCATCCATTTAAAAAACAGCTGATTCATTCAACATTGATTTATTCAGAAACACATTGGTAAAGATATTGGGGAAGAGCAGCAATCTTGCTAAACTATATCATATGATCTAAATATAAATACGCAGATTTTTTGCAGCATAACTTGAATCTTAGTGGCATATAACTGCATTCTAAAAGGCTTCCTTTCTTAGTCAGTCGTGCTGCATCATATTCATCAGCAAATGCATTCTTAGTGTTTTAGGATGCAGTTGTCATGGCAGCAAGAGTTCAGTCTGTGTGACTGTAATCTCATGTTTGTCTTTTGTTTCTGCTGTTCAGGTTTTCTTCGCCGAGGACGTGAGCTCCAATAAGGGAGCTATTATTGGCCTGATGGTCGGAGGTGTTGTCATAGCAACCATCATCGTCATCACCCTGGTGATGCTGAGGAAGAAGCAGTACACATCCATCCACCACGGAATCATTGAGGTCAGTCGGTGAACACGTGTTCGTTAATTCAACCCATGACACGATGCATGTGAATCAAATGAGTCAAAATGATGGTTCATTGGAAATCTGAATCCTTTGTCTCTCAGGTGGATGCTGCCGTGACCCCCGAGGATCGTCACCTATCGAAAATGCAGCAGAACGGCTATGAAAACCCCACCTACAAGTTCTTCGAACAAATGCACAACTGATGGTGTGATGCTCCTCTTCCTCCTTGTTTCTCTTCCTCCTCCTCCTCCTCATCTGCAGATGGTGCAGGAGACACCAGCCCAAGCTCACTGCTCATTAACATCTCGCTTGCTATTGGCCAATTCACATGACTGTCAATCAAACATGACTTCCCATTGGCTGGACGAATATGAACATGGTTCTGTTTAAATCTGAATGCACAATTGAGATTCAATTCAGATTGAGAACATATAATTCAGATTAAGTTTAAATTCACTGCAGACAAGTGTGAACATAAGTTTAATGCTGTTGGGGTCAGTTTAAACCGAACCTATGACGTTGATTCACATCAAATTCAATGCTCAATTCTGAATTCACTCCAGATTTCAACTAAAACATCTGTGGGCAGGACAAACATCAGCTTTATTTAATGGGGTCAGTTTCAAATTGAATGCACAATTCAAATTCAAATCACAAATCAATCTGAATGCATTATTCAACTTCAGTTTTAAATTGACCGCAGATTCAGTTTTAACTTTCCGAATATGAACAAGATCGGATTAATGCTGTTTGGGTCAGTCTCAAGATTCAGTTTCAAACTGAATAGACAATTCAAATTCAGTTCGAATTTAAATCACCCGTACTGTAGAACTGAATTTCAGTTTGAATTTAGTTTAAATCACAAATTGAATAAAACTCAATTGAATCGAATGTAATGCATTGTTCAAATTCAGTTCAATTCAAAAATGTAATTCAACACCTGATTCAGACTCTGTTATTCAATCCGCAGCTGTGATTTATTAACTATGACTTCCCATTGGCTGGACAAACATGAGTTTCGAACTGAATGTTGAATTTAAATTCAGTTCCAGCTATCTGGACCAACACCAACCTGAGGAGATTCAGGCTTTTTGGGTCTGTGTCAGGTTTAACTCACAATTCATATTCACTTTTTAAATCTAGTTTTAAATGTATATTCAAACCCAATTCAATGCACAGTTCTATACAATAACTGGACAAACATAAAGGGGTCAGTTTCAAGTACAGTTTCAAATTGAATGCACAAATCAATCTGAATCCATTATTCCACTTCAGTTTTAAATTGACTGCAGATTCAGTTCTAACCTTCCGAGGGCGAGAACATGATCAGATTAATGCTGTCGGGGTCAGTTTCAAGTTCAGTTTTAGATTAAAATTCACAGTTTGAACTGAATATAAAAAAAACAATTAATTTTTGCTCCTCCAGCTTCTGGTGAGTTGGTTTGGTGTCGCTGCAGCGTCTGCTCCTGCACTACTAACTGAGTGAAACACTGGGATATCTGAGGATGATTGTCTGAGACTTCATCCCATCTTCCCTTCCTCTTCCTCCTCTTCATCGCACACTGACTGCAGCTGTGCTGTGTTTGGTGACGCATTAAACCCGTCAGAGATTATTCTGCTGATCCATGTCCTTCTGAATGAGATGTTTGATTGTTTCTGCTTTCCTTTTTCAAAAAAAAAAGTAATAATTGTAAAAAGAAATTTGCCAAAAAAGAAATTTTTTTTAGTTGTCAATATTTAAGTAATGCAAAAAAAAAAAGGCTAGTTGTAACTACGTAGTGCATGATAGAAAAAATGACGGGGAAACTCTGCTATATGGATCTTGGTCTTTTCTCAGATGTTTTAGCAGGAATAAACAGTAACTTGTGAAAATGTGGTTTGAGTTGCACAAAAAATGACTCAATTGGCTTCTGCTTCTGGATTAATTGCTTTGATTTCAATATCTGGTTGTTTTTTAAACCCGGCTGAGATCCTGTCGATGTACATTTACTGTCTTTAATGTTTTAGTCCTATGCATTTCAGAGATTTATTTACTCCTTCCTTGTATTTAATTTGATTCTCCATTGGACTCGTGGTTGTGTGTGTTTTTTAAGCGGGTGTTCGGGGTGGGGCGGGCGGGTTTTCGGGTCATTCTCTGTCTGTTTGTATGTTTCTATCCGGTCAGTTTTGTGTTCTTAGATCACTCTTTGTCTGCAGATGTAGAAAGTGTTTTCTCCTCTTTATGTTGATGCAGTGATCTGAGAGAAAAACACCTTCGTCTCGCTGCAAAATCAAAAGAATAAGCTTTTTTTTGCATTGCGTCATTATTTTCTGCCATTACTGTAATGCAGGAAACTGTATTTAAATTGTGCAGTTGTAAGTATTTATCAGGATTGCATTGAATGTTATTTTATATATTTTTTTTATAGTTTTCACTCATTGCTGCATTACAGTAATGCAGGTTTGTGGTTAAATGTGCTTCATTCACATGCAAATAATGTGGCAATGCAATTTACTTCATGCAAAATCTGATTTCCTCTTTGTTTCTTTTGATTTTGAGGTGAAATATGAGCTGGAGGAGATATGTTTTGCTGCACTGAGCATCAGATCTGTCTCCTGTGGTCAGTTTTTGACTGGTTATAAACTGAAGGTTATTATCGCATGAGCTCCAGGATCTGAACGACTCACAGTCGATCGCTGTAAACGGTTCATAATCAATAATCACCCTGTCTGATGAATGTCAATCAATCGTTTACAGGTCAGTGAGGAATCCTGGGTAATTCTCAGTGTGTGTTGCTGTGGTTTGATCAGGTCTGAGGTGGTGGTGATGATGATGAGGTTCTTTCAGTGACTGTTTTCTGTGTATCATTTGCTTTGACTGGAAATAAACTGCGCTTTCTACACTGTATTCCATAAATAAAGTTTTGAATGTACATACAGACTTTTTTGCCGTTGCTCTTTTGTAAAACACACACACACACATACTGTACCATACTGTTGTTCTAAGGTTTGGAATCACTTACATTTTTTTTAACAGAGTTGCTCATCAAGGCTGTTTGTTTGATTTTAAAAATATATTAATATTTTGCAATTTTAAATATTGGTTTCCTTTTTTAACATACTTTAAAATATAATTTATTTCTGTGATGTTCAGCATCATTACTTCAGTCTTCAGTGTCACGATCTTCAGAAATCATAATAATAATCAGATTTATTATCAATGTTGTTTTTATTTGGTACTTCTAGTTGGTATTTCTTTGATTGTCTAATGAATAAACTATTAAAAATAATTTTTTATTTTCAAAATGGAAATCTTTACTATTACATTTTTATCCATTTAACACATCCTTTCTGAATACAAGCATCAGTTTGTTTTTTAATTCAATCAGTTGCTTTGGATCTGCTGTGTGTATGTTTTTTTAAGAAAGAAAAAAGCTACTGACCCCAAACCTTTGAACAGCAGTGTATATACTGTAACAAACATATATTGTAATAAACACTGATATTAAGCTTTTCATCAAAAAATGCCACAGGTTTCCAAACATATTAACTGCTTTCAGCTTTTATCACATTTGATATGTAAATTTCATACCAAAATATATTCAGATAGAAAACTTACTTTAAATTGCAATAATATTTTATTAAAAAGCCCTGATGAGCAGAAAAAAACCTCTTTTGAAACTTAAAATTAAACTGATCCCACACTTTTGTGGAACACTTCAACGGTTCATGAAGTTAATGTAAGCAAAAATCCTGAGTTTTTATTTGATATTTTGTTATGAACTGTCGTATTGGTGTACTTGGATGTGTTTAGTGATGGTGATTCTGTTCAGTCATTAATCACACTGTCTCCCTCTGCTGTCCAAAACATGAAAACGCCTCAGCAATCCCCTCACATGCGTACAGCTAAACATTATTAAATAAAATGTTCATTTAAAAATTCAAAACCGTAAAAAAAAAAGTCGAGTCTTTAGAATTACAAACTTTATTGATTAATAATTTATTATTAAGTGATTTATAAGATTACCGACTTTTGTTTACCGTTTTATTTCAACAACAAAAACAACAGAGAATGACGCCAATTCCTGTTCCGGGTTGTAAGACATGTTATTGTATTTGTGAAATAGAAATAGAAATAGAAATAGAAATAGAAATAGAAATAGAAATAGAAATAGAAATTCGCACCCCAGATAAACGGAGGGGGGCGCTCGTGACGTCATGGAGCGACCGCGCATCATACCCATAAGCCCCCGCGTTGATCCGGAAGCAGTTGTTTGCCTGTCTGTCTGCGGCTCGGGTGTCAAACACAAGGTTAGACGAGATTGTTTTTTATCGTGTTTAATTTTCATATAAATGTGAATGTTTGTTATATAACGTTATTTCTAAGCAGCCGGTTTAGCGTCGCCTGACGTCACAGTGACGTTCATCAAACGCTAAAATACTGCAGGAAATGTCAGTGTAGTGAAACATCTTCGTGTTAGAGTATAGTGGCTTACTCCGCTCGTACTCTCGGCTTGACCTTGCGGAGTTTGTTCATTAATGAATGTAAAGGTTGATCACTCGAGTTGATTTCAGTCCCCTGCTTCTGTCGCGTGACACGAGCTCAAGACGTCTCGGCTGACAGAAGATGAGCTCTTCTGGGAACATCACTCGGTCATCTATGTGTCAAATATAGCAGAAAGAAAGCTTAAACTCTTATTTGTTGTCGTTTGATGGCCGTCGTGGAACTAAAAACTATCGTGTAAATAAATATAATCAAACGGTAGATTATATGTAACAAATTTAAACTGTCAGTAGACAACAATACACTGTATGAGTCAAAATTATGTGCAATGAAGGTATTTAGTAAATGTCCTACCCTAAATATCAACTTCATTTTGATTAATAAGCATTGCTAAGAGCTTCATTTCAACAACTTTAGAGGGAATTTTCTCAGTATTTATTGCATCCTCAGATTTTTTTTCAGAGTTTTTTCAATTTTCTCTCTCTGTCTCTCTTGCTCTGTCTCTGTCTGTCTTGCGCTCTCTCTCTCTGTCTGTCTCTGTCTCTAGATCATGGCTCTTCATCGGCTCTGGCGTGTGTCGTCTCTGCTGCGTTCGGTCGTGAGCGTGACTCTTCGCAGGAACATTGGTCTCTCCGCCGTTGTCTTCAACAAAGCCAAGGACCTGGACCCCGTGCAGAAGCTGTTCCTGGACAAGATCCGCGAGTACAACAGCAAGAGCAGGTGTGTGTCTCTGTCCCCTCTCTCTCTCTCGGTGACTGCACTAGACTATGTTTCTCTGATGTGTGTGTGTGTGTGTGTGTCTCAGGGCGGCTGGAGGAGTGGTGGAGGCCGGGCCGGCGTATCAGAAGAACCTGAACGAGGAGATGACCAAACTCCAGCGCTTGTACGGAGGAGGAGACCTCACCAAGTTCCCTCAGTTCAAATTCCCAGGTGAGCCTGAGACGATGATGATGAAGCTCATGTGCTGTACAGACACATCTCACACAACATAAACTTCCAATAATAATGTCAGGAGTGTAGTTATTGCAGCTGATGTGATTTTTAGGACTGTGTTAAAGAAGAAAATAATTGGTTCTCTCTATTAATTAGCTGATTCTCATTTTTAAGAAACAATATTAATTATTAAATCCCAAGAATCTATTAATCTGGGCAGAAACATTAATCACATTCATTAATACCAGATTCAGACTCACCCTCCGAAGCTCCTGCTCAGAGACTCTTGAGAATAATGTGTGATGTCACTTATAAAAACTGCATTAAGTGGAACCTTCTCTAATATTATTTTACAGCATTAGTGATTTTTTTATTTCTCTTTCCTGCATGTCCCGTAGTTCACGCAGTGCATTAAAATCGTTTAATGTACATCTTGCTGTCTGTTATTCTTTATGCGTTCTCTCTTTAGCAGCAGTTTTTTTTCACGGTGTACCCAGAAAGCTATCGGTGGAAATACAGGATGTGTCAGAGTTAGTCACGCATGTATCCTCTGGGGTCCGTGTCTCTATACGCCGGTGCACCGCTAGTATTGTTGTTGGATTTGAGTTTTTGGAAGTGGACAGCTCTTTGGTTTATAAATAAACTTTGATTTGACGGTTTATTAAACGTTAGCTGAAATAAAATCTAAAAACAATTCTGATTTTGTTTGGTTTAAGTAATAAATTATTAGAATTGTAAATTTGAAAAAAATGACTAAAACTAATACGAATAACATACAAGACAAATAAAAGCTGATTCAAAATATGAACATAAACTGCAAACATTTAACAGCAGAAGTGTGACTGGATGAAATCATGAAATAACTGGTTCAGGAGGAGTTTCATCTATTAGCAGATTATTAATCCACTCCTAATGTATTAGTTTGACCAGATATTGTCTTCATATCTCACAGAAGATATGCACTGAGCACTAAATCTTTAATTTGAGCTGAAGCTGGGTTAGTTTGTCTGGGTTAACTAGTTGTTTAATCTTTACATGTTTGTCATGTTGTTTCCACAGAACCCAAACTAGAGGAGGTGATCCCCAAATGAACACCGTCCGTCCGGCACGCTCACTGCTCAATATTTAATAAACTATATTTGGTTGAAACATGTTTTTTTCTGTGTTTTATTCATTATCTTAAACTCAGAATACTCATGTTTTTGTGTTTCTGGTCATCACCTCAGTAACATTATAATAAGATGTGATTTAATAAACAGCAGCTGTCAGTGGTTCGCTCACTCGTCTCTGTTTTCACCTTCATACGCTTTCACTCCAGAATTTAATTTATTTTAGCGTTCTTAAAAACTGCTACAGGCTTATGAAGGACATTCACTGAAACACCTTTACATTTGTTTGCTTCAGTTTCACTCAAATAAATTACTGACAAAACAATACATTGAAAATCAACCAAAAAAACTAGTATTCAGATCGTTTTAAGCCTGTAAAACTCATAAGTTGAGTGACAGACACTGATTTATAGGAGCAGTTTCTCGAGCAGGGTTTAAGACTAGTCCAAGATTTTAATAAATGTGAAGAGCTGTCTGGAAAAAGCTTGCACTGAGATATCTTAAAATACATTGCCATCGTTTGGTCTTAGACTGCTCACAGATAATGCTTTTTTGAAAGACAGTCAAATTTAAAGAAGGTTTCTAAAAATTCTTAAATGTACTAAACTAGCAAAGGTCTAGTCCTGGCTTAATCTAATCCCTATCCAGGAAACCAGCCCTTAAACAACTTCAGGGTAAATTTGTCAACACTCAAGGTTTGCAGTAAAAGTTACTAATGTCAACAAATACAGTTTAAACATGTATTAAACTCGAACACTTAAGCTACACAAATTCTGTGAGAAGGATTCCAGGTTAATGAATCCTGACTGAAGCTTTAAGACCAGCTTCAAGCATCTTATGATTGTCATTCATTCTCACGACGAATCTCTTCCGGAGGAATGAATATAAACCTTTGCTGCAGCAGATTAAATCAAACACAAGATATTTTTATTAAAAAAAAAAAACAAACACACAAATACTGAAAATATACAATAATTCAGTCCATTCCACACTCGGCAGATACAGACATGATTGAGTGGAAATAAAGGCACGGCGTGTCAAAGGTCATCGCTCAGACTGGTTTAAGGCATGGGTCACTGCTCCGCCAGCAGGAGGCGCTCTGGTCACTTACATCAGTTTAACAGCGGTCAGAAAACCAGACCAGACCGGCTCTCACAGAGTCCATCAGAGGATCGGTATTATTATTGAGTTCTTCCGGCTGCAAAGATATTCTTCATGTTTCTTACAGTGTCACAATCATAATCTTCATCTGTCCATCATCATCATCACAGCATGAACGACTGAGTGTGCTTGAAGTCCTGAGGCTGGAAAACAGACCACTTCATTACAACTCTATTTCTGCTCATTACTGATCTACATTTAACAACAAAACAGCGTAGAATTCAAATCAAATTCAACAAATCTAACAGAGCGTTTTTAACAACAAACACTACTATATAAATAATACGTTTAAGGTAAAAATAAAATAAAAAGTATTCATAGAAATATAAAAAGTTTTTAAAAATATATTATTTTACATCATTATACTATGACAAATGTAATATAATCTAATATAAATGCAGAATAAAAAAAGAATTAATGCTGATTATTTGTTATATCAATATATATATTTATATATATTTGTAAAGTAAAAAATAAATCTATTTATTATTTTATATATATATATATATATATACATATTTATATACATATAAAATAAATAGATCTTTTTCACTTTATAATTATTTTCAGTATTATGATGATGCTGGTGTTATGGTCACTCACTTCTTTGGGAGGATGACTGTAGCCTGTATTTTGACTAAAACAAGAAAGAACAGCGTTAAACACCTGAACAATCAAAACAACAACATTTTAATTCAAATCACCAAACACTCTCTCTCTCTCTCTCTCTTCACATGTGTGTGTGTGTGTGTGCAGTCGCGAGCGAGTGTGTGTGTGTGTGTGTGTCTCTGTGGCGTGACTCACATGTGCTCGGTTCTGTGGAGGTTCTGGCTGCTAATGTGAGCAGCGCCGTGACACTGCGGGATCCAGAACGACCTGCAATAACCCAGTGCTAAGGTCAAAGGTCAAGCGCTACCATCCGCTGCCAAACGCCATGCAGAACGACGAGCGAACGAGCCAATCACATGCGCTTATTAACCAGATCAACAATAACACACACACACACACACACAACCGATGAATCCACTTCCTGTGCTTCTGTGTCCAGCGGGATTATTAGTGCCCTCACACACACACACACACACACACACACGGTCGTGTAGCAGTAAACTAGTGTTCTTACCTTCCTCTGTGTCCTGTGTGTGACGGTTCAGAGGCAGAAATCAAAAGAAAGTCAAGATATAAAAACAAACTTATGAAACATGAGAATTGAATGAATTCTGAGATCGGAGCAAACTCACGGCTGAAGAGTCCGTGTCGATGAGCGTAAAACACTCCGAACACACACACAAACAGCAGCAGAGCCAGAAGAACCACTCCACAGATCACCGCCGCCACGTTCAGATCATCTGAAACACACCACACCATCTGAAGATTAATAAATCATCTCTCCACTGATCCCTGCTTTATGATGACACCACAATCTGAGGGTGATTAAAAACACACACACACACACACACACACTCACCGATCTGCATGTGTGTCCCCGAGCAGCTCTTCCCGGGTCCCACGCCGTTTCTGGCCTCACAGTGATACTTACCCGTATCAGCTCTGTTGACCTTCTGGAAAGTCTGACCCCCAACACAAGAGAAGAACAGTCAAATGTGTGTGTTTGCATGCGTGTGAGTATGTGCGAGAGTGTGTGTGTGTGTGTGTCAGTGTGACTCAGAGCCGCTCAGGTCCGTCTGTCAGCATGGATTTGTCAGCACAGCACTCAAAAAAATCTGAACATGAAAACATTCACCTCAAAACCGCTGCATAAACCAACAGAAACTCACTTAATACAGCCACCAGTGTTATCCATTTATCACGTGTGTGTGTGTGAGTGTGAGTGTGAGTGTGTTCACGCTCACCAGTACTCCGGTGTGCTCGTCGATGGTGTATGTGGCGTTGGGGTGCTGGATGGGCAGAGCGCGGCTGTCTTTGTACCAGGTGTAGATGGCGGCTGGGATGCTGTGACGGTCCCTACAGCGCAGCTGCACCAGGGAGCCCGTCAGAGCAGAGCTGGGCACGTCACACGACGGTGTGTGTGGAGGCACTGGAAGCACACAACACACGTCAGACAGCAGCAGAGCACACCGAGCGTCAGACGGCGAGACACACAAGACTTACCCAGCACTGTCAGCGTGACGTTAGTCTCTCCCAGCGACACGCTGTCCTGCGGAGCGCTGACCTCGCAGCGGTATTTGCCCGCATCGCTCTGAGTCACTCGGCGCAATAGCACCGTCGCACCCTTGATCTCCCCGCGGCCGCTAAACGGTCCTGAACAACACACACGCCTCTCAATGACAACGCTCACCTTTTTTGACTTTTCATACAATTACCACTTTTGCACAAGATGAGTGGTTGCTAGGGCGTTGCTGTGCAGATGCTGAAGTAGTACGAGTATGTTACTTTGCAGCTGTTAGAATATTCTAAGTGTTGTGGGGCTTAATATATGGTTGCTATGGTGTTGCTATGCAGATGCTAGAGTGTCTTGAATGGTTGCTAGGTTGTTGCTTCCTGAGGTTGTACGAGTGTGTTTTGTTGTTGTGCAGTTGCTAGAATATTCTAAACTTTACTCCTAACAATAATATATGGTTGCTATGGTGTTTTGAGCAGTTGCTAGGGTGTTGCTATGTGCTCTCTAAAGTAGTTAGAGTGATATGTTGCTATGTGGTTGCTTGAATGTCGTGAGTGTTAAGAGCATTATACGGTCGCTAGGGTGTTCTGTGTATGTGATAGGGTGTTCTGTGTGGTTTCAAGGGTGTTGCTATGGTTGTATGACTCGTTTACTAGGTCATTGCTATATGGTTGCTCTAAGCAGTTACTAACTTCATTTTTCATTCAATAGGCCACAAGCATCCTTTACCTACGAAACGGCCGTCATAATAAACAAAGGACACATCCTTGTCGATCTTCTTCCACTCGATCCGAGGATTCTTGTCATTTTCGGTCCTGAACTCACACGAGAGCTCAGCGTCTGTGGAGGACAGCAGATGTGACGGAGTTACAGTACATCATCTGACTGATGTCTCCATGGCGACGTAATCACACACACCTACCCGAGAATTCATGCACTTCCACTCCAGGACTGCGGCTGGTGACGATGACGGGGACGACGGCCGCGCCTGAAACAGTGTGAGAAATACACCATCAGACGGTGTGTTGTCACGTGGTTTCTAAAGAGGGTTTTGCTACAGTAGTTGCTACAGTATGTGGTAAGTAGGGTATTATGGCTGGGTTTGAGTGTGTTACTATGGGGTTGTTAGGTGTTAGGTCTTAGAGTTGTTGGTACAGTGTTATGAGCAGGCTTAATGTGTTGCTAAGCGGTTGCCATGGAGTTCTAGGTGTTTGCCTGGACATACGGTTGATATAGTGCTCTGTTGCTATATGGATGAGGTTTTTAGAGCATTGCTTTGATTGTTATAGTTGTCAAGCTGTTGCTATGTTGTTACCAGGACATTATGAGTAGATTTTGACATGCTGTCATGTGGTTTCCAAGGAGTTCTAGGTGTTTGCTGAAACAGATCTATACAGTTGCTATAGCGTTCTGAGTTGTTGCCAGGGTGTCATGAGTGTATTTTTACATGTTGTTGCTATGGGGTTGCCAGGGTGTTCTGGACTTATGCTAGGGCATGCTGTAGTGTTTTGAGTTGTTGCTAGGGTGTTGTTGATGCAGTAGCTGTAATGTTTTGAGTGTGTCGCTATGCAGTTGCTAAGGTGTTTCTGAGGTGGCATGAGTGGGTTTCGATATGTTGATGTGTTTCTAGGGCACTGATATGCAGTTGTTAAGGTGTGCTGTGTTGTTGCCAAGCTGTTTCTACACGGTTGCTGGGGTGTTGGGTGATTTTTAGCATGTTGCTAAGTGTTGTGATGTATGACTGACGGTATTTCAATGTGGTTGCTAGGAGTGTTTTTGTGTCGCTATTCAGTTGCTAGTGTTGCTATGTGGTTGCTAAGGTGGTTTAGCGCACATGTATAGCTCTATATGTTGCGAGTGTTTTTTGTTGTCCTATGCAGTTGCTAGGGTGTTGCTATATGGTTCCTGATGTAATATGGCAGGATGTGGTTGCTAGGATGCCCTAGATGTTTGTTAATGCATGTTTATATGGTTGCTAGGGTGTTGCAATACCACATAGCAACAGAAGAGTGAAACTCTGGCTGTTGTGAATAGCGGCCAGCGCTCCGGTGGCTCTAGGATTGTGTTTCCAGACTCCCAGCGGGGATGAATAAGCACAATATGGGTTTCTAAACATAACTGACATCACTCTGTAGTGAACGGACACAAAGGCTTCTGTTTGCCTGTACGTTTGTGGCTAAAGTTGGATTGCGATTTCCTTACAGGAAAAGGAAACAGGAGTTTCCCTTCCTGAATAACATGACAGTCATTGTTAGCCTTCCTGTTTCAGCCCATGCATCGTTAGACTAAACAGAGAGCAATCATGAAGAGCACAAAGCATAGAGATCAAGTTCGCTGTAGGCGTGACCGAACTAGAGCAGGTTTCCACGTTCATTACGGTTATTTTATTTTTCTTAACCGACAACAGACGAACGTTAAGCCATTATTAACCGACAAGATTATGTTAAATTACAATCAGGTTTGAATTGATACGTGGCTGTGAGACATTAAAAATAAAATAAAAAATAAAAAGCTAAATTTGTAATTTTATACAAGCCAAAAGCAGCATAAACATCCGAATGTGAATCACGCATGAACACAGAGAAAAACTGTAAACTAGAAAAGAAATAAATAGAAAAAT
The DNA here is from genome assembly GCA_032357475.1 of Enteromius thamalakanensis. Classification (NCBI taxonomy): domain Eukaryota; kingdom Metazoa; phylum Chordata; class Actinopteri; order Cypriniformes; family Cyprinidae; genus Enteromius; species Enteromius thamalakanensis. Next base: position 1,492,784 of record JAUCMT010000001.1, read on the forward strand.
ATATTTTGCATGCGGGCCTATGTAAATAATAAATTAACCAAATGAAATTAAAAAAACTGCAACAAATAGCAGCCTTTATACAGAATTTCAGTTCATTTATGTGATGCACACAAATAAAATAAATATCTAGAATCTATTCGAGCAATGCCTTATTCTTGAGTGAGTATTGTAAGCTGTAAGTAAAAAGTCCAGTGATACAAAAATAGATATAAAATATATTTGTTTGTGCTTTTGTCATTTTTAGGATTTTCTGCATTTTTTAATATTTTATTTAGCTTTCATTAATTTTTATTTCAAAATTTGTATTACTTTAATCTAATATTATATTTTATTTCAGCTTTATTTCTATTGAAGCAGATCTACTGTTATTGTGGTTTGTCTGGAAGGCTTCTATCAGCACACGTGTGTTTCAGAGCTCATCATTAAATCACACAGAAGGAATGCTGATGCTCCTCCATCTCTGTATTACTCCAGTGGTGGAGTATGAAACGGGACGCTTGGAGTCAGCACCGTACATCGTTATCTTATCAAACCTCATAAGCAGCTGTCAATCATCCTAACATATGACGAATACTTCAGACATTCATATTAAAATCATTGGAACACAAAGGAGATGTTCACGCGGCTCCTCACCGAACACTAACGGCTCCTTTTTGTGTCTCACTGAAGAAACTAAGTCAAACAGGTTTGGACCGATATGAGGAAAAATGGCAGGATTTGGTCAGTAGCGATTTCTAGCTCGACCTTGCGTCTTATCACCTCTCGCTCCGTCTCAGAGAGGCATTGTGTGCTGACAGGAATCAACCACGCACATGAAAACACTGTGTCCAGACTGATAAGATGACCTGACAGCATCTGTCCCGCGCACACACACACACACACACACACCTGTCATTGCTTGTGACCTGAGTCAGCACATAAACACACTCGTGCACTGATTCGGACTCATGTTTTTCAGCTCTTAAACACACCAACAACTAATGAAAAGGAAGAATGAGGAGATTTAAGCAAGATTTAACATACACCGGCTGAATCATATTTCTCCACAATAATTTACAACAACAAAAAGAAATTTCATAAAGAAAAAGGAACAACGGATTTAATATTAAACAGCTTTTTTAATTTTTGTAACATTTTAAGACATTTACCTGCAATATGGCGCTTAATTTTGAATGTCAATAATTATAGTTTAAATTAAAATACTAATTATAATAATTAAAAATGTATCATTAAAAATGTATAAATAATTAAAATGCATTTTAACATTTTCTAAATATATTTTTTATGACACCTAACATATTATATAATAAAAAATTATTAATAAATAAATAAATTATTAATATTATAAAAAGGATTTTTTTTTTCTTTTTTAAATTTGTATTAAAGTAAGTCAAATTTTACCATAATTTATAGAATATGCAAGAATCCAAATCTTTCTTGCCGGACAAAAATAATAATTGCTTAAAATAAAATTAATATTAGTTCAAACTAATTAAGATACAGAATGTGTTTTGCAGATAGTTTAACTTTTTTTTTTTATTACTGAATTTAAAATAAATGAAAGCAAAAAAGACAAACAATAAAATGACTAAAACTCACAAATGAAAGTTAAAAATATAAATATAAAGCTAAAAACACATTCAAAAAATTTATAAAAATAGTACCTTGTTGATTCTAAAATAAAACTCCTATTTTTGGGGTGAAATACGGCGAGCATGTTCTTTAACTGGTTAAAATAAAACATTAATAAAGCCAATTTATGAAGTGAACACAGAATGCCTGTGAATAAAGAGGAGAAGTCCAGTGTTGATTGATTGTGGTGATGATGGGTCAGTGTTTGTGAGTTTGTGGAGCACAAGAGACCCTGACAGAACAAAGACACTCTGTGTGCATGTGTGTGTGTGTGTGTGTGTGTGACCCTGCCTGCAACAGCTGGTAGAGACAACCCCACCCAAAACACATACACACACGTCATTTGCTCAGAGTCCTGGAATCACAAGTGCTCCAAGATCTCATGAGACGCAGAATTACAGTCAAACAACGCCAGAATCAACAGATGCAGGAGCAGAGACACGCCGCGCATCTCAAACCTCCGCATCACACACATGACCACCCAAACACACATTCCTCATCTGCATCCGATATTACACACACCTCCTCTCTACTGCCTGCGCTTCCAGACTCCTCGACCTAAAGTTACTTCACTTAAAGAAAAAGACAAGAAAAGGATGGGATGTAATGTAAAAAAAAAGAAAGAAAACGTTTAAAAACTAAAGTAAACAACAAAGTTAACGCATATTTCTCCGTTTGGTTTAACTTCATCTAGCAACGTAACTAAAACTTTCAACAGAATAAATATTTTTAAAAAAAGACAAACCCTGAACTGAAATAAAAAAGTTAAATATTAGAATGCTAAAATGTAACTCTTTATAAATAATATAATAATAAATAAAAACAATTGTGTATATTATAAATATATATATTCCATGACACTAAACGTAACACTGATCTACAGGTTTATAAAGCTGCAGATAAGAAAAATCTATAAATGAATTATTCATAAAAAGGTTGTGCATTACTTTTGGAACCTTAAATTTAACATAATGAATACTTTGATAAAAACAAATGGTTAACCATACTGAAGCTTGGTAATAAACTAGTTCCACTAGCAGAGTTAGTTACACTAGTATTCTTACTGAAACTAATATTAGCCATGGTTCTGATGGTAATAATCTCAGCTCATCTTGTTTACTTAACGGTTATTGAGATATTAATACTTCATCTGAAAATCAGAGCCGCTAAAGCACTACTGTGATACTTCATAGCATTAATTCAATAACTTTAAACAAAGTACAGTAGAAGTACAGTAGATCTACATGAACAGATATATTCCAGTACTACAGTATTAATGTGTTATTCGCAGTTCTGGCTCAATAAAAGTTTTATACAGCATTGAATGGAAGAAAGTATGTGACAGACACACAGAAGCACTTATTACCGAGAGCATCTAATCTTGTTCTCTAAAGGAGATCATGAGACTTTAAGAAGATCACAAGGAACAAAGCACTTACTCTGAATTAAAATCAGCAAAGTCACGGACACAAACATCTCATCCACAAACTGGAGAACTTTCCCGAAGAATCCGCGAAGCTCGAATAAACGCGTGTTTGTCCAGAGATCCTCAACCGGGCTCGACTCGCTCCGAACCACCGACCGACTGACCCGTGTGTGCGCGCGCGTGTGCGTGTGCGTGTGTGGAGAGGGCGGGAACAACACTAAGGTTAATTGCATACAGGCACACACTCACTCTCATTATCATTACACCAAAACAAAAGAGCAGATATGTATATATGTATATGTTCCTAATATAATGTTTAAAGTAGTGCGAATGACATATTTTTTGCCTCACAACTTTAAGTTTGTACCCCGCAATTCTGAGAAAAAAAATGTGCATTTCAGTTTTGCATTTATATCATAATTTTATGTTGATTTTTGAAAATTGTGAGTATATCATGCAGTTCTGAGAAAAAACGTCTTGCAATTCTGACTTTATTTTTAGAATTGTGCATTTATATTCATATTTATATCATATGCACATGTATTTCTTGGGATTGTGAGTTTATGTCTTCCAATTCTGAGAAAAAAACAATCAGAATTCTGATAACTTATTTTTTTCTCTCAGAAATTAGGAAAAAAAGTTTATATTTTGCAATTCTGAGGAAAAAAAAGATAAGAATTTAAACAAACTCCTTATTGTAAGATTAGTTTGTTTTTGGCAGAAACGTGCTTCACCATCCACACTAATACTTCCAAACTGAATATGATTATATAACCAGAACAATTTGTAGTCGACTTTCAGATCATTCAAGATGAACGGCCAGGTTTATCTGTCAAACAAGAGACTCTTTCTGTGGATCTGAGCAGGTTGAACTGACATGATCCACTCTAATTATGCGTGAAACACCAGCAACTGACTTTATGGACTTCTTCTAAATATTAAGAAGCTAACCAGAGTCCATGAATGTTTGATGTATTTGATTTAGTTGTGCTGGCCAGACTGAGACTGTCAGGATTTCACAACATTCTTAATACAGCATATCTGTCGTAGTTCAGACGCTCACAGAGGCATCCATTCAACATCTCTATTGGTCTGAGTTCAACTGAAGAGTGTGTGTGTGTGTGAGGGGTCTGGGTGTGTCACACACACACACACACACACGCAACAGCTGGTCAGCACGCTTTCACCCGGGGCCATAGAGTATCACATATCCTCATCACATACGAGAGCAGAACCACAGATCAACACGACACTGAGTACAATTCATTCAAATCTGAGCCTGTATTCACTAAACATCTTCAGGATAAACTTAACTCATACACTCAGGAAAAAATACTGGATGTATCAGTCCTAAATTTAAGACACCTACATTTTGCTCTAAGTGAGTTTTACTAAATAAAATAATAATAATGATGTGAATATGGGCCTAGATCTCACTCTGCTATGAGAAGACACTGCAGGTGAACTGATATAGATGTAGAGAGGAATACAAGTGTAAAGGTTGCTGTTTTCTTTCCTGGAGACATGATATGGAGAACAAATAAAACACAAATCTGAAATCTGAGCAGTGCTGTCTGGAAATCTACAGAAGCAAATAGACAAAGTAGAATAAAACAAGCAGGTTAATGTGTGTTTTTACATGTTTTCTGAGCACTGGACTGAAAAAAGAGACGTGATATATAAAACACAAATAAAGTGAAGAAAAATCAAATACACTCTTTTCACAAAAGTCCTTTGATTATTAAAATGTAATAAACAGATGGTTCTATGGCATCGCTGTGAAGAACCTTAAAATAAACATTAAATGCATGTATTCCTGTTTTATTTGTGCTAGCGAGAAAAATAGTCCAGAACCTCAAAACTGACCAGGGCATGAAAAACATTGGTTTTGTCTGTTGTGTCTCCACTTAAATAATCAGAGCCCGAAGCGGTCAGCTCCTCTGGCATGTAAACACACACACACACACACAGCACCTGTCTGCATGCGACAGACGCAGCAGCTGCAACAGTCCTGACAGTCACACTCACTTTTACAACACTGCCTTTGTCTTCGCCCCGACAAAGTGCTGACTGCTTATTTTACACACACACACACACACACCAAACTTTCCCACACACACTCCTCCGAGGGTTTAAACGCAGCAGATGCAAGGATGGATACACATGCTCTGGCTGTTGCACAAACGTGATTAAACACAAACACTTCCAGCACGCCACACAACACTTTTCAACTGAAATTAAATGTTTATTCAAGCAAAGTAAATATTTATGTTGATTTGTTAGAAATAAATATGTAGGATTCAGTTATTTGACTGTTTTTGATCAATCATGAGTTATAAATTCATAGATATTATTTTTTCACATTCACTCAAAATGAGCTGAGCAGATACAGTATGGCTGTAGGATTTAATGCAAAAATCTGAAGCATTATGAGGGTTAGTGAAAGACTGATTCATTTGTTGGAAGCAGAAAGATATAAGAATAATTCCTGAGGTTTTTGTCAGTAATGTGAGAAGGTTCTTCACAGCGATGTCATAGAACCATCTGTTTATTACATTTTAATAATCAAAGGACGCCTGTACAAATACAATAAAACAAAAGACTTTCTACATGTTACAAACATGTTTATTCAACATAATACAAACACTGAACACTGGGTGAGGGGGCGGGATTACTGTGGAGGGGGCGGGTTCTCTGTGGTGATGGGAGGAGTCACTGTAGAGGAGGAGGAGGGAATCTCCACCTACAGAGGAGAGAATAATCAATCAGTCATATATCAGGAGCTGGAATATTAACTGATGTAGTAAATAAAGACCAGTCATGTATTTTAATATTCTTTAAAGATTATCAGTGCTTTAAGATGTCATTTATAATTTGCAGCACATAAATCTGAATTCAGAAGAGATTCTGGATTTATAATAAATAAAAACCGTCAAAATCTTAAAACCGAGCAGTGCATGATGATGTGTTCTGTCTGTAATGTCTTACTAGTCTTTCTGCTCTTTTCCGCAGCATCTTCCAGGCTTTATGATGAGCCTATAAGACAAATAATACACTTACTGAAGCACAACACACTAGACAACGAGTGCAGCTCAAAACCAGAAGCAGCCGGACGTACGCTGAGGTTGAGGGGCAGTGAGAGGCCTTGAGCCCGCCGCTGGACGCCCCACTCGCTCTGACCCACAGTATGAACACTCACGACCTCATACTGAGAGACCAGACCTGTGCTGGACACCAGAGGACCCCCGCTGACCATCACATGATCACCACACCTGAGAAACACACCAAAGAGTGAGAGAGTGTGTGTGTGTGTGTGTTTATGGGGACACTAATGTGTATAATGACATGGGTATGACATAAGTATTACAATATGAAGGTGTTTATGAGGACATTTTCAGTGTCCCCGTAATTCAAAAGACTTAAAAAACATATTAAACACTGTTTATTTGAGAATCTAAAAGTGTGTGTGTTTCCTGTAAGGGGTAGGTTTAGGTGTAGGGTCAGTGTAGGACAATACCACAT
>JAUCMT010000001.1:1513210-1526596 GCA_032357475.1 Enteromius thamalakanensis
TTACTTAAGTATATATTTTGCAGGGTAGTTGTACTTTTACTTAAGTACTAAACTTATGTACTTCCTCCACCACTGTTCACTGCCAAGGTTGGACGCAGTAAGACAAGTCAGTTTTACACTTCCTAAAAGATCCTGAGAGTTATGAGACAAAAAAGTCTTGTTAGGGCCCCAAAAATTGGATCCAATGTGCTGTCCGTGAAGACACAGGTTGATCCTGGATTCAAATGAAGAGCCACGTCTCCTCCCACGCCACAAACTTGCGTGTTTGGAATTTGAAAGGGAGTATTTAACAACGGAGTACATGGGACATTGAAAGGTGGATCTTCAGGTTGTGCAGGGGGTCAAACGGCAGTTGGTTATGTGCATACTGTATGTCGCAGGGGCAGCCCTGAGGGCCGTCGTCTGTGTTGTAATGACTGGGTCTTCCACAAGAACAACGCTGCCTGATGAAGGACCTCTTCCAGGAGAATAACGTCACTCATTTGGACGATCCTGCATGTTCCCATGATCTTTTAAAGGTTACATCATTTGACTTTTTAGGAAAAGTCTTACTGCATCCAACCTCAACAGTGAAGACATGAGGCGTTGCTCGTGCGGCTCAACAATCCTGACACACTAAAACATGCTCAAAGTGTGTCCCTAGGAACATTTAATGCAAAAATGTAGTCTTGACCATATCTCTACACCTAAACCTACCCTTACCCATGAGTAATGCCTAAAATCAGAGGAAATGCTTGATGACTGACACTGATTTGTAAGCACCAAACACTGATTATAAGCCTAAACTTCACAAAAACTGTCAACTGTTTCTTCTAATCACAATGTTGATCTAGGGTCAACACAGATTTTGACCCAGGAACATGTCTCACTCAACACAATCAGGCTTGCACTCCAGGACAGAGCCGATATATACAACACAAACATAAAATGACTGTATTAACAGGATACTATCATTTAAATAAAAATTAATTGATGAATATATAACATTTAAAATACATTACTACTATTATTATTATTATACATTAATGTAAAACATTACAAACAAAATATTACAAATTATAATATAATGACTTAGAAATAAATGTTTCTGGAAGTTATTTCTGTCTCACTGCTTCATACGGAGCGCAGCAGCTTCATCTATTGGTGACAAAAGGAACAACACAAAGCCTTTCGTTAGGTCACTGCTGAGGAATAAAACTGGATGACAGGAGAGTCAAATTATCTCACTGTTATTTAAATGTTTTGCATAATCTTGTGCTTGACTAAATAACTTTTCTGATTGAAGCTAATAAGCACTAATTACCACAACCACATCCAACATAAAGAGTCCTATCAGCCTTCATACCCAAAACAAACCAACAATACATGTGACCATGCACCACAAAACCAGTCATGAGGGCTTTTTATTTTATCTGAAAGATAATTAATAATCTTTCCAAAGCTTTACCAGCTCACTTAAAGCTTGTTTATTCACTCCTCACTTGTTTGGGTTCTAAAATCTGCTAATATTTATCCCATTCTCAAAAAACCAAGACTTGATTAATTACCGTCTGATTCCAAATGAGCCTGGTTTATGTCTCTGGTGGCACTTAAGCATTTAGGATGGAGATCTTCTACAGTCACTACAGGTGTTCCTCAGGGGGACTGTCTTGGGACCGCTTTTACTCCCACTAGGTCATATATTTAGGAAATATGGTATGTAGTTATGCTGATGACACCCAGCTCTACCGGTCATCTAAACCTTCTGGCATTATCTCTGCCTTCTTTGACCAGATGTTTAGAAGAAATAAAAGGCTGGCTTTCAGTTAACACTCTTAATATCAAAAAACAAAAACTAACTTTTAACTGAGGTTTTAAGATTTTCAAGATGCTTTAACAAAATCTGATTGTATTTAAATTGTGCTGTAACTGTGCATTAACTACTGTTTGTTTGCTGGTAAAGTGTTATAAGTGCTATTAAATAAAATGTATTATTATTAAAAATATCCGAAGTTCTTAGCAATGCATATTACTAATCAAAAATCAAGTTTTTAAATATTTATGGCAGGTAATAAGCAACTATCTTAAATAAAATTTCTTCATAGAGCATGATCTTTACTGAATATTCTTGATTTTTGGCATGCAAGAAAAATATTTAATTTTGACCCGTACAGTGCATTGTTATCTATTGCTACAAATATACCTGTGCTGCTGATGACTGCTGCTGTGCTTAGATTGGAAACACCAAAACATAACTCATATGAGAACACAGAAGAACTGAATTCTCACAGCAAGCGATAGAAATGAACAAGCCACAGGAGCTTGATGGTATCAGTCAAACCAACACATCTGAAAATGGCTGAGTCTAATCTCGTGGTTGATTGATAAGGAAGTTTCAGTCGTACTGAGCGTAATGACGTACACCCAACACTTACGACAAACAGAGAGAACACAGACAAGCCTCTGCTGGTTTCAGCATAGTTCTAGCACAATCTACACCTGATAAATGAGACCTCACTGCTTTCATCCGCTGTCCACTAAGGTAAGAACCAACGCTAATACTGCATTTATAGTAGTGAGCTTTGCATCAAAGATTTCTAAGTTAACCTAAGACAAGAATACATTTTGGTTTTAGGTTATCTTTGAAGAAAGGTTTTGATAAACTTCAAATGCTGATTTGCTGTAGTAATGGATATGGGTTTGAATTAAACATCTGTAACTTAAAGCACAGTGTTTGTTCGAAAGGACAAAAGTAAAATGATTTCATTTCTTAGTAATAAATGAAGTAAAACCAAAATAAAAACTACATTACAAGAAAATGACAAATACATAAATAAAACAACAATAAAATATAAAATCAAAGAAAGAAAATGTAATAATTTGATCTTTTAAAATGAAGGCTGAATGGAAAAAAATGCAGAAGAAAAATTCTGTGACTTTAATAATTAAATTACAAATAAATTTAAAATATAACTAACTATAAAACTATAATATAATAATAAAGTGCCAAAATAATGTGTCAAAAAGAATAGCATAAAAAATAAAATAAAAAACCTCTGCACTTTAATGAGCAGAAATCCTAGACCTGGGGCCAAACTTCACTGTCTTCATGTTAGCACAGTGTCTCAAGAGTTAGTCTGAAGTTGGCCAAGAGTAATCCGTTTTAGTTTACCTTAGACTAATATACATTTTTATGTAACTGAATTAAAAAAAATGTGACCAGTCTTAAAGAAAAATTTAGCTGACTGACTTTTAAGACTGGTCTTAACCTTTTATGCAACCGGCCCCTGGATTGCTTTTTCTGAACTCAACACACAAAAGAGTCAGTAAATCAGAGCAGCACATGAATGAAGCACTATTAGCAAACTTTATTTAGATCATAGCTGCTTGCTTTCCATTAATGTTGCAATCAATCCGAGAGGCATGTGTCAAACTTACACCCTCCCACGGATGGGTTAAAGCACAGAAACACTCCCTCCGTGAGATCTTACACTCCATCAGCGTCAAACACACGTGCCAGAGCTCTCGGATCTCCGATTCGACCAGAGCCTCACAAATAGGTAAGACACCCTCCTAAATCTCAACTACACCTGATCTGTCAGTCTCTCTAAAAGAAAAACAGAACACAGCCGTATCAGAAGATATGCTGAAAGTGAGTTGAAAGGCTTTTGCAGAGAAACGTGTTCTGGAGCTGTAGGTGTGTTCGCATGCCAGGAATGCATTATGGATGTGTGTAAACAGGTTGTGAATGGGAGGACATCTGTGGGCGAAATAATCCTACGCCTTCAGGTGAGAGAGCTAACATTCCTGCTACTCCTACTGTTCCTAGGAACATGAACAGCATCACGTCAGTGACCTCTGAACTCCACCTGTATATGCTAAGGTGTTCAGTCACTAATAACGAATTCTGGTGGATGCCGACAATCAAAAGAGACCCCTATCAGGTCTCCTCCAGCTGCTAGATAAAGCATTATGATTTGAAGAAGCATTCGTGTTTGGAGCTCAAATGCAACTTTAACATTGAAAGAGACCGTACACATGAAAATAATAGTGTAATCATTCCAAACATGTTTCTTAATTCTGCCAAAATTCTGCCATAATTAATTTAAAATGCATTTATTTTACCAAGAACAATTCAAATCCATATTTATTGGATATCACTAAAGACTTACAACAAGCACAAATTGTATTTAAAATATATTTGAGTGTTTTTGTAGGATTTCCATTTACTTTCATTAGACTCTGCTATTAATAATAGTTCAATAATTCATTAATTCCACATTGCATTGCTTAATATCATCAAAATTAGTTTTACTGCAACTATTGATGAGGATTGTAACTAAAGTATACTTGCAATATTTCCACTTCAGCACAATCAAGTAAACTTCAATATATCATTAGTTGGATTAATTATGATATTTTGTTATGAACACTCACAGTGCTTTTGATAACTGACTATCCTCATGTTGATTTTCTTTACATTTCTACACCATTTTAATCTGTGGGCGGATGCACAGACTGCTTAGACTGGTCCTGCAAGCTTTTCTTTAAGACTGGTCATAACTTTTATAAGTCAGTTACATAATGGAGACTGGTCTAATGTGTAATGTTAACCATTGGTTAACTGCTTAGTTGGTCAAACTTAGCTTGGTCTTAAAGGGACAGTTCACCCAAAAATGAAGGTTCAGTCAAAAGTGAGTCATCATTCACTCACAATAATATCCTTCAAGAGTTTCTTTCTTCTGTTAAACTATTGTTTTAACCAAAACCGGGGGAAAAAACAGGGATGTTTTTCTTTTGTGTTGAGCAGAAAAAGAAACTTAAACAGGTATGGAAAGATGTAAGTGTGAGTAAATGAGAATTTTATTTATGAGTGCACTGTCCCTTTAACAGTGTGGTTGTGATTGGGTAACCGCACAAAGTGTGCGCTCCCTGCAGAGGGTCTTTAACTAGCAGTTGTGTAGTTTGCAAAGTCAGCAACTAACAAGTTACGAAATATATAAGCGTTGCATTAATTTCACTATAAAAATAAAACTATTAAAAAGGTAACACTACAGTTTAAAAACCAATACTAAATATTAACTAGCTGCTTATTAGCATGCCTATTATCATCATATTGGCTGTTCATTAGTACTTATTTTCCTCCTTAGTATTTATATCTTGTATACATATCTACAAATTCTGGAATTAAGATGCATTTTCTGGCAACTAAAATGACTTAAGATATTAAGTCTTTTTTTCTGAGAAATAAATCCAAATTTTGTTTGTATTTTCTTAAAACAAGTAAAAATATCTGATAACGGGGTAAGAAAATTAATATTGTTTAGTCTTTGAATTACGATTATTTTTCTTACCCTGTTATCAGATATATTCACGAAATAAGGATACGTTCTGAAAACAAGACAGAATCATGTCTAGTCATTCTACGTCAAGTAAATACTTTCATTAAAGACAAAGCATTTCATAATTCTTTGGATAAAAGGAAACTGCACACAACTTCCTTTTTATCAGCAGAGCACGGATGTTTCTCAAGTATAATGAAACACTGTCCGTCTGTTCTGAAGCAGATCACAGAGAAACAGCATTCCTTTCGTTGATGAAAACATGCATCATTTCCATTAATAATATTTTCACAGCCTTAATTACCGTTTTCTGTGTCCTTCTTGTTAATAATTCAACAAAGCACTAAACTGAATCACTTTAGTAGCCCTAATAATGAGGATTAATCAAAATGTAATGCATATAAATTAATCAAAATGTAATGTATATAAATGTCTGCTTCAAAGAATGAGAGATGTTATATGCAAGTTGTTATGAATATAAATTAAGTTTAGATTAATGCATATTACATAACCACTGATATTTCTTTGGAAAGAGAACAATGTTCTTGTTTTTTTTTTCTTGTGGTTTTAGCTTGAAGATAAAGACAAACATTACAGCATGCTTGCTCAAATCTTAATGTCATTCATTTGACCAGGTCAATAGATGTTTTCACCAAGAACACAGAATTTGGAAGAGAGATGCTGATTAATGAACAATATCATTTTCACACCGTATCTTCTTGTGTGTTTTGGTCACACACGAACTATCGTAGAGGCAATAGAATTAAGAATTTAATTTGAGTATTTAAACCCAGTTTAGAAAAGTTGTCCCGTCTGAACAGGGTTTAAGACCAAAACATTTAAAAAGACTAAAATTGATGTTGATGTCAAATAAACACTGATGTGACATGTTTGTATTTCCAAAGAAAACCAATGTCTGATGGAGCTTTGAATGCTTCAGAAAACATCAACTTGAATTTTCTCTATATTTACTTTGCTGACTCTATCAACTTCAAACAGCTGAAGTTCAGTCACCTTCCAACAAATCACATACATGACCCTGGACAATGAAAAAATCATAAGGGAATTAGATTTATACATCATCTGAAAGCTAAGAAAATAAGCATAACATTGATGTTTGGTTTGATACAAAAATATTTGCCTGAGATAAAAGTATTTGAATATCTGGAGTCTGAGGGTGCAAAAAAAAAATAATAATAATATTATATATATATATAAAAAACACTGTGAAAATAAAGCTTTGAAATATTTTTGATAAGAAATGTACAAAATTTCTTAATGAAACATGATCATAAATATCAATGATTTTTGGCATAAAAGGAAAAAAATGTATAATTGTGACCCATACAATGTATATATTTCTACACATATCCCTGTGCTGCTGATGACTGCTTCTGTGCTCTCAAGCTCTTTGACTTTGAAGGATTAATGGCTTTTTGAACAATTAAATAATTGTGTCTTTCAGAATTGTAACTGCGATTAGAAATTAGATCGATAGTGCACCCTAGTCTGATTTATTGCTAGCTGATTTGATTCAGAATAAGTCAGACTAACAGAAATAAGCCTGGCTTATTTGGTAAACTTGTTTTATGAAACAGGCCCCAAGTCTTTTGATGGAGAATGTTAAAATAAAAAAATAAGATTTTTTTTTAAGATTCGCTCGTTGTGACCGTTCACAGCTAGCGATAAAGATATCGTTCTAGAAATTCTTCTCAATGTTAAAGAACAGTAGAGTACACTTTTTATTCTTTTTCCAGCTGCTTGAGCTTATATCGTTCACTGGTGTGGAAGCAAATAAAGTTATTGTTATCTTTATAGTTATGTTTGGTGTGAACGGGTATTTAGAGTTATCAAAATGATCTTTCCAAATGAACACTGATGTGAACCCTTTCCTGTATTTCCACAGAAAAATGATGTCTACTCTGGCTCCGAACACCTCGAACCACACTAACTCCACCGTGTTCCCTAATGAGGGCGTACGTGTGCTGCAGATGGTGTTGACCGTGATGATCTTCTTTGTGGGCGTCTCTCTGAACGCTCTGGTGGTCTGGGCACTGGGGGTTCGAGTTTGGTGCCGCAACATAAAGATGACGGGTGAAACGCAGAGCGCCGACAGCTTCCGGATCTACGTAGTGAACCTGGCGCTCGCTGACTTGGTGCTGTTATTACGGACGCCTCTGATGCTGGCCTACTTAGCGAACCACTACACTTGGACTCTAGGGGTGGCCGTGTGCAAGCTGGTGATATATCTGCGATGCCTGGGATTGTACGCGAGCGCATTCTTGCTGTGCGCTGTGGCGGTGGAGCGCTGCTTGTGTCTTCTCAGACCAGTCTGGGCTCGATTGAAACGCCCTCGCTGGGTCGTGCCTCTGGCTTGTGCCGTGATATGGGGGCTAGCGGCAATTTTTGCCGCTCCTTATATCCAAACAGCCAAAATCATTCTCTGGGAAAACCGCATGGCTTGCATCGAAAGTGATTTGGGAGGAGGACAAGCCTTAAATATTTTGGAGACCGTGGCGGGGTTCTTGCTGCCTTTGGTCATCTTCTTGTCGTGCAATATTGCTGTGGTTTTTTGCGCAAAGAAAGCTGAGACCTCGATGTCTTCCCCAACCACATCTTCTGGCCCGAGTTACACATCAAACCGATTAAGCCGCCTCTATCGCGTACTCTTCCTCACCATGCTCCTCTTCCTCACTTGCTGGGTGCCGTACTTCACCTGCCGCTTTCTTCGGGCGATTTCTAACGATCGTCCCGAGTGGAAGAAGGTCAAGGAAGGAGCGATCGGCGCGGCGTACGTGGCGCTGTTTCTGGTTTACATAAAAAGTGCACTCAACCCAGTCCTGTACGTGTTCGCGGCTCGAGGACTCGGACGCAAGGTACGCGCCTCGCTCGTCTCCACCATCGAACGCGTCTTTAATGAGGAGCTGTCGGAGTCTTTGCGAAGAAAGTCTTTGCGAAGGAGGGACTCTGAGTTTTAGGATCGAAGATCTGCTTGTTTGACAAACGATGAACGCTGGCTACAAGCAGAAACATGTACAACATCAAGGCTAAATTCACATTTAGTCATTTAGCAGACGCTTTTATCCAAAGCAAGGACAATGGAAGAGATCTAAACCAACAAAAGAAAGGTGGAATGGATTAAAGCATTTCGCAGAAGCCATCCTGTAACTAATATGATTGTTTTAATCTTGGATTTAATTCTGATGCAGTGCATTTCAGGAACTTCACGGCAAATGCAATTCAGGCTTTCCGTCATGTAACTAAAGGTTATTTTAGGCTTGGTATAAAGCATAAAGAATGTATATTATCCAGCAGAAGTGCGCCCTATGCTCTCAGAGAAAAAGGTAGAAAGGTTGTCGCTGTGGTGGTGCCCTTTTATACCTTTTAAATACTAATATGTACACTGTAGGCACTGAGTTTTGGAAAATATTTTGGTACAAATGTGTAGCTTATGAAGATGTCCCGCCCCAGTGACAGATTTGACCTTTTGTTTTATCTGAGAGTGTGTAAGTTTATTAACAAACAATTAAAACAAGAGCCCTTCTGATATTAATGCTTTAATCTTAGATTTATTTGTGTTTAAATTGCATTTAGGAACTTTTTCAATTAAGGCTTTCCATCATGTAACTAAAGGCTGGTTATTTCAGGCTTAAATTAAGCACGTCCTCTTGTATTATGCATAAGAAATGTGCCCTACGTTCTCAGGAAACAAGGTACGAAAGATGACACTGCTGGGGTGTACTTTGTAGGTTTTGTCTGTTCACACTTGTCATGTTAGGTTCGATCAAAAAACCATGGTGTGATAGTTCTGTTAATGCGGTTTGTTTGTGAAAACACTTCCTTCAAACCCTGGAGCACACCAAAACCAAACAAACAAAAAATATTTACATTTTTTTAAATCCTATTTCAACATTCAAGGATATTCTTTTTTTTATATATATAATTATTTTAAATAACTAAATAAATTATTCTGGTCACACTTTAGATTAGGGTACACTTCTCACTATTAACTATCTTTTTGACTCAATATACTCCTAATTACTGCTGATTAATACTTAGTGAAGTAGTTGTTGACAGTTAGGTTAAAGAAGTTTCAGAATGTGTTTAAGTAATAATAAAGAGTCAAAATCCCTGTAATAGCCATGTTAATAACCAACTAGTTAATAGTGAGAATTGGACACTAAAGTGTTACCGATATTCTTATGAACTTAAAGTATTTAAAGTATGAAGGTTACACAAAAAGCATGCATTTTAAGGTCAAACTTTAAATTTTGATGTTAAATCTACTATTGTATTATATGTAAGCGTCTAAGCACAGTATTAAGATCATAAGTAGTAACTAGAAGTAAACATCAGAGAAACTTTACTTTTTTAAGGGTAAAGTAATTAAATGACAGTAACTAGTTACTGATTGTAAATACTAATAACGCACTGATACGCACTCTTTATGTGTAGCTTCTGAAGAAGCAGTGACAGATTCTGTACTTTTTTTCCTGAGAGTGAACATAGGAAGATTCACACAGATTATTAACAAAACATATAAAACAAGAACCAATCTGTAACTGATATGCTTGTTTAATCTTTGATTTAATTGTGTTGCATTGAAGCACTTGCATTTTAAGAGTGGCGTAAAGGCTTAAATTATGCATTAAACTGTACTCCTATATTAAGCAGTGGGAATGTGCCCTGCTCATAAACATAAGTTCAGAAATCAAACCAAACATGACACATCTTTATCTTAAAGATTAAGTTGAAGTTGTTGATTAATTTAGCAGACAGCAGGAAACTGGATCCCAGCGCTTGATACTGCAGCATTAATGCTTGATAAGAACGTTATTTGTGTGTCTGATTCTCAATGCAAACTTGTTTTCAAATAAACAAGCCTTTAATCAATCAGACATCGTCTGTGTGTCAAGTTTAGTTTCTTTGTCTGAGACGATCGGTCCAGGGCTGTGTCTCTGTGTCCACCTGTTTATGAGCGAGCTCCAGAAAGACCCTGACATCCTCGAGGACCGGAGCCGTCTGAAGAGCTCTGACCACCGACGGAGGATCAGGGACCAGCTTCATGAGGTGCTCCTGGAGGAACAAACACACAGGAGACTATGATAAGTCAAGAGATGTTAATGAATAACCTGTAAGAACGCAATACATCAGTCTCATACAACTTTCAATAGACCTCCTTACTTTTTAAGGAAACAAAAGTACTAGAATATAATTATAATATAATTAAAACCTTTTAATTTAGCTAACGCTTCAAAAGCATATGACCTGATTTAAGCAGGAATTACCCCTAAATCAACTATTCATTCTGGATTCCTGTCACACATTTGTTGCGATTAACAAAAGCAATTGTGAATCACTTGCACAACATTTGCAAAAAGAACCCGGCCCCGTGTTGAAACTGCTGTTCCTGAACATTGCATCAAGTTTGTCTCTGTTAATGATCCATATAAGGTCAAGTTTCTCAACACGTCTTTTAAGTTTTTTACATGCTACATAGAGTGTATTTATGTTTCTGTGAAGATGGTGTTGAAGTCTCACACTATATGAGCAGGAACCAAAACCAAAACACAAGCAGACTAATATGTGAACCAGGACACGCTCGGCTGATCCATTAACCACAAACTAAGCATTACGGCTTTTAAGACCAACAGAGACGCTATAATTAAAAACACTAACCCTAACCAAATGAAGAAAATGGAAAGAAATGACATTTAGCGTTAAGAAAATAAAGTCTGAAAAGTCATTGTGACATTTTCATGTCAACTGATAATGTAGCTGTCACCGCAGCAGAGCCTTCTATCAGTGCTTCTCATTCGTCTCACATTTCTGCAATCCCACACTGTGTTGTTGTTTCAGGTGAAAAAAGCATAAAAGTAACACAGTATGGAATCCCATTTCAGCATGAGATTAATAGAAAAAGCAATCGTCTTTTAAAATCACAATTAAAATGTTTTCCTTGCATCTCTTCATTGTTTCCCATATTTCACAATGTTCTTCTCCCAACCCCGACGAGTTGATACATATCTGCCCTGCTCTAGCTTAGGTTCATCGGTTGTGCAGTGTGATGTACCTGCAGCGTCAGCTCACTGGCGGAGCGAGTAGGTACAGCAGGAAGACACAGAACCGTCTGTTCTGAAAGCTGGAGAAACTGGAACAGATCAGAGTCAAGCGTCAGGATTAATGGATTAGTTAATTAATGTGGTTTCAGCTAGAAACCACACGGACTGTTGAACCATCAGATTTGTATGAACCTTCTGTGCCTCTTCCTCTTCATCCTCGAGCTTGCGTCTAATTATCCTGCATTTCTCGTCCAAACCATCCATCTGCACCTCCATCTCCTCCAGAGTGCTGACAATCGAACACACGTTCTCCTGAACACACACAGGGTTAAAGGTCATGAACAGCTGATCATCTTAACTCAGGGTTTCTGTGTATTGTGTATATTTATTATGCCTATATAAATAACTTGCATACAGTGCCTGATTTGAAAATATTTACATGTAAATATTTATATTGAAATAATACATATTTAATACATATATAAACGTTACATATATTACTTAAATATGTGTAAGTATTTACATAATAAAGAAACAGTACATACATACTATGTAAATAACTTATTTTGGATTTAATTGCGATGAATCAATTGACAGCGTTAATTTATAGTAACATATTAAACTGTAAAAAGACTGCTTTATGAAAGTTTTATAAAATGATACACTTCACATTTCAGCCTTTAAACCATTTTTCAGAAACTTCAAAACAACCAGATAATTATATATATATATACACACACACACACACACACGAGTCGTTTACCAATCATTTAGAAATGAGGTGAAATGAAATCTATTTTTAGAGAAAACTAAAATGTTTTATGACCTTGCATACATGTAAACTTGTTTTAATAGAATCATAAAACAATATTGGCAACCTTTTAAATGGCATAAAAGAGGCACTTTAAGACTTTTCTTTGCCTTAAATTTGTTACAACTCAACACTTTTGTCATTTTTTGTCACCATCATCACCTCTAGAGCTTCAAGTGTCTTCCTGCCTTGCTCAGACTTCTTACTCTCTGCTTTGAACTGTTGGGACACATGCATAAGATCTCCATGTTTCCTCGGAGGAACAGAAAGCTGTGCACACTTTGCCATGAACCTACGAGAACACGTGGAGGAGTTAGAGGCCTGAAACACTGTGGAAAAACAAAAGATGTTTGGCTGACTGTCTCTCACTGGTCTTTGAGGAGGTTGAGATGCTTCTGCGATTCTTCTTTTTCTTTGCCTCTCAATGCCAGTACAGACCTGAGTCAAAAGCATGAAAAAACACTCACTCAGACCGTGATGAAGCAATCTGTAGGCACACGTAATAATTATTACTCAACACGTTACTCACAGAACTGATAAACCGAGCATGTTCTCCAAAAACAGCAGAGATGATTTGGTCAGCGGCTTCCAGTTTTTCTTATTCTGACCATTTCCAGTTTTTGCTGAGGTTTTAATAAAAAAAAAAAATAGAGAGAGATAAGCACATTTTTAGAAATCTTGACAGTTGATTTTCAGTCAAATTAAAAAATGCATTTTACATTTTTGGTACTTTTGTGTTGTTTTTTTTTTAAAGATTTAGGTTTTTTTTTAAGTTTGTATTATTTTTTTATTTTATCTTTAGTTTGATATTTTAGTGCACTACATTACAAAATGTTTTATTTTATTTCAATTAACATTTCAATTGCTTTTTATTTTTAGTTAACTATAATAACCCTATGTAAATATCAATTTTACAGAACCATATACTTAATAAATACCTGTTTTTGCCATTAATAAATGATCATTCAAGAGCATTAAATGTTTACTATTATTAATGTTGTAGTGAATGGTGCAATATTTACTTTTTTTAGTTGATATTTTAAAATTTTCTGAAGCCCATTTAGTTTGGTTTTTAATGATATTTAGTAACTAATTAAATTTCACATTTGTGGACCCGGGAGGCGGGCACACTCTGTCAGTTTAAATCTAGATTAAAGACACATCTCTTTACTCTGGCTTACACATAACACAC
>JAUCMT010000001.1:1526923-1537070 GCA_032357475.1 Enteromius thamalakanensis
TTACCATTACTCTGTTGTTCTATTTGATAATGTTCAGTGCTTTGCTACAATCTGTATTGTTAAAAGAGCTATAGAAAAAAAAGTGACTTGACTGTTTATGATACTTTATGGCACTTTTTGAAGACTGCATGATGTTTATTCTGTTTTACCTTTTATTGTTTTAAAGATGAAAGAAACGTGTGCACTTAGAAAATAATGACAGAATTGCCCTTTTCAGAGTAAAGAGGAAACAGAGGTTTTCCAGTAGCTCACTGTTTTGTTTGGCAAACCCTCAGAAAGAAGAAAACAAATGAGTTTCAGAATCATCTCATCTTATGCAACGAGTCTGCAAACGCATTCAAGTACAGACATCTCCCATCGTTTCTCAACTTACCGCTGTGTTTCTTAGACGGCTCTGGAGACGGGCCTTCAGCTCTGCGTTGAGACGTCTGAAAGAAAGCACTGGGCATGTTTATGTTGCTTTTGTTATTTTTAATCACACTTGCTGAATGAAACCTAATACTTGTTTCTTGACAATTCTGCTCATTGCAAAAAGTAGCGTGTTTTCATATGTATGAATTATTTTATGATTAATGTGAGTTAATAGATTTATAGACGTATAGATTTTTTTTAAATGGCTTTTGCTCCGATTATAATTTTGTTTTTCAGAAGTGACAGTATAGATCAGATTTAGAACATTTCCTTTTTATTTTAATATTAAGTAAAGAAAAAACTTAGGAAAACTTTTGTTTCTTATTAGAACCATTTATTATTGTTTAATAAATTTTAAATAAAAGGCTTCAAAGGCTAAATAAAAGAAAGACGTTTTACTTTATCACTTTTGTGCGTGTTCCTGTCAGTGGCTCCTCTGGGGCCCCGAGTGGAGGCCCTTCCTGACCCTCGGGCTGGTTTCATCATTTAGAGCTGCACAGAAAAGCACAAACTCAGACGGTGCACAGTGTACAAAACCTGAGGAAACCTCATTCCAAATTTCTCTTGTTCAAGAGTGTAGAACAATGACTAATGTAATAAACACCAGTGACATCCGCGAGCACCGCATTCTCACGACCTTCTGTGGTTTTAGATGCTGATGCTGCTGTTTCCTAACACTGTCATACCAGCATTATCTGTATACTACGGTACAGTACTATGCTACACGAATATGGTAAACAAAAAAGGGCGATTAACAGATTTACCAAGCATAAACTTAGAGAACGACGCAATGCGTCAAATCTAACGTTAAACAGCTTCGTTCATTATAATGGAAGCCACTTGTTTTTATTTCGTCGCGGTATAGAAGCAGCTGCTTTCTCACCAACTACCTCCAAACTGATGAGAAGCACTGGGGAAACTGCAACTATAAACATGATGAGCTCCAAACAAATAAACATCGTCTAACTACGACGCCTCAACACTGACAGTCTTCCTCAGTACTCACCAGATTCCCGCCACACGGTTCAAAGCGCGAACTGAACTGCGCATGCGCAGAGAGCACTTCCTCCTCCGCTCATTTTTACATGAGCAAATACTTTATATAAAACATTTTTTCTCATGTATTTTATTATATGGTGGACCCCCCAAAAAAAGAAAGATGTAAACCAATAAAAAAAAAAACATACATAAAAATAATCAAATAACAGTGACAATAGTAAGATATTAATTTGCATTTGTTTGTTTTATGCAGCTACTTGTTATAACTTAAAACGTCAAGACAAAGATTCTTAAAAAAAATAAAAGGAAATTGCTTCTTGTGGGTAGTTGATGAATCGGTGGTGTGACAGAAAATGTAAACAAATAATAAAAGTTTTAAGATAAACCTCTCTCATCATATTTGTAACTAAGAATGAAGACATTTTTCTCATCATATTTATGTAAAATAAAAATAAAATTATAAAAATTTAATATAAATAAATAAAATATTCTCTCCTATATTGTTACTATTTATAGGACAAAGTCCCATTTTTATTTGTTAAACTACCCTTGTTGAAAATAAAAATAAAAAAAAAATGGCAATAAATTTTTAAAAAAGTGGGATTGTGAAATTTCAAGAAATAAATTAGCATTTGTGAGAAAAACAAATAAACTCTCAATTACAAACACACTCAAAGTTCTAATTGTGAAGAAAGTTGATTGCAATAACCTTTTTATTTATTCGATGGCGTTGAAACACTATGCTTCACGTACAAACTTTAACATCAACTGCAAAAGAATCGTGTTTATTTGTCTACAACATGTACACAAAACATCACATCTGATCAAAGAAATCAGCTGATCCCTGTGAACAATCATATGCCACGCTTTCATCATCAAATCTGCTGAGCGCTGCAGAAGACGCCTGATAAGAGAGGCCCAGGCCCCTCGGAGCAGCAGATATTAATCAGGAGTCTATTAAAGTGTTCTGCACCACATCCTGGCCACGAGAAGAGAGCGTTTTCTCTATTTGTGCTGATGCTGTCATGCTGTCTCAGACACGCTACACCCGTCCAGGGTTGAAGAACTTCCCGGCGAAGCGCCCGTGATTGTGGATGTCGAACGGGCTCAGGACTTTCCGGATGCCCAGCATGTTGGAGCGGGCGACTCTCTGGAAGGTCCAGGGGTTCTGATTGTCTGCGGCCCGTTTGACCTCATCCTCGTACATCTCCGCCAGACTCTCTCTGCTCACCACCTGCACCACAACCACGGACCCAAACACACTGCATTTAACCCTTGGCTTAGAAACCCTCTCATTTATAACCCTCTCTTAACTTAAGTCAAACACTGGCGTCGTCTTGTTTAGTGCTAAACTTTCTTAAAGGGACAGTTCACCTGAAAATTCTCATTAAACGCTCATGTCGTTACAAGACTTTCATTCATCTTTGAACACAAATCAAGATACATTGTTAACACTTTGATCTGAAAAACATTACTTTATTATGTCCAAAGTCTGCCAAAGCAGGGCCAAGAATTGAACATCAATTTCAACTCATGCGTGTTATAAAACTGAAATTTCAATTCTACATCTTTTATTTTAAGGTGGTGAAAGGGGGCTGATAAAAAAAAAAATATTTGAGTCATTCGTTCAAGAGATTCGTTCAAAAACCCTGATTCATCCAGTAATGAATCGAGTGAGTCACTGAATCATTCTGATGATAAATTCTAAGAAACCCACCTCTAGCAGAGGGTGAAGCACACAGAACAAACACACTCATCAGGACATTGCCACATCGGTTTGGAGGAAAGCGAATGGTGAAAGCTCATAAAGAGGAAGTAGAAACTAAATGCCTTCAGAACAAACCTTGGCCGGAAAAGGAAGCTTCTTAGCCACTTCTTTGAGCACAGCTTCCACCTCGCCCAGCTCCACGTGACCTCCGACCTCCACCACCAGCCGGCCGCATTTCACCGGAGTCACATAGTGATCGATAGCGCCCTTTCCTCCGCCCATGCGCTGGCCCAGGCCCTTCCTCGTGATGGGTTTGTGAGGAGCATTGATGCGCCACACGGCAAACGTCCGGCTGGTGTCTATGCGGCGGTTGATGGTCAGTCTCATCATCTCCATGTGACCCCAGTGAAGATACCCTCCGCCCAGAGCCTGCAGAGACACGCACAGACCTGCCAATCTTCACATCAGCATTTTCAGTGACAGCTGTGGAACGTCACGTCACGGAAAGACAAACATTATCAAACAGAGAGTTTCAATCTTTGATTCTGATTGGTTGATGGTTCAAAGCTGTTGTGAATTACAAACTAACATACAGCTTTGTTTAGGTTTGTGTGTTGCTACAGATATACCTGTACTGCTGCCGTCCTTCCAGTGTTGCTTACTCTTATCTGTAGGGCTGTTTGTCTTTATAAATAAGTGATACGGGAGGTCCTGGTCAGATGAAGTCTGAACACTGACAAATACGAAACTAAAATAATTCAATAAACTCAATTGTCTCCTGCTTCTGCTCTTCAGCAGGTGTTTCCTCAGTCGGCTGATTGAAGACTGTTAATACAGGTTTGAGTATTTTGGGCACCAGACCAGATTGCTGTTAACAGGTTTGGGTTATTAGTCCACTGACTAGCTGTTCTATTATCAGACAGAGTGTATATTTTCTGATGGGATCTGGATCTTAATGTGGCGTGGAGGCATGATCTAACGCTTGAAAACACTGACCACGATCCCGTACTGTCCGTCGCTGAAGGTATTGCCGCTTTTGGTCGGTCCCCGGATGTCACGCAGCTTCTTCATCTCCTTCTTTCCTTGTTTCAAGTTCGGGACCTTTTCCATGAACTTCAGTTTGGGCTTGTCTGGTAGAACCATGTCTGCACGAGAGAAAAACACCAACAAAGGGCCATTATACAGTATTGTCAATTTGTATATTGTTATTCCCTATTAGCTCATTCCATTCTTTTTCTTTTATTATCAGTGTTGTCTTGTCACTGTCGTAGCCTAATTTTGCAATTGTAAAATAATTTTTTTATTGTGTATCTATTTATATTTTAACAATTTTTTAAATACAAAATATTTTATTATTATTATTGTTATAAAAACAACAATTATTATTTCTGTTAATACAAATGTTGTTACAACATTTAATTATTTTTTTTAAATACTACAAAAAAAATCTTGTTAAGTCACTATTACTCTATATTTTGGGATTTTTATACATTTTCTCAGAAAAATTGCAACTGGGCTTCAGGTTAGTATAATGTTAGTTATAATGCAGTTTTTTACTCTTGAGTACAAATAATCAGAAGAGCTCTCATTTGCTTTGTTGAAAAGGTGTAAAAATACAGGACTCGCATGCATTAATTAACTTCCATAAAGTGAAAGTGTTTAACTGAATGAATGATCATTACCGCTGAAGTCTGGTGGCACTTCATAAGTCCTCAATCCTGCTGACAGCAGCTTCAGGTTACTCTGAAGAACATCTGCATAGAAAGAAAGATGTCAGAAGATATGACACTCTGCTTATGACGATAAACATATACACCAGGCTGTGAATCCAGACAGAAGATCAGTTCAGTCATGGTATTTATATCATGTACACGTCCAAGAACATGATGCCTAAAGTGCTTTATTTGTTAGCGTTCCTAATAAAACCTACCTGAATGGCTTGATGTCTGGACAAACCCCAGAAACGCGCGCTTTAGAGCAGAGAACATGACCAATTGTATAATTTAATTCTATGCACAAAATTATAACAGGTATAAATCTTGATTTCTTTTCACATATTCACAGCAGTCTCGCACAAGGTCGCTGCCATGTTTGATCAACATCCGGTCCGTCGGTGAAATTCAGCCGGAAACAGATGCGCGCGTCACGAGTTCCGCCATAACTTTATTATTATTACAAATGGTTGTAGTTCGAACATCTAAAAATATATAGAAAATAACTAGGCAAATAATCGACAAATAAATATACCGTAGTACTTCTGCAGCTTTCAACTATGTGAAAATGATAAACTATTCCAAAATATAAATAACATTTTAATTGTTCAAACAATTTCATTTCGTTCTTAAGTCAGTATCTACTAAAAGAGACATTTAAAAAAAGCTAATTAGGTATATTTATACTACTATAAGATACAGCACACTGAACGTCTGAAGCCACGCCCACGAGTTAATCAGAAACACCTGTCACGTGATCACTGATTAAACAGGTGTCTGTCAGGAACCACAGCAGGTACAGCTTCAGTCTTACTGCGTTGATAAAACCCCTCAGACAAATGTGTTATGCAGAATTGAAATTAAATCTCTTTATATGGTGAATGATTACAAAATATATTAAAACAGATCAGTCAAATATTTATAAAATATTTGTAGTTTCACTACAAACGCACACAAAATGCAGTGAAAATTGTATGTAAATGTTAGTTCATATTCATGGTGTCCCAAAAGTTTATCTTAAGTACTAAAGGAAGTAAAGTTTAGTTTATTAAGTACATGTGAAATCTTAAACGTAAGTTTTTTTTCTTTTTGTTCTCAGGTCCCACATGATGCTGGAAAGCTCAAACTCAGGCCTGATTCAATCAGACTTTCCATACTCCTTTTCCGAAGACGGTCACCTGCGGCACAGAATGAGTTCGGAACCCTACAGGTTCACGTTCAGACTCGATGACGTCCGTGAAACAGATCGGGAGCACCAAGACCTCTGCCGCTACATCACCCAGCACGTCTACCAGCTCCTCCAGAGGAGGTTTGGCCTTCTCAGGGTGCACCTGGAGGAGGACGGCTGTGTGTTCATGAGTCCCGGAGCACTGAATCATCCCGGGAGTCTCCTGCTTCTGATCCAGGACCGAGGAACGGTGCGGAGCGGCGTGTGGAGCTGGAGGCTTGCGGCTCACGAGGGGCTGGAGCGAGGCAGTCAGATCCCGTATCTGTGCTGGGCCGCGCTGGAGTCATGCGCCGTGATCGTTATGAACCCTAACGAGGGTGGGAAGACGCTTGAACAACACGTCAGATTGGTTTGGGAACGTTTTGTTTCCCAGAGCTCCGCCGAGCACGTATTTGTGGCGGCTCACGGATACGGAGGCCTGGGTTTCGTCGATCTTCTGTGTTATAATCCAGATGAGATCCAGCGGCGAGTGAAGGCTGTGGCTTTCTTGGATTCGTCTCACAGTCTGTGGCACCAGCCGCTGGGAAAAGCCGGCCGAGACTGGCTGAGATCTCACTCCAGGACGTGGATTCTCAGCAGCAAGCCTCTGAACCGCCCCGTCGGGTCGCTGAAGGCCGGAGCTCGGCAGATCTCCGCAGGGACTCGGTGTCACGACTCTGTGCCAGCCGTCTGCATGGAGTCTGTGCTTCGCTTCTTCAGCAAGAGCGTCAAACCTAGAGCCACGCCGACGCCCTTCGAGATCATCACCCGGAGCAAAAGCCGCAAAAGCGACCAGAACCACAACTCCATCTGATCACACTAATGGCTCTACACATGCTCAGATCTCAAATAAATAAATCACCCTGCTTTAAAATGATTGTTTCTGTCTGATTATTATAAAAAATAATAAATAAATAGTTAAATCATGAGTTTGTTTCTTCATCAGGTGTCTCAGTAATGGAAGTGAATGGGTGCCGTCAGAACTAGAGTCTGATAAAACCATCAGAATAATCCACAGGACTCCAGTCCATCAGTGAACATCAGCTCTAAACTAATACGTGTCTGGATTCTGATGAGAGAGACGACAGAGATGAGCTTCTTCACCGGAGGAAGAGTTCTTACAGACTCATATCTGAGTTACAATCATCTTAACCCTGTATAAGTTTGATCTTCTGTCTTCTCCAGATGTTCTCTGATGGACTGGAGCGCTGTGGATTATTCTGATGTGTTTATCAGGCTCTCACCCTGACGGCACCCATTCACTTCCATTGCTGAGACACATTTCTCCAGATCTGATGACCTGAAGATGAGCAGATTTAAAGCACAATTTAATGAAAATAGTGAAAATGTGATGTGATAGTAGTTAAAAGTCAAGTTAGTCTTTGTTTTAAGGACGTACAAATGGTTAAATGGAGTGTCATTAAACTTCTAGAAGTCTGTCAAATCAATAAGCTTTATTTTTTGTAAACACCATACAAAATATTCACAATACACTGAATAAGTACATCAGATTGTTGATCGTTTCCACAGGAAACTCCACATCCTGCATTTAAAAGCTCACTTGAACTGGTCTCTCCATCAGAAGATGTGATGCTCATTGGGTCAAACTCGATGCTAGATGTCATGGTACAGTAGGTCATATTTGGGGATGTTTCTCGGGTCGATCGGGCTTTGAACGATCAGTTTTCCTCTCATGGCGCCTCGATAGATCACTTCAATCAGATCCATGAAGTCCTGCTTGGTTTTGAAGCTGCCCACAAACTTGGTATGATCTGGAGATCTGAATGGAAATAAATCAGAATGAATCTGACAGGAGTGACATGAACAACTCGATAATATGACACTCGATTGCTGTTACCAAATAAATCTTGTGCATGCATTCAATTTATTGTTCTCGGTTACGAGCACTTCTCTGGAAACATCCGTTTCAGCAGAAGTTAATTTTAGCCGTTTTAAACTTCTCACTTCAACCACATATATCCGGTGTTTGTACCTTTTTGCAAAAACATATCCTGTTTCCTTTGGATCCGAGCCAGATGATTATTAGTGCACTGATCTTGCACTCTTGATTTAATAGTCAACAAAACAATAGTTGTTTTAAACCCATATCTATAAACACAGAAAATGATGTGCGATGTTATATATGGAGCCATATATATCAACACTCACCCATAGTCCACCTTCATGTGCTGTCCGTTGAAGAAGAACACTGTTGAGGGAATGAAGCTGATGTCGAAGTATCTGGTATAAACCGGAGCCGTGTCCACATCCACCAGATAAATACTGGCCATGTTACTCAGATCATGAGCCGTCTTTGACAGCTGTCAATCACACAGACAAAGCCAGATCTAACCAGATTCAGCAAAGTTGAATAGAATTTTTCTCTGATGAACAGAAAGTTCAGAAGAACAGCTTTTACCTGAAATAGAAATCTTTTGTAACACTTTAATCGTGTTTATCATTTCTTCCCCAGAAAAAAATAATTAAATACACACACACACACACACACATATTAGTGTGGTTATTAAAAGTGTACACACCCCTGTTAAAATGCCAGGCTGTACAAAACGAGAGCAAGATAAACTATTTCAGAACTTTTTCCACTATAAACTGAAATCTTTTAGGTGGGGAGGAAGTTAAAATAAAAAACTAAAATAATGTGTTTGAATAAGCGTGCACACCCTTAAAGGGAAAGTTCACCAAAAATAAAAATGTGGTGTTTATCTGCTGACCTCGGGGCGTTCCAGATGTAGGTGACCTTCCTCAGTAGAACACAAACAAAGACGTTTAACCGCATTATTTTTAGTCCCCTGGCATCTTAACAGGGGTGTGTAGACTTATATCCACTGGGTATATACAGTACATACCTACTCCCAGCATTTGAATTATAGTGTCTAATGTCACACAAGCTTTTCATTTCAGATGATCTTATTAATCAAATACCCGAAAATGTGTGTTGAGCAGTAAATCGGTATATTATTATGATTTCTGAAGATCACATGACACTAAAGACTGGAGTGATGATGCTGAAAATACAGCTGAACATCACAGAAATAAATGACACTTTAACAGATGTTTAAACAGAAAGGTGTTCCTATAAATACTAAAAATTATTATTATTTTTTTTATTTTGGATCAAATAAATGCAGGCTTGGTGAACAAAAGACAGTTTTTAAAAACATCTCACTGTAAAAAAATTTAAAACACAATTTCACACACACACACACACACACACACACACATACATACTAAATATATACACTTAATGTTTGTGTGTGTAACATATACAATATAGTATATAAAGTATTAAGATATTCAAATATAAAAGGAAAATAACCCGAGACAACCCTATTCAACATAAAAATAATGAGTTATTAAAGTGAAGACGAGCTGATAGTAACTCACGATCTCGTCCAGCTGTAAACACACGGAGTCCTCATCTCTGCCGAACCGCAGCACTAAAACCTTCTCCGCGACGCATTTAATCGCGTCGTCGAGGTCTTTTTTACACGACAGTTTGGGGAGGAAAAAGCTCATGACGCTTTCACTGTATTCACTCTGAAATATAGACTCTATTAGCTCACGTTTGGGAATAAGTGTGTGAACACCGGCGGATGTTTACTAGTTTGAGCCGCACCGCTATATTCGATCCGACTAGAAACGCCATCAATAGTTCCTACACTGTGTGTGCAACTCAACTTTAATATGCTGTCGCTGTTAGTGGTATTACGTGTTTTACTATTTAAAACCACACAATAAAGTTTCAAACGGTTAAAAAAATAAAACATCATTTATCATTTTTAACAGCAAAGAGCCCATTAGAAGACACACGATTTCCGCACGGCCAGCTTTTATGGTTGCACACCGACATCCACATGACAGCAGGCAGCGTGTGTCCTTTCGATGGTCCGTCCGTGACTTCCGAGTGAACAATCAGAAATACAGCTGATATGGTTTGTTGATTTTATTCATTATGAGTGTTAATTAGGGCTGTGCAATATGGACGAAATAATCATATTGCGATTTTATTAGCGATTTTGGCAACTGTTTTTGCTTTTTCAAACAAGCTTCATGTATTCAGTGCATAACAAAACATTTCACAATGAATGA
>JAUCMT010000001.1:1537634-1552013 GCA_032357475.1 Enteromius thamalakanensis
AAAATCTAAATAAATTAATAGAAAAAAATTGCAGCCTTATGCGATTTAGAAATTGCATGTGCTTAAATTGCGATTTTCTAGCGATTGCGATTAATTCCACAGCCCTATGTGATTAAAGATAGCGGGGGCCGGGGCTCGTTGTCTCAAGTCTGTTAATATATCAACAATCTTGCAGTATTTTTGGTGAATTCTGCACTTCATACTATTTTCGTGGTGTTACTTTTGTGTGTTAGTGTTTATGTTTTTGCTGTTTGATGATTGTTTTACTATCATTGATTGTTTGTGTCACATTGGATAAAAAAACAGGAATATGCTCATATATATTCAATCAATAACACGAAATCTTTTATATAAATTTAATAAATAAAGATCAATTTAAAAGCTATTAACTAAAATAGTTGTAAAAACTAGTAAATAAACTATATACATTTTAAATATAAGTCTCATGGTATAAGAAAATTATATATATATATGTATATTTAACTGGTGTTTTTTTAAAGTAGACAGATTCAGCATAAAGCAAATATACACATTTGTTTTTAATAATGTCATGTTTGTGTATGTCTGTGCAGAAATGAATGTTTTTCTGTGCTGCTGCAGCTGATGATGTACCTGCGCTCGTGTTCGCTCGCTCTGAGATGCACAAACTCCATCAGAGCCTTCAGCTCCAGCCGCAGCGTCAGGAAAGATGCTTCAGAAGAAAACACCGCTCTGGATCTGGACTCCTGGAAGACGGTGATGAGGTCTCAGGCGCTGCGGGAGGAGAGCGAGGGTCTGAGTCGCTCAGCGCTGGACGATAACCGCGAGCTGGTGGAGATGTGGCACCAGGCGGGGAAGTTTGTTCCCATGAACATCACAGACGAGCAGCTGGAGGATCTCGCTCGGCTCACAACTAAATCAGCCAAGAAGAAGTACCTCAAGTACCTCGCCATTAAAGAGTCACACAGGAGCTCCAAGAAGGAGAAGCAGGAGAAGAAGAAATCCGAGAGGGAAGCGGAAGCTTTTCAAGTATGCAAACATTTAAATAAACTTTGTATGTGCGCCTAGAAGCAAAATGTATGCCAAAGATCATGTTCCATAAGTTGTATCTCAGACAGATATTGTACTCTCCGTGGTTGCTACAAACATACCTGTGCTGCTGCTGACTGCTTCTGTCCTCTAGGCTCAGATGAAGAGGTATCATTAATATTTTCACGTTTCCAGGAGAGTGTTAAGGAAGAAGAGTGTGTGGAGCTTAAGAACACCTTTCTCCTGCGGCTCTTCAGCAGCTCGGTGGATCGAGCCCAGAGCTGGAGAGTGGCCCAGGCCATGCGCTTCGGTCAGCCGCTGGTGTACGACATGAGCTACGAGCAGCACATGAGCCGGCGCGAGCTGGAGAACACCGTCACGCAGCTGATGGAGAGCGAGGGCTGGAACCGGCGTGCCTCTGACCCCTTCCACCTGCACTTCTGCGGCCTGCAGCCGGACGGAGCGTATCTGAGAGAGCTGCGCAAACACTACGGAGCGCAGACCTGGGAGCGGCTGCTGATCACCGCCAGCGAGAAAACACACCTGGAGATGTTTCCTCAGAGAGACCTGGTCTATCTCACCGCAGACTCCAAGCAGGTGCTGAAGGTGGGCATGTGACGGCATCATGCTTGATTAATAGCTGAAGCTTTATCAAGGTATACAGTAATATCGCAGTTTAGTTTGCAAGAAAGTGTCAAAAGTATACATCCCCCTTTCAGAATCATACAAAAAATGCATGTTATTGTTTATTACGTACTGATCTGAATGAGATATTTCACATATAAGATGCTTACATATAGTGCATGAGAGAAAGTAATAGCTGAATTTATAAAAATGACCCTGTTCAAAAGTTTACACACCCCTTTTAGAATCCAAACAATAAGAGGGATCATACAAAAAACTATTTTCTTCATTAGTACTTAAGTAAAAATTACTAAACATATTTTCTCTTGGCTTTCTTAAAACAATTTCCAAATTTTGTTAGTTTTTGCCTAAAACAAGCAAAAATATCTGCTTATGGAGTAAGAAAAAAACAAGATTATTTTTCCTTCACCAATGCCATTTGCTTGTTTTAAACAAAAACAAAAAAAATTGGATCCTTTTTTCAGAAAACGAGATTATATTAGTATTAATTTCATTTGTCAAGTAAATGCATCTTAATTCAAGAATGTGTAGATATGTATACAGGAAAACAAGACAAAATATTCAGGTAGAAAATAATTTTTGCAATGTTTAATACTGACCTGAATAAGATATTTCACATAAAGGATGTTTACATATAGTCCACAAGAGAAAATAATAGCTGAATGTATAAAAATGACCCCGTTCAAAAGTTTTCATCCCCTTGATTTGTAACACTGTGTTGTTCTTTGAATGAATTGTTTTTGTAATTGTTGTTCATGAGTATCTGACAACTGTCTGCTGTTCTTCAGAAAAATCCCCCAGATCCCACCAATTCTTTGGTTTTGCAGTATTGTTGTGTATTTGAACCCTTCAGTGACTGTATGATTTTGAGATCTATCTTTTCACACTGAGGACATCTGAGGGACTCTTATGCAGCGATTACAGAAGAAGCAAACACTCCAGAAGGAGAAAACATGCATTAATACCCGGGGTGTGAAAACTTTTGAATTGAATGGAGATGTGTACACTTTTCTTATTTTCATTTACTACTACCCTCCAGAAGCTACAGAAGATAGTTACATGTTTCCCAGTAGTAGACTAAATAAGTTAAATTTACCCTGATCTTCAAATTCAAGTTTTCACGCCCCGGCTCTTAACACGTGGTTTCTCCTTCTGGAGCATCAGTGAGTGTTTTTGAACCTTCTGTAATAGCTGCATATAAGTCCCTCGGTGTGAAAAGATGGGTAGTTACACTACTTGTTTAATCTGTAGGCTACTACATTTCCAAAGTAAGCTGCAGCACTGCTTTGAGTTGATTGTGGTGATGTATGTGCTTCCCTGCAGGAGTTTGATCACAGTAAGGTGTACATCATCGGTGCGATGGTGGACCGCTCCATTCGCTCGGGCGCCTCTCTGGCCAACGCTAAACGCCAGCGACTGACCACGGCACGCCTGCCTCTGGACGAGCATCTGAAGTGGGAGTGTGGAGCCAAGAACCTGACCCTGGACCAGATGATGCGCATCCTGATCACGCTAAAGAACACGGGCAGCTGGGAGAAAGCGCTGGAGTTCGTGCCCAGGAGAAAACACGCTGGCTTCACAGGAGTCGCCAAGAGTCACTTTGCCCGGAACGATTCATCAAAGATTCGTTTCCCCGCTGGAGCTCAGAACAGAAGAGACGGACTGAAAACACAAACAGAACGATCCAAACCCTGGGAGGATCGACATTAATACTGTGATGCTGCTTTTGCCCTTATCAAATAAAAATACTTTTTTTATGAACATCAAAAATTTTGGCCTGTTCAAAACTATTTTGTGTCATATGGATGTCAGAAAAGTTTTGCATAAAGGCAATAAAGCAAAATCTTTATAGTCAATCACATATATATAGATACTGTGTATATACAGTAGTCAACATTCAAAGTGGATCAAAACCTTTCATCAAAGTTATCCTAAAATCAAAAACAATACCTATTCTTGTCTTTTATGATCCACTTCAAATGTTGATAACTGCATATATATATATATATATATATATTTCACTTATATAAGCAATTATATTTTGCATTCTTTATTGGAGTGGATTAGCTGGGAGGATCGAGATTAATACTCTAATATTACTGCTTTGATCTTCTCATCAATAAAAATGATTTCTGCCTGTTTTTGTTTCAAATGGTTAATAGAAAAAAAAGTTATATATATATAGTTATATTCAAAATGAAAGTTATGGTCCTATTTCACTTCAAAATCCGAAGGCAAAAATAAATTATATTTTGTCTTCGAGCAATAAAGCATGTTTTAGGGCCGTTTTGTATTTTGTTTGAGGTTTTTCTTTAGAATTTTGATACTTTTTAGAGAATAAGTCACACGTTCACACTAAACCCTTTAAAAACACATTTTCATAATCAAGTAAATGCAGCAATATGGTCATATTTCAACATAATATCAAGACAAAAATAAATGAATGAGATTTATCATACCAATACAGAATGTTTCAGGTCTTATTTTGCAAACATTTTTAAGACAACCATATTTTCACAGTAAACTCTTGTAGAAAAAAAAACACATTGTTATGAAAATAAACAATAGTCATATTTGAACCCCAAAATCAAGATAAAAATGAAGATGAGAAGTTTAGCCGAAGGATAATGAGGCCTAATTTATGATGTTTTAATCAAACTTGCAGAAAACTACATTTCCTTCTCATAAAACAAGAGTTGAATATCACCTGAACGCTGTATTTCAGTCTAAATCACTGAACGCAGCACAACCATGATTTACAAAGAGTCCTCAAAATGATCATGTAGTTTATTTTGGGGTGAAAATGAGCTGTGAATATTCTGTTCAGGGGTCATGAAATAAAATAAAGTCATATCCCAGACAGTAAAGTAATAACGATCTTTCCTTTGCTTTCATTTCATCCACAAGACAAGAAGTCTACACTCACTCCAGCTATTTATTATTTGAGGAGATAAAATAGAAGAGAACAATTGAAATGCTTTAAAAACAAACCCCCTCTGGTCCACGTGAAGTATGAAATACTGATGATATAAACACATCTCTCACTGTTAACACAATCTACATCCTCACACACACCTCCAAACACACCATTTCTTATCCTCAATCTCTAATGAATAATTGATTATTATTGAAGTTTAATTCAAACATTCATCTGAACATCGTTTGAGTGAATAACTGTAATCACACTTGTGTGAAACATCACGAGCAGGAATAACTGAGGACAGAGTTACTGCATTAAATTAAACACACACTCACTCGTCTGTAGGATTGTTCTTTGGTGTTGTAGCGGGCTTTAGAGTACAATACTCTCACACACACACACACTCACTCACTCACTCCAGACCCGTGTGATTGTTCAGTGGTGTGTGTGTGTGTCTCTAGAGCACGATACTCTCACACACACTCTCACTCCAGACTCGTGTGATTGTTCAGTGGTGTGTGTGTCTAGAGTACGATACTGTCTCACACACACACACACTCACTCTAGACCCGTGTGATTGTTCAGTGGTGTGTGTGTGTGTGTGTGTCTAGAGCACGATGATCTCTCCTCGGCAGCGCTCGCAGCAGTTGAAGGTGATGTTCTCGTAGCGTGTGTAGGGATGGAAGCGTCCGATGCTCTTCTTACTGGGCAGGAAGGAGGACTGAAGCGGATCAGACTCGGACGGATCCGGCTCCTTCTCGGAGCAAGAGATGGGATCCAGACTCCGCAGCACCTGGACAAACAGGGGGTTTATTACTACAAAATCTATTCATTTAACGATTCTAATTTCTTATTATTAATTCATTAATTGCTAATTAATGAATTTATTTTGTAATTATTAATGTCATATTCCAATTTATTATTATTAACAAAATTTCTTATCACTCAAAGTTTTATACCAAATTTTTTTCTTACAAAAAATGATAAAGTATTGCTTATTAAAGTTTATTTCTTACTATTTCTAACTTATTAGAATTTTATTACTAACCTTTAATTTATTTGTTATCTAATTTCCTATTTTACCGATCTCTTCTCATTTATTTCTTCTTAATAATTTCCAAACCTTTAGAATTTTTTATTATAAATGTAATAATATAAATATTAAGTATCTACTGATTCTGTAATTCAGTACTGGCGCACCTTCTCAGCCATCTTCTCGGCCGGTGTGTTGCAGAGCTCGCTTCGCTCTGATCCGGGGCTCTTCTTCATGTTTCCCAGCAGGTATGAGTTGATGGCGTCTGCCAGCTTGTGATTGGCTGTGGCCAGGTCTCCGGTGCTGAGAGGCTGTGCGCTGGGATAATACGTCTGCTGTCGACCCCACTGAAGAGACACCAGCAGCTGCTCCAGAGACCTGCTCATCCAGAAAACAGCATCACTGCTTTGATTTCCAGCGCAGTCCCTGGGTGTACTCTGAAGATTTCACTCACACTTCATCCACTGATGTAAGTGCTGGATGTATGCGGATCACTGCATATGTTAGTAGTATAATTGCATACTTAAACATTTCAGACTTTTGACCCTGTTCACCGGGTGCATCTTGTCCCTACACTACTCTAGATTTTTGATTCAGTTTTTGTCTATTTTATTATTATTAATATTATCATTACAATGTCTTTAATACTTGTTGTTGTTGTTTTTTTTTTTCAATTAGGTTTGATTTATTTTAGTACTTTAAATGAGAGATGTTGTGTTTTGAGTTGTTAATCTGAGCTGAGATTGCTGCAGGTCAGGAGGTCACCTGTGTGTGTGCATCATGTCTCTGGAGAACTCGTCTCGCTCTCGAAGCAGATCCTGAATGGCACACTGAGCGTCTCTGGTCTGCCGCTGGAGAGCTGCCCTGGCATTGGTCAGTTCCTCCGCCATCACGCTACACACACACACACACACACACACATTGCTCTTTATGTTGTAACTCAATCTGTATCTTGTATTTTAGGGACATTCTACCCGTGTTCTCTTTTAACATTATTTTTCACCACAATTAAATAATATATTTAACATGTTCAATTACCAGCCCTTATTTAAACAAACATATTATATATGAAATCAAATGTTTTATAAATGTATATAATATTAAACAGCACCAATCACGAAGCAGTGTGGTGTGTGTGGTGTTAGTCACCGGCTGGCCAGGAACTTGCTCCTCCAGACGTCACACTGGATGCTCATGCGCTCCAGCTGCTCAGCCGTGTGAGACAGGCTCCGCCCCAGAGCCTCGTTCTCCAGGATCAGGTGGTTCTTCTCTCGCGCCAGACGCTCGAAGTGATACTGAAGATCATCGCCTACAGACGCCACCAGCAGCTTCTTCAGCTCACGGTTCACCTGAGGACACATGAAGACATGAGACACATCTCTCTAATCTACACACGTTTACAGCCAGCAAGATACTTCTACAAAAAAATGATATTTTACTGTTTATTTAAATAATTACATGCAGCCTGGCTGAACAGAAGAGGCTTTACATTAGTCCCGTCAAATGAGCACGTCCAAAATATGTTTTTGTTTACATAATATATATGCGTGTGGGTGTGTGTGTGTTTATTATGCATATATAAAGACAGCATAGATTTTGAAAATATTTACACATACATTTATATTCATTTAAATTATATATAAATATATTTAATGACAAACTTAAAGAAGATTTTTCTTTAATATATAAATGCCAGTGTGTTTATATATACACTCAACAATGGGGGAAATGTTATATGCAAGTCATAATTTTTACTATAATACATTTTAATAATAATAATATTTCTCAATGTTAAATATTTACTGTATTTTTATGGATCCTTGGTGAGCAGAAGAGACGTCAGAAACATTAAAACTAACTGAATGGTAATGTAAGAAAGCATTCACTGTGGGAATACAGTCAGAAGCGCATGTGGCGGTTTGACATGACTGCTTGACCTCTGACCTCGGTCTGGACCCGCAGCTGGTTGCTCAGACCCTCTTTGTCCTGCAGCAGACGGCGCTCTGAGTTCTGCAGCTTGTCCAGAGCGCTCTTGTAGTCCAGCGGCTCGGCCGAGGGCGATGGGGGACGCTCGTCCCTGTGCTGCGGGGACCCTCTGTCCTCAGCGTGGGGCCCCAGGCTCCGGCTCCGGCTGATAGCGGCCCTCGGGACCACGATCCTCACGGCCTCCAGCTCAGTACAAGCATCTCTGCTCACCTTGCCCAGGTGCAGGACTCCCGCCGGCGCTCTCGGACTGGGCTTCGGAGAGCCCATCACCTTCAAGAGCGGGGTCCCTGACGAGAGCTCAGGGGCCACCGGGGGCTTGTCCATCTCCATGCCATCGCCAGGGCCACGGATGGCCACCGCAGACACATCTGAGACACATCAGAGAGATTTACTGTAATCCGCATGCGTGAGGACACATCAGCAGATGATGGACAGATGAACTCACCTTTGATGATCACTGCAGTGGACATGACTGAGGTCAGTCTGGATCAACACTCACTGCCTGCAGACATCAGCGCATTTCATCAACTCATGTTACATAATTAGTTATAATATTAGTAATAATCAAAAATGAATGCATTTTACATAGTAACATTTAAATATAAAAAATCTATTATTTGTTTGACAAATATATTTGATAAACATACATTAATTAATGAATAATTATTTACTAAAATGTTATGACGCAACAGTCAAGATTAATCCTGCACAGAAAAATAACATTTTAATAAACTTAATTTCTATGTTTTACAAGAAATATTATATATATACACGTGTATGCAACAGTCTAGAAAACTAACATTTTAAATACATTATGTATATATTTTACAGAGAATTGTGCAAAAAAGTACATATATTTTGATGAAACTATTTTGAGAAAAATAATATTTTCATTAATTTAATATTTTATGAAAAATAATATAAAATACGTATTTTATTATATTTTATGCTGATTGTATTGGAATATATATATTTGTATCATTAAACAGCCCAGATAGTCCCACAAAAATACTTTTTGATTTTATGCAGATAAACGTAATATTTTTATTTAAAAATTACATACTTCATAAAATAAAAATGTTTACATTTTCTGCACATGTATACACAAATTCATATTTTTCTTACAGGTTTAATATGTTTTGTATATTTGTAAATAACATTTTAATGAACGATTTGTCTATTTTATGCTGACTGTATACAAATATTAATATTTTAAAATGTATTTTGATGCAACAGTTCAAATACAACAGTCTAGATAACTTCTGATTTGAAAAATAATATTTTAATAAACACATACAAAAAATTTTTTATTATTCCTGAATAAAACAGTTAACACACAGACTATTTCTTACTAGTGTGACACAGCCTCTGGTGCTTTCATTCAAACTGTGACACACCAACAGACTAGTTAGAAATTAATTAATTGATCAGGATTAATGAAGTTAAGCCGGTTTATCGTCCTGACTGGATCAAACCAGGTGAACTCAAGATGTTTACGTTAGTTAAATTCGTCGAAACAACTAGTTAACTCACCGAGGAAGACGTCTATACGGATAAATCTTGAAGACTGTTTCTTCAAAACATAAACACGCGCAGATAAGGAGAGTTCTGACCCGGGTTATCTGTGTTTGTTTATGGTCTGGTTTATGGTCAGTTTGCGTAACACAGCGTTCACTCGCTTTAAGATCATAAACCGATGACGTCACGCGAAAGCGTTCGTCTAAAACAAAACACGACGATTTTAATTAAGCTACTAAACGATAAATAGTAGCGTTTCGTTATGAATTTCGCCACGTACCTCAGAGCGTCGAGCTCACAGGCTCCATGATGAAACCGGAAACAGCTGATGGCGAGCGGTGGAAGTGACGTACGGCGGAACTAAGGTGTTCGGTGCGTGTTTCTGGGGAGTCTCTACCGGACGCGTTACCCGGTTGTTATTGCCGTGTGCAGGTCTGTGTGAGATTTTCATCAAATATCACGATTTAAACAACTATTCTTCAGCCTATAAACATCAAACAAGCTCGTTAGAAACAGAACTAACGTTACGAAGAAACGTTCTGTTGCGATACTGATTTAATCAGTAATAACAGAGTGATAATCACTATTTTGCTTTTAGATGTGTGAATATTTCTACTTGAATGTACTGTTTAACGTTTACACCTGCTTGATCCCCATCTCTGTCATGTGGAAACATAACACAAACATCGATAAAATAATAACATTTTACATTTCGGTAAACCATAAATATTTGGAGATAATATAATTTAAAATTTTAAAGGTATAACTGTATATATATCAAAATTAGACTTGACATAGCCACAATTATGACATACCAAGTCAACATTTAGAAGGCTTATTGAAAAATGTGTTTTAAAAGGTTTAAATTCAAACATATGATGTCATAATAATTAAAGTTTTTTCCCCTTCATAATTTAGACTTTTTTAAATCTCATAATTTACTTTTATCTCATAATTGTGGCTTTTTCTTAAATTTGCAACCTTTTATAATTGTGACTTTATCTCTTACTTTTGTCATTTAAATCTCATAATTAAGATTGATCAAACAGATGTTTTTCTGCAGACGTGAGCAGGAGTGATGGGAGTTCATGGACTGTGGAAGCTCTTGGAAAGCACCGGAAAGCCCATCAATCCTGAAACCCTGGAGGGGAAGATCTTAGCTGTCGGTATCCTTTCCTGCGGGATCATGGAATTAAACACATTTCTCCCCAGAGTCATATTATTATAATGCAATCATGAAACTGTGGACCATGACTCGTCACAGACATCAGTATCTGGCTGAACCAGGCGGTCAAAGGAGTGCGGGATCGAGATGGGAACGCGGTGCAGAACGCTCATCTCCTCACGCTCTTCCATCGCCTCTGTAAGCTGCTGTTCTTCCGCATCAGACCCGTGTTTGTGTACGACGGAGATGCGCCGCTGCTCAAGAAACAGACACTGGTGAGCTCCAGCTGCTTCGAAATCACTGGAAACAATTACATTTTAAAATATATTCACATAGAATGCTTTACTTTAGATTAAATAAATACAGGCTTGGTGAGCAGAAGACATTTAAAAAAAAACATAATAAATCTTGCAGTTAAAAAACCTTTGTGCTTGTCTGCTGTAAACCTCTCCAGGCCCTCAGGAGACAGCGGAGGGAGGAGATGAGCCGTGAGTCCAAACAGACCAGCGAGAAGCTCCTCCGCACCTTCCTGAAGAGACAAGCCATCAAAGCAGCTTTAGGAGACCAGAGGTGCGAGTCATGTTGTATATTCAGTGATGTTATTCCTAGGATTGGGACTCAAAAATCTATTCCTCTTCCAGAATCAGATTCTTAAAGGTGACATATCATGAAAATGATCTGAACTTCTCCAGATTTTAAGTGCTAAAATCAGCTCCCAGTCAAGAAAACATAAGCATGTTTTAGTAAGCCAACTTCTGCAAGCACATTGGATCTATTCAGGAAAAGGGGGCAGGGACTAGCAGCTCATTTGCATTTAAAAAGACAGGCACGAAAATCCGCCTGTTTCTGCTTCCGCTCAAAATGATATAACGAACGATCTGTGGGGCATCTTGAGCTGAAACTTCACAGACAGTCTGAGGACACCAGAAGCTTATTACATACTGTAAAAAGGGGCATAATATGTGTTCTATCCGTTGAATTTGTGCACAGCTGATGAAAAGTGGCTGTTAAAAACGTGAGATTCATCCAGTAATGAAACGAGTCAATTTTGAGTGAATCACTGAATCATTTAGAAACTCCCTTAATGTTGAAATCTAAAAGTTCGACTACATTTTTGTTTTCTAATCGATGAGAATTGGAATCAATAAGCAGAACTGTAATCAGAATTGATCAAGTCTGAAACAATAGCCCAGTTTTAGTGATTCTGCTGAACAGCATGCTCAGGTGTTTCTCTTCCTGCAGTCAGGAGGCGATTCCCAGCCTGTCCTCTGTGAGACGAGACGATCAGGACGACATGTACGTTCTGCCCGCTCTTCCTCCTGATGAAGAACGAGACAAGAGCAGGTGAGAAGAACACTAATGAGACACCATGATGACAAAGGAACATGCTTTCATTGGTGTCTTTAAATACATGCTGCTGCAGTTCAGAGGAGGAGCGAGACGCAGACGAGACCTACAGCGGATTCCAGGTGAGATCCGTCACATCCACTCATTCAGAGGATGATGATAGAAGCGATCAAACCGACACAAGATCCACAGCTTTATGCCTCATAGTTTCATTCATCAGATTAGAGACGAACCAAACATAGGTAATATAGCTTTATATGAGTGTGTGAGCTGATGACACATGAATGCTCATAATTTATGCTCCTTGTAATTATGACTTTAAAATTCTGAATCCTGACTAATATCATAATTATGATTTCAGAATTACTAATCATTAATCTCATCTTGTTTTCCCTCATAATGTGACGTTTTGTCTTTGATAGCGACAGTATAACAGGTCAAAAACATCTGGTAGGTCTCTGATGTGTGTGTCTCGTTCAGGAGGAGGTCTATGACAACCCAAACGCAGTAGACATCAACTCTGAGGAGTTTTCGCTCATGCCTCCGGAGGTCAAACACGAAATCCTGAAAGAGATGAAGGAGTTCAGCAAGAGACGACGCACCCTGTTCCACAAACCCCCCGAGGTGCTCAGGTTATTTGAGTTATTACAGGCTAACGCTCGTGTCTCGTGTAACTGTGGATGCTGGTGATTCTCTCAGAGGTCCGGCGAGTTCTCTCAGTACCAGCTGGCCGGTCTCCTGCAGAGGAACAGTCTGAACCAGCGTCTGGAGGGAGTGCAGCAGGAGATGAACCAGAGCAGCTCCGGAGCGGCGGCTCAGAGCCGAGAGCAGCACACAGAGATCCGCCGCCTGGTGTCCGAGGACTCCTCACACTACATCCTCATCAGAGGTCAGCTCACGGGCTTCTAGTTCAAACCTCTATCAACATAATGATCAAATTTTACTCAGAATTAGGACTTTTGTATTGTAGTTTTTATTTTAGAATTATTTATATACATTTTTACATTTTTGTAACTGACCAAACATTATTTTAAACATTCAATTCTTTTGTGAAAGATAAAATGTGTTCAGTTGAATGCGTCCTTGATGAATAAAAAAGTACAGATTTCTTT
Organism: Enteromius thamalakanensis; assembly: GCA_032357475.1. Classification (NCBI taxonomy): domain Eukaryota; kingdom Metazoa; phylum Chordata; class Actinopteri; order Cypriniformes; family Cyprinidae; genus Enteromius; species Enteromius thamalakanensis. The sequence continues at coordinate 1,550,369 of JAUCMT010000001.1, forward strand.
ATTAAACTCTAACCCTGCATCATTTGTTGTCTTTGTGTGATCGTGTTCTTCAGGGTCTCAGAAGAAGGCCAGTGCTCCGCAGGGTCCGTCGGCTCCAGCGCTCTGGTCCAGCTCTCCGTGGGAGCGTAAAGAGAGGCCCAAAGGGAAGCCGGAGCCCTTGTGGAGGCCTGTGACTGAGGAAGATGAGAACAAGCCTTCCTCGTCCCGTGCTGAGGAGAAGCCGCCCTCTCCTCGAACTCTACAAGCCATCCAGAACGCCGTGACAGATGAGCAGAGACACAGAAGATACGTCATCAGCAGCAGCTCCGAGGACGAGGATGAAGCAGCAGTTCCTGACCAGAGCATCACTGCAGACGGAGGTGTTTCTCCCAGGACTCTGCTGGCCATACAAGAAGCTCTGGAGGAAGAGGATGTGGAGCCGAGGAGCGCCTCTGATGAAGAGGTTCCTGGAGTCGGTGTTTCCTCACAGCCCCTGGTTCCTGTGAAATCACATACAGAAAGCCTGGACGAGACCCCTGAGCCTCCGGATGCTGTGGTGAATCATCTCCTGATGAAGAGCACTTCCTCTGATCTCATACCTGTGATTACAGACCGAACGATTCAGATGGAGGAGAACAAAGACAAGAGTGAAGAAGAGGAGGAGGAAAGCAGCTCTGAAGGTACTCTTCTTTTTATTTGAAAAGAAATGAGCCCTGATCGTGACTGATTGTGTGCTCCAGGGTCATACGTGGATTAAAGGACTGATTCCCAAATATGTGAGCGGAAGTATTTTCTTGAAGCTCCTTTGATATTTTAAGTTAATATTTCAAATACCTAATAACTTTCATGATTTGCTTAATGTTTAGATAGGTTTTTTATTTTATTTTACTTTATTTAAATTTTAGAATTCATGACTTATTTATTTTTAGTATGCTTTGAGTATTTTTTATCAAGAAAATTTAGAAAATTATTTTAGAAAATTTAGAAATTTATTCTTTAGGTTTTAGAAATGTTACATTTTTATTTATTTTAAAATGTAAGAATTTAAAAGAGTTTTATATGGATTTTAATTATTTACATTTTTATTATTAAAATTAGATTTTTATTAATTTTACATTTCAGGTAATAGCTTTAATTATCAACTTATAAACATAAAGGATGTTTTTACAGAAAAACAAGATGACCTGTGATCATCTGATTCTACAGAGAGTTTTATCGAAGTGTCTGATGCGGAGGAACTGTCTGAAACAGAGGAATCTCACGCCAAAGCAGAAGAAGCAGCTGATAAGAGCAGCTCAGAAGAGAAGGAGAGAGAAGAGGAAATGAAGGAGAGAGAAGAGGAAGAGAAGGAGAGAGCAGAGGAAATGAAGGAGAGAGAAGGGGAAGTGGAGGAGAGAGAAGGGGAAGTGGAGGAGAAAGCAGAGGAAGTGGAGAACGGCGAGGAAGAGTCCAGGGTCCAGAGCCCAGATGAGAGTGAAGAAGAGCATGAGTCAGTAAATGAAGCTGCTGCAGCGAGCGAGTGGGATCACATCGACACGGTACGCCTGTAACTTGTGTGTAACATGTTACATGTGTAATGAGTATGTTACGTGTGTGTGTGTGTGTGTGTGGACAGGTTTTTATATCCCCGTGGGGACCAATTGTCCCCACAAAGATAGGAATACTA
>JAUCMT010000001.1:1567125-1581167 GCA_032357475.1 Enteromius thamalakanensis
TCAGGTGTGTTTGATTAGGGTTAGATCCAAACTCTGCAGTGCATCGGACCTCCAGGGTAAGATTTGAGGAACCCTGCTGTAGAACTCAAACTCTTTTACCGATAAACTCCTCTTTAATGTCACATCCGCCTTCCGTGATGTTGCTCTGAAAGGTCACATACAGAAATGTCAACAAATAGATTTTATCTTTCTACCGGTATATCGCAAACAATAAGATATCACCCACCCCTGCAAAGGAGACATGGTTTGTTGGTGGGGAATCTAGGAATGTGATTGGAAACCACTGGAGTACATCATGCATTGTCCAACCCTGCTCCTAGAGGGACAACATCCTGCAGAGTTTAGTTCAATCTCCAACACACCTCCCTGGAATTTCTAGTAACCCTAAAGTCCCTGACTGACCTGTTTAGGTATGAATAGGATTTGAGCTGAACTCCAGTAGTAGCCCTCCAAGAGCAGAGCTGGACACCCCTGGTTTAGACTAAGCTTAATGGGTTAGTTCACCCACAAATGAAATTTAACCTGTGATTTACTCACCCTCAAACCATCCTGCTTGGTGTATGTGACCTCTTCTTTTAGACAAATCCAAGATTGTCCTGGCTCTTCCAAGTCTTACGCAGTTAACAGGTGTTTCTGAGAAGAGTGTGCATCCATACTAAAATCTGCCTCATACTGGCAATCAATGCATTTTTCTATAAATATATATATATATATATATACACAAAAAAAACACTTCTCTCTCAAAATAATGAAGAGATTCTGGCAGATGCGGTAGGACGTTGGCACTGCGTGAAAAAAACTTGTCTAAGATATGTCTGAAAGAATAAAGTCATGTATAACTGGGAAGCCTTGAGGGCGAGTAAAACAGGCTAATTTTCATTTTTGGGTGACAAAACTGATTGATGTCACTGATTGATAGGTGCTAAACTGACAGCCACGGACCTGCCAGAGATCCTCGGTAATCTGAGGTGTAACATAAACCGGAATACGAGGTGCCAGCGGAGACACGAGCCTCAGGTTACAGCGCTGCAGTGGGGCTACAAGCTGGAGGAGATGTTTCCCCGCTCCACACATTATTACGATTACGTGCTGGCAGCTGATACGGTCTATCACCACGACTGCCTCACTGAGCTTCTCCAAACCATGCTTCACTTCTGTCAAACGGGGACAACTGTAATCTTTGCAAACAAGGTCCGGTATCAGGCAGATCTGGTATTTATTGAGAACTTTCAGAAAGCTTTTAACACCACGCTGCTGACAGAGCTGGATGAGGTGAGGATTTACTCCGCTACCCTGAGAAACTTTCATGAGAAGGCTCTCTGAACCACACTGCTGGCACAGGCAGAGCAGCTCTGGCTCATGTTTGTTTGAGAACCAGTGCCACGTTCACACTGCAGACAATTCACATTGTTTTTTTAAAATCAATCTGCCAGCACTGGGGTTTACAAGTTATCAAATCAGCATCTTTAGGCAATCTAGTGATTTCCCAGAATTCACAAGTTAAACTACATAAGATATTAAGGTTTTTTTTTTCTTAAAAAAACTAGTTTTTACATAAATTGTTTTTTTTTTTTTTTACTAGTTTTAAGCAAAAACTAAGACAATTTAAATAACATTTTCAAAAGAAACAATATAAATCAAGCCTAGAAAATGCACCCTGAATAAAAAAATGTTTAGATATTTATACTAGAAATATATACTAGATACTAGAATATACTAGAAATTTATACAGAAACTCAAATGCAATGAATTACTCGTGGTATTTGATTGGTTTAATAAAAAAAAAAAGACTAATCTTTAATATTTAGTTTTTTTTAACAAATGTACTAAAATATGATTGTGAGAAAGATGGGCAAATATTGTCAGTTCCAGATCATTTTATTCAGAATGGTCATCAAATACACTGTTCAGCACATTTACTGTGTTAATAAAATAACCGGCTGTCACTTCTGAAACATCTCACGAGGAGTAATGGATATAAAATAACACCTACCTACTCTATGCATGAATTAAAATGACTTGAAAATATTGGCATTACCTAGTATTCATTTATACTTTATAAATACAAGACATCCATAAATATATCTGAAGATATTCAAGGGTTTTCGATATAGAACGGCGTGATATTTCCTGAAGAAACGCAGAGGCGGACGGGGCTTTTATATTTAAGGCCATTTTTGAAGAACGTGTCGTTAGAGACGTCTGAGCTCTGAACATCGTGGAACACACGTGATGAGAACTGAAGAAAGATCACACCACCAATGCGTTTCCAAACCAAAGCCCTCTGAGAGGAAGTGAGACGTCACGAGTGAAAACACACAGAGCTGCTGGCTTCGTTTCTTTCACCGCTGCAAAAAATATTTTACTTCCTAGTATCAGTAATCCCGTTATCCTGTTTTATTACCTAAACTTTCATTTACTTTCCTCTTTTCCGCATCTTTTGAGAATATGCACATTTTGTTAGTTTTGGCTTTAAGCAAAGCAAACATATCCGCTCATAAACTTCATTCAAAATAGGTTTTTCTTACCCACCTGACATATACTTTTACTTGTTTCAGCCACAAAAACTAACAAAATGTGGACATAATATCAAGTAAATGCATCTTAATTCCATAATTTGTAGATATTTAGACAAGAAAAGGCACAAACACTGTGGAAGAAAAGCATTTTTTGCAGAGAAACATCCCTCTTCATGAAGGGAACCCTGAAGAATCGTTCGAGACACACAAGATGAACACACATTTAAACGCTAAAACAAAGCGTGGCGATCTCCGCTTCACTTACACACCCTAACGACCACCTCAGATCCGAACATTCGAGTCCAAAACTTACAATCACACAAACGCTCAGACCTTCTTCAGAACGGCACGAGTGAAAGCCATGGACAGGAAACGACCCTTGTGTCTTTAGAAAACATGCATACATCTGACTTATATAAGGGCCAGAAAAAAATACATTTCACCCCAAGATTTAAAAACAAAATGCAGAAATAAAGTTGACGAGATGTAAGGGGTGAAACATGAGCTCCACCGTATTGCCTTGACGTGTTCTGTATTGAGCGGCTCAGATGACGTTTGTTGAGGGAGAGATGTCCACTGCGCAAATGCCCAGTAACAACATAAAGCAAGGTATTATACAAGTTCCTGTTAAAAAGAGACGACGGCGGGGCATCGAACGCGAGTCTGATGAGAAACGCAGTGATATGATTCAAGCTGAAGATGAGGACTGTGGGCTCAGCGTGTGATCCGCACAGAAAGGCATTGTGGGATCCGTGAAGGACCGTGTGATATGAGGTGTTTGGTTCCTTATGGTGTCCAGAAGGCATTAAAAGTCTCCTCGGTTAAAAGCGAATGACTTTAGAAGGGCGTGTAGTCAGACGGGTACATGATGGGCAGCCAGTTCTCTGTGTATGAGACGCAGTGCATCCAGCCCAGAGAGCGCATCAGCTGCAGACACACACAACGCAGGAACATTAGTGTTTCCCTGCACGTCATCAAAGATCCATTAGACTTATAATATTACACAAGACTTTCAAATGGATGCTTTCTATCAAAGAATCTCGTCATTTCAACGTTTCATCTCATCGTTTTGACATTTTCTTGTAGTTATGACATGGTATTGTATTTTTTCCAATTTCTCTCATAATTTTGAGATATATTATATATTTTTATATTAAGATATAGCATATTATAATCTTCTCTTAGTATCTCAAAAACATCATTTTGCCATAATTATGACTTATTACTAAAGGATCATGTGACGCTGATCATAATGAGGCGGGAAACTCCGCTTTGATCCCAGAAATGCGTTACACTTTAACAGATATTAACACCTATTATAATATTGTTTCAGATTTTTGAAGTAAACGCAGACGTCTTTCAGAAACTCTTACCTGTATGCAGTTCCTCCAGTTCTCTTTGCTGGGTTTGTCCTCAACAATCTTACTCGCGAACTTCAATGCTCTTGCGTACATCTTGTTTGCCAACGCATGTTTGTAGGAAAATGCTAGAACCTGCAAAGATGACATCATCCCATCAAATCCAGTGACCAGATGACTAGCACACCTGTAAACACCTGAGCTCTGTACCTTGGAGTCGGTTAGCTCCGCCCACTTCTGCAGCTCCCAGAAGGTGTCGGTCAGAGCTTTGGCCTGCGGCTCGTCCTCGGAGCTGCCCACTTCTTCTGCGCTAGCGCCCTCCTGCGCAGACGTCTGCATCAGCTGATCCGCCAGAGCACAGCCCTTCCTGCAGAGCGCATCCAGCAGAGAGCCCTTCTGCTTCTCCATGTCACTGCAACACGGGACAGTTCACTCAAACACCCGCATGTTGTGATAAACATTAAGACATTTCGGAGGAACTCTCTGACCTTCTATAGACAAAGTAGCAAGGAAATGGTTAGAAAATAAAATTGTGACATCAGTGCCTCAACCACAAATATACGAAGCTACAAGAATACTAAAATAATGATTTACTCAAGTATGCGGATATATTGTTTACTCCAGATGAAAGCATAAACAGCTGATGTTGTTCACTCTCAATGGAGAAGCAGTGAAGATGCTGGTGTACCTCTTGATGGAGGCGGCGTCTGGACGCGGGTCGGTCTTCATGGTGAAGTAGACGGCCAGAGCGGTCTGATCGATGTGAGACATCACTGCATCCGCTGCAGCAGAGATCTCCGGCAGACGCTTCAGACGCTCCTGAGGAGACAGAGGAGCTCGTCAGCCGGTGTGTGAGAGTGTGTGTGTGTGTGTGTGTGTGTGTGTGTGTACCTTCTCTGAGTCCAGCTGATGCAGTCTCTGGACATGGAGAGGCAGGTGTGTGGGGAAGGCCTCCTTGAGCTCCTCAAACAGAGAGCTGTTCTCCAACCTGAGATTTGTAATCTCATTAATAAAAATATGTCTGGTTTTGTGCTCCAGAGTCACATATCAGTCACTTTACAAATTATAACCTTCTTTTTTTAAATGATTATTGTGGGATAAAGTGGGTTAACACCGTGAACACAGACTGACTTGATCATCCACTGGATCTTCAGATCTCTCAGAGCTTCGCTGAACTCCTCCTTCACATCCTTCTCCTTCTCAGCATCCTTCTCCTTTTCTCCTTTTCCATTCTTGGTTTTGTTGGGAGCAGGAACCAGGTGGTAAAAGATTGGCACGATATCCTGCAGAAGAACAACACCACAGATGAGACTGCTGTATCACATTACCCACAATCCCTCAAATCCTTCTGCACTGTGTCTATGTGGATTAATGCACTGGATCTAACGTCAACAGAGAAATGCACCAATACACAGCCAGACCCAGCTCCTATAATCATTTCTGACTTCTTCAGACGCCACCAAACACCTGACTGACTGAGAAATAATGGCTCTGTGTGTGTGTGTGTGTGTGTGTGTGTGTGTGTGTGTGAGAGGACCGGGTGATATGATGATATGTATTCTAGTTCTAGATTAGTTTGTTATTTCAGTGAATCCGAGGAATATTTTCAACCCCAAAATCCCAACAACAATATATAAAGGGCCTCCAAAATTATATAAATATATACATTTTAATACATTATTATTACTACAAATAACAACAACAGCAAACATATATAAAATTTGTAATAATACTTATTAATAAAATTTAATCTAAATTTAACATGACATATTGTTGTTGTTATTATTATTGTAATATAAGAAACGTGTGTGTGTGTGTGTGTGTGTGTTTATACGCGTTTTAATTTAGATTAATATTTAATTTTAGATTCAAATTAATAATTACATATATTTAAAAATAAATACTTTTAAATCATCCTGAAACCAAGAGATTTATTGAACATGCTAAAAAGCTTGATAAATAAACAGGTGTTTCAGAGAGTTATTGATGATGATTCACTGAACCGAATCTTTTGAATCTTTAGTTCCGAGTCCCTCGAGTTCGGAGTAATAACAGAAGATCAATTACTACATTTGCTTGATTATCAAAAACAGACAATAACATAATAATCATAATTATGTGGTATTATTCACATAATATTGTTATTATATGACTCATTTATTCAGGCCTGTTCAGCAGGAACACATTAAAGAGCAGTAATCTGTTCTTCCTCTATCCGTCCAGTACCTTTTTAAATTTTCCTTGTCGTTTGGCTGAAGCTTGTCCCTGCTGGTCAGAATAACACACATCAGAGAGAGAATCTCACACACACACACACACACACACACTCTCTGTCCTCTCTATGCTCTGCTCTCTACTCCATCATCATCATCATCATCATCATCATCATGATTCACTGTGAGGTGCAGCAGTACAGGACGATCATATACAGCACAGTCTGAGAAAACCCCATTAAACGAGCCCTGAAACTCAGAGACACACACACACACACACACACACACACACACACTGAAACACTGCTGGACGCTGGGGGTGTGCGTACTGACATCTCTGTTTTCTGGGGTTTTATTGAAAACAGTAAAATAATGATTGAATCACTGTCTTGTTGCTCAGAGACTTAAAACAGCGCTGTGACCGCGTTTGGAATGAGCTGCGGTCAGAACGACAATCTTTTGTGTGTCATTTCTCCACTTTATGAAGAGGTGTGTATTATAACAGGATAAATGATGCTGTGAAGAACACCGAACACACACTAGTGCAGACTTCACGCATACAAGCACTCTGTGGCGGTGTTCTGAAGGATTATTATGTTGTCGCAGACAGTATCTACCGCACACCCCCTGCTCAGAAGACGGAGATGCAGTGTAACTCTCTGTAGATTGATGCAGGTCAGATTGTTCTCCAGCACCGTGACAGAGGAGAGGAGTAAAGCCCATAAACATGCTTTGCTATGGCAGAACTCATCTGGAGTCATTGTGAAGAACAGAACACAATGATCAGAGTCTCAGGATGAGTAAACACAAGCCGAGCACACAGGAGCAGGGGTGTGCCATCAACCACAACCTCACATCATCAGGTCTCGCTATGGCCCTCGCTTTCCTAGAGCCATACGCGGCTAGAATGACCACAAGATTCAGTACACGGGAAATAAATGTTTCGATTGCAATATGATGAGCAAGAGTGCTGCTTTCCTGAACGTCAGTAATCAAGGAAAGCATGTCCTTCATGAGCGCCACCTGCTGGCAGACAACGAATCTGCATCTCACTCATCTTTCAGAGGTTTTGTTACAGTTTCACCAAACTAAAGCCAAACCATTCTGTTTCTGCTTCAAACTGTGAAATCAGTCTAATTCAGATTAAAACGGCTCATGCTGCATCTCTGTTTGGATTATGATTATAATTTAGTGATTGCCTATACTTTTAAATGGAAAGAGCACAAACACAGCCTGGTTTGCTCATATGAACATATTTCTGTTATTTGTGTAACCTGCTTATTTGATGTTTAAAAATTTCTATTTAGTTTTGTTATATTTTACAAAGAAACATGCAGCGTTAGCCTAATAAAACTATACCTTTTCATTGATGGGGTCTACAAACCAGCGTCTGGGTTGAAGAGAATCATTACATCCCTGTATCAATACATGCTAAATCCCAGAAAACGACCGTCATTAGTGTCTAGGGCTGTGCAATATGGACAAAATAATCATATTGCGATTTTTTTTACTAATATTGTGATTGTGATTTTATTTGTGCTTTTGGCAACTGTTTTTGCTTTTTCAAACAAGCTTCATAAATGTATTCAGTGCATAACAAAACATTTCACAATGAATGCAATCACACTTACTGACAGTGTGCGCAGGCATCATATCTGAGCACATATGAAAGATAATTGCGTCGTTAATTTCTATAAATTGCATGTGCTTAAATTGTGATTGTTTTGCGATTACTTGCACAGCCCCATGAGCGTGAATACAGCACACCCCTGCGTGTGAGAGACCGAGCTACAGAAGCAGCAGCAGCGCATGCAGATCTACAGACCGGCTCAATCAACAGCGTGCTTGAAGAGACTGCGACTCACAGCTTTTTTGCCGAACTCACTCTTGGGCAGAACCAGCGAGCCGGTGATATATCCACCGGGTCCGGCTCCTTTAGGGATCCTGAAACACAAAGACAAACATCTGCATCTTCTGACGCACAGAAACAACTAAAGCAGAGTTCAAATATTAGAACAGCCCTAATATTATTATTTAGACTGTATAAATTACTCCTACGGATTTCTTCTAATTATTAACTATGACTTCTGGCTCAGTATACTCCTAATTACTGCTCATTAATACTCAATCATTAATACTGCGTACATTAAGATTAGGAATCAAAGAAGAATAACACATTAATGCATGCTTTTAAATAATAATCAGCCAATATCCCATTAATATTCATGCTAAGTTAATAGTGACTAAAGTGATACCAATATTATTATTAGCCCACTCAAGTATTCTGACTTGTTTTATTTAATGTTATAAAAGTGTATTTATAAATGGCTAAAATCTTATAAATGAGAATTAAATGCATCGATTATGTAAAAATCATCTTAAAATAATGAAGAGTTGATGTGGATTGGAATGGTTTGGACAATTAAAACATATACAATCTTGATTTGAAGCGTTACATCACTTCCTCTGTTTCTGATGTAGTGACTGACAGCTCATGTTGAGAGAAAGTGAATAACTCTTTCACAGTAAAAACAAACCCTGTCTAGATTTAAAAAGTAACTCAAAAGTGATGCAATACATTACGTTCCATTAACTACTGTCATGCATTACTCAGCCGCAGGAGACACTTACTTGTCGTCGGGCAGGGCTGTGATGTAGAAGGACTGGGAGGCGCCGGGGCTCAGGGTGATGGAATTGGCCTTCTTCTTGGCCAGCAGGGCGTTACGGTGTGTCTCGTAGACGTCCAGCGGGAGCGTGTTGGACAGACGGTGAGACACGAGGAAGGGCAGGTCCTTCAGGCGCTCCAGCTCGCTCTGCTGCTCGTGACGCACCTGAAGACGCACCGTGTAGTCGCCCTTCTCCAGCTTCAGAGAGTACTGCCACAGACCAACATCACCACATAAATACTGCCACCGCCACACAACACCTGCTGCTACCACACTTCAGCACAACAGACAGAGCAGGCTAGTCCTAGTCATGTTTTTCTTCATGTTGAATTTAGTTCAGCAGGTTTGCATCATCAAGTACGCTTCGGGTCAGTGTGTTCTGCTCACCTGGTGTGGGTAAGCGTCTCCAGAGCCCATGAGCCTCTTGTTCTGGTCAAACAGGAGCCAGAGCTGACTGTCAAACTCAGACTCGTATAATAACTCACACAGCAGCGGACAGCTGGGGGTCACCTCGCCACCCTTGGGCTGGAAAAACAGTCCGGAAGAATCAATAAACCCAGAAACACTGCAAACTAGTAGAACTCAAGCTGCAGGGACGTTCCTTATCATCACACACACCTGATGGAAATTATACGCGAGGACGATCTCGTAGAGCTGTCTGTTGTTGGGTAACACATCTCTGGCACCGAGGGGCTTTATTTTAGCACTTACAGGCCTGTCGAGGAGAAACACACATTTCATCAACACTTATAAAGCATTTAAAGATCTGTCTTAAACGCTCCTCTGGGAGCTCTTCATCCTGATCAAACAGCCATAAAACACTGCTATAGTCTGCCTCGAGCCAGATTTCACTCGTTTGATCATGCTCATCTACCAGAGAGGCTTGATTATTATAGAGAAGACCATCTGGAATGATTACATCCTGAGAAAATGGTCACCACTGTAGAATAGAACCATCTCAGACAAAGGTGTGTTAGAACTTAACATACAGACCACAACACGAGCAACCTTTACATTAAGGGTACTAGACTTCAAGAGCATATAAAGTTTGAGTTTAGGATGTTCTGGTTCATTCCGACTCTCCGATTCCAGCTTTGTCCCTGCTTTACAGCAATAATTTTGAAAATTTTAAAAATTTTGCAACGCATGTGAAGCAGTTTAACTGTGATCTGTGAGACGTGTGTTTACCGCAGAGGCTGAACCCAGTTCTTCAGTGTGATTGTTGGGGAAACGTCTTCATATCTCAGCGGAGAACAAACCTCAAAACTAGAAATCCCTTCCGAAGCGTGCTAGATAGAGAAACACACACACAATCAGAGTAAATGACATGGTTCTTCTCTTCTGCTCACAGAGTAAAAAAACACAGTAAATCTTTTTAAATATGATTATAATTTAAAGCAGCTGCGTTCTGTGTGAATCTGTGTTAAAGTGTGATGTATTTCTGTGATCAAAGCTGTATTTTCAGCATCATTCTAGTGTACTGGTTTACTGCTGAAAACAGGGATCTATTCTATTTTTCAGGACTCACAGATGAATAGAAAGTTCATAGAAAAGAACAGCACTTTTTAGAAACAGGTATCTCTTTATGGTCACTTTTGATCAGTTTAATGCATCCTTAATCAATAAAATTAATATTTTCTGCTCCTAAACATACTCACGATATGAATAGGAGAAGGTGATGTCAGCAGTCCGTGGAAGGAAATGACATAATCAATAGTGACATCACCAAGACTCGCCCACCAGCGAGCAATACAGAGCTCCAGAGTCCGTCCTGGCTGAGAAACACACACAGACGAACATGTGACCCAAAAAACACACATATATGTAACACCTGACCCTTAAGACTGGTTTAGTGTTCAGGGTCACATTTGAGATGAAGCAAGTGTTTGGAAGCACTATATTACCACAAAAACCAGCCCTCAACAACCTTTCATTTCAGTTCTGCAACTACGTGACTGAAACAGTTTTGGTCAAGCGTTAGTGGACTGATATGTGGCAGCTCTAATAGTTTGTGTATTGCGCACCAGCACAGGAAAAGCCTCCGTGAGCGAGCCCTTCTCCAGCAGAGACGAGAACTTGTAAAACTCATTGGCTCGATACGCTCGCTGCTTCACCAGATGAACCGCATGCAGGACGAACTTCGACGACACGTCTCCAGAGTGAGACGTTAACGTGATCTCTGTAAGAGACGGAGTATAGTTAGATCACAGCTCTGTGTTTGAGGGACTCCTGCAGTGACGCATCCTCAGATCACCTGCCCATGATGCTCCTTGAGGGACGTGAATGAAATGCCGCCGGATCTGTCCTGGTCTGAAGTGGACGTCTGTGAAGGGGATCTCCTGACTGCGACTGTCAGCTACTCTGTAAGACACAAACACACTGGTGTCACTGATGAGCAGAAGCACAGATGAGCGCGGAGCGGAGCGGGCAGACGTACCTCGCGGGGATTATAACCGTTACAGGCACCCTGAAGAGAGGACCGGCCCCGAGAGCTGACGTGTCATAGCCACACACCTGGAAAACACACATTCATTAATGTTTTTGGCTGTTTTTCTTCAATGACAAGTACAATGAGAAAATAAATAATTAAAAAAATAAAAAATAAATATATATATAGTATAGGCTAAAGGTTTGGCTATGATTACTAATGCTATAAAAGCAATCGTTATAACACGAAGGAGATTGCTGCCATTATCAGGGCCGCCAAAATAAGTGTCTAACTTAAACAAAATGTTAAAATACCAAATATCAGTCAAGATGAGGTTCTTTACTCGTCAAACGCATTCGGATTCAAGAATTTGTAGGTATTTATAGTAGAAAGTGGATCTGTGGACTTGCCTCGGTGTAGTGCAGCCCCTCTCTCAGGCCCTGCGGGTCGATGCGGATGTTGACGTGCCGGCACTGATTCATGAGCTCCAGATGAGACGGACAGTGAACCCAAGCAGCGTTACACACGAGAGCCAGATGCAGCTGCAGCGAGATACGGGCCGAGTTCTCTGGAGAGAAAACACGACTGATTTAATGATTTCTGAAGACCATGTGACACTGACGTCTGGAGAGACTGCTTTCAAAAACACATAAAAATATTATAGGTCTCGATGTTTTAAAACAAATAGATCAATCTAATCAAAAACACTTAATACTGCTCTATACTGTGTATTTTCATGATTATTAGCGTATTGCAACATATTGCAAGTGGGCATATCAGTTTTTGATCATATTTAGATTTTAATTTTAATTTCATTTAAAATGGTAAATAATATATGGAGACGTATCAAAAAGATGGGTTTGTTTGCACACAGAGTATTCTCATAGCTTCCCACAATCATGGCTGAAGCCCTGATGTCACGCGTCTCCTCGCTACGGTTCTGAACCTTGATCATGTTAGGATCTTTGCCGTCTATGAAGGGTCAGAAATATCTTGATTTATGTTCTGAAGATGAACAAAGGTCTTACGGGTTTGTAAAGACATATTAATGACAGAAGTTCTCAAACTCAGATCTGAAGAGGTTCTGCAGTGCTCTCAGCTCCAGTCTGAAGCGTACCTGTGTTCTCTGGAAACACCGGCTCGATGCCGACCCCGTGATCGGAGGGGCCGGTGACCTGGGTCGGGTCCCTGAGGTAGATGCCTCGCTGAGAGCCCACGGTCACGGTGAAGCCGAGGCTGCTGGTGGGCAGTGACGCATGCTGCATGAGGTAGTCGAACGCCCGCTCCACCTGTGCATCACACAAACACACGCTTACTGAGGAGCATCTCTGAGAACACAGGCCTGACGAGCATCACTGCTCTGCTCCGCAGTACCTGAATGATGCCGTGTCCCTGCGCAAACACCTCTATATCATCCACTTTCAGAGCTGTGTTCTCCAGAGCCCTGCGGACCGCCGGCACCATGGGCTGCACACCGTTCTGCTTCAGACCTGACACACACACAGAGACAGACACAGTAAATGATGACTGCTGCTGTACCTCAGAGCAATTTCCTTATCATGATCATAAATTTCCAGATGAAATCACTGCAGAACTGCTTTGTGTCTCAGAATTATAATTACTTAATCGTTCTTTAAAAAAGTCAGTTTAATTAATGATTCAGAACGAATCAACTGTTTAAATGAATCAGTTGAGCGAATGATTCATCGACTCCTCCATTTAGACACTTAGCACCACCTACTGGTGGTTTTAGTTTCAAAATTATAATTTTATTCTTATAAAATCATTTAATATTTTCTTTAAAAATCGTAAAAGTTCATTTTTGTCCTCGCTGTGAACGGCTCAAGATATGAGGAATATGAACATTTTTGAGGCCTAAACCAGTAGAAAAACAGTCAATTATCACCTAATTATCTTATCTAATCATCATTATCACTGAAATGATGGCACTGTCAGTATGAACGGGCTGAACCTGTACCTGAGAGCACCAGAGCGATTCCTCCGCAGGCGTTGGGTGAGGACATGGAGGTGCCGTTCATCAGCTGTGTGCCGCGGAGCGTCCAGTTGGGGACCGAGGCGATGGCCCCGCCAGGAGCGCTGATGCTGACCCCCAGGGCCCCGTCTGTGCTGGGGCCACGGGACGACCACGTGTACTGGTTCGGAGGGAGCTTCTCTCTCAGAGAGTACTCGGCCACCATCATGTCCGGCGTGACGTAAGCACCCACACCTAAAATAATCAAACCAGTGCTATCTGACCGCATGACATGGCTGAAGTGGATTCCCTGCCTTCAGTAGAATTAAAAATCATTCAGGTATCAAATACATACAGCAGCTAAAATAAGCATTAAACATATCAACATTTTTCTCAGCAATCCATACAAAGAAAACAAAAACACGTGTTCAGTAATAAAATGAAGATATTTTAATGGAGAACATAAAAATAAACAACTGATTTTGTATATCTATGACATATTGCTATTTGGTTAAACATACTGTGATGTAATTTAGCAAATTCATTTAAGTAAATTAACTGTTTTTTGGTGAATCATGGTCACGTTGTCTTCATTTGTCTCCTCGTTTTAGTAAACCGTTGTATTAAAATCTTCTGTAACTGTAGCCAAATTGTAACTAGTTCCCTCGTTTAACTAAATTCTAGCCACACTGTACCAATTCAGTCCCTTGTTCTAGTAAACTGTGTATTCCTTGTATTTATGTGTTCCCTGTTTTGTTAAATTGTGGCTGTATCACATTTTATTTCAGTAATTAAACAGGTGACCCATGCACTGATCTATATAGAGAACTGGATAGCTCATGACGTCATAGAAGTGAAGCCACTGCGCCGCCATATTGGTATTCCC
>JAUCMT010000001.1:1581267-1599557 GCA_032357475.1 Enteromius thamalakanensis
AACACTTCCGGTGGCTTCACTGGCTGACGGCAGTTTAGAACGCAATGAGCGATCCAGTCATTATATATAGATCAGTGGACCCATGGCCTCGCTGTATCAATTCATCCGTTTGTTTTCGTAAATTGTTGCCAAAACAAGGGAAGGAATTAAAACAACGTGACCACAATTTACAAAAACAAGCAAAAAAAATGTATTTCCTCAAATGATATTTTTATCTGCTCTCATCTGTATTTTAAATCCCTGCTGTTTGTGGTTATATTTCTTCTAGTGTGAGAGTTTCAGCTGGTTACCGATCACGCTGCTGGTGGTTCCTCCGGGGCAGCCCACGGTGGACAGACACGGCCCATTATTCCCGGCGCTCGACACGAACAACACGTTATACTTCTGTACAGCCTCCGTGATGACCTCACAGATTCTCCTGAACAACACATCACAACATTACAGATGCTCATAACCTTCCATCCAGCACACTAACACATGACTTGACTTGTTTAGCACGTGTCATGCGGTCAGAGAGACTCACCCTGAGTTGGGCCAGTGCGTGGCCTCCCCGTAACTGTAGTTCACAAGATCACACTTATAGTTTATGACTTCAATCATCTGCAAAC
Source organism: Enteromius thamalakanensis (assembly GCA_032357475.1). NCBI lineage: Eukaryota > Metazoa > Chordata > Actinopteri > Cypriniformes > Cyprinidae > Enteromius > Enteromius thamalakanensis. The sequence goes on from JAUCMT010000001.1 coordinate 1,581,876, forward strand.
AGAGATTTTAAAGCAAGCATTATACTGGAGTTCCCGAAACGTGTAACGTACAGATCATGGACAGCATCTTTTCTCTTCTTTTTATGGAAGGCATTTTCTGCAGATTTTAAACAAATTAATTTAATTTATAAAAATTATAATGAAAACAAGATTAATCATTCCATTATAGAAAGATATACGCAAAATGTGTGCCAGAACTGAAAACGCTCTGTAGAAAATACAGATTAATATATCATGCGTCACCAAAAAACAACAATGCATGTCTTTTTTTTTTTAATTTAATGAATACAAACAGACAATAGTTTAGTTGAACTGTGATGTCACGTCAGTGTCTCACCGCTCGTATGAGGCCGGTTCCTGTCTCCATCGTGCTCAGGCGGGTGTCTCCGATCTTCACAGCCAGAATCTGGGCTCCTGGAGCGACTCCGTTCCGCTCGGGTTCATCGGGGAAGTGACCCGCTGCGATGCTGGCCACGTGTGTCCCATGAGCCCCTGCAAACACACGCTCAGCAGCGTTTATGAACAGTAAGATTTCTGATGCTCTCTTCTGCTCACCAAGCATTTATTTGATCTAAGAACAGCAAAATTAGGCGATATTTTGATATATTTGTGCTATTTAAGATAACTGTATTCTGTTTGAATATACATTCAAATATAATTTATTACTATGATTTCAAATATAAGTTTTTAGCATCATTACTCCTGAAATCATGGCAATGTTCCGATTTAAAATTTTCAGGTTTCGTTGATGAATAAAGTTAAAAAGAACAGCATTTATCTGAAATAGAAATATTTTGTTACATTATAAAATTACTATATTGTTACTTTTGATCAATTAAACGCATCATTGCGAAATAAAACGTTTAATTAAAACCTGACTCCAAGCCTCTTTTGAACGGTGTAGTGTATAATGTAACAAAAGCTTTTTATTTTAGATAAATGTTTAGATGAACTGTTTTAAATATCAATAATATTAAAAAATGTTTCTGTTGGGTTTGGTTCTGTTTGGTGAGCAGAAGAGAACTCTTAAAAAGATATATTTTGACTGGTAGAGTACATTAAATTATCATCATCAGCCTCACCTCCGCTGGTGACGATACACAGAGTGTTTCCCTCGTCGTAGATGTTTATGGAGTAATTGAGCATCTCGGCGTATCCCAGTGTGGCATATTCCTGTCTCTCTCGGTAAGAGCTCAGGACGGTGCAGGAAGACAGGTCTCCGGTCTCAGACGTGTCCACCACAGCCCTAACACACACACAATCATCTTACTGTAAAGGTGCTGACCCTCAGGTCATCAGAGATCAGGAGGAGTGTGTTTACTCATCAGATCTAGAGAAATGTGTCTCAGTAATGGAAGTGAATGGGTGCCGTCAGAATGAGAGTCTGATAAACACTTCAGTATAATCCACAGCGCTCCGGTCCATCAGAGAACATCTGGAGAAGACTGAAGATTAAACTAATCCAGCATTAAGATGATCGTAACTCAAATATGAGTTATATATCTTCCTCCAGTGAAGAAGTGTTCTGATCTGGATCAGGAGATAAATCTGCAGATCAAGCAGCATATACAAAACAGATCTAAACTAATAAGTGACTGCAGAGACGACATAGAGGTGCTTTTTCACTAGAGGAAGAGTTATTATAGATTATAGACTCGTATTTGACTTTAAAGCGTGTTGATGATGGCTTGGCTTCAGCCTTCTCCAGATGGACTGGAGTGATCTGATGTTTTTAATCAGACACTCATTCTGACGGCACCCATTCACTGCACATCATCTGCTGCCAAGACATTTCTCCAAATCTGATGAGGAAATAAACTCATCCTGTTCTCTGCAGGTTGAGCACATTTTCACATTCGTCTGATGTCCTGCTTTAATCTGGTGGTTTAGTTGGAAAAGCTCTGACCTCCACGTGACGCCGTCGTGCCACGATATACAGTCATACACCGGGCCTGGATCACTGTACTTCTTCTCCAGCGTTCCTAACAGCTCCACGTGACACTGCAGCTCCTCCTTCTGTAGCTTCTCCATCTGACAAACACAAACACGTTATTTATTTTCATCCATGCATTCCACATACAAAACAATCAGCAAGCATCGTACAGTAACCCGGTTTTATTTGTATTCACGCATCGCTCTGACCTGTGATGGGTTGGGGTGAGCCTGGTCAAACTCTTCTATCCTGCGACTGGCCTCAGCGAGAGCCGCTCTGTGTGCGGGATCCCACAGCTTCTCCTTACGCTCTTTCTGAACCCCCAGACACAGAGTTATTATGAATAAACAAGCCCAAACATGCAAAGCCAACATCAGCGCTGTCAGATAATCATATCATACCTGTATTCTCTCTTTGAGAGCTTTAGGGAAAAAATCATAACCGTTCTTTACTCCGATGTGATACCTCCCAGACGGATTCACCCAAGCATCAGGCACCTGAAGAGAAACAGGAAACCTTTAGTGCGGTCTGGTTATTAAAATAATAGGACCTCACGAAGACTGTGGACGCCATGCAAGCTTCCCTGGCAAGCTGAAATTATTTCTATAACACCTATACCACTTTTGTATTTACAGTTGATGAAAACATCTTCAAAAGGTGTCTTTAGAGTATATGCACATAGAAAACTACTATTAAAACATCAAAACTGTCCTGAAACTAGCTGAATTTTCTATCATCTCGTATTTTTGACCCAAGTGTGTTATTGTAACCCGAGTATCTGAAAGAGTGAAAGACAGCATCTCTTAATCAAAAAGAGCGCTTCTCTTACCTTGAGCGAGCGTCCGGTCAGTCCGCTCACGAGCCCGTCTTTAACCTCCGCCACAGTGGACATGTTCACATCGCCGCTGCCCGTCGTGTCGATGATGTCCACGATCTTGGGTTTCCCGTCTGTCGTAGTCTACAAGAAAGAGCATGAGAAGCAGTCAGACAAATCATATCAGGTTCACAGCGGGATACGTTTGAACACTTAAGACTGTATTTTTATGATAAACGATCTGTGTGTGAGCGCACAAGATCAGCTCACATGATCCCAAGTGTTGCCATATGAGCATTACATTATTAGATACATTGTCTGTGACCAGTTTACCTATATTTTGTTTATTTATTTTGTTTGTGTTATTGTTTGTACTTTATTTATTTAAGAGTAAACTAAACGTGTATACATGTGTGTATGTACGGAAGGCTGAGAGAACGTGTGTTACTGGATGGCTAGCTGTCGTAGTATGTAAGAAGTCAGAAAGACAGAAACAAGACCTGTACGTCACACAGACCCCTCAGTAGTGTAGAAGTCTGCTGACAGTTGAGTGAGAGCTCAAAACAGCTGCTGGATCCACTTACAGCTCAAATTAACAACATAACCAACATCATATATTTTAGGTAAACAACTATAAAAGCACAAAACAGCCCTAACTAGTTGTGCATTGAGACCTAATGAGCTCTCTACAAAGACAGCACTAGTATTAAATGCTATTGGGGTGTCTACTTAGGGAGCTCGCTAGGTTTTGCAACACAGCCTTTGTCATTTATAATGTTTTGTTTAATGTCTAACATGGTAAGCGATTACTTTATTAATCTATCATTATATTTTGTCATATAACTTTGCTTAGAAACACTATGGTAGTCTGTGGTACGCTCCTTTGTAAGGGAGAGTCATGGATGAGGATGACACAGCTTGTCCTTTCATACGTGTAGTTTATGTTTTTAACAGCTTTATTCAGCTTGATTTACTAAGCAGGCGTTAGAGCTTCTTTGTTTATTAATGAGACCGGAATTCCGGTAACGTTTGGTATTTGTAGTCTCTTAAACAGTAGTAAACCCGACTGCGGCCTAGTGATGAACCGCAGCCGCGGGCTCCATTTACCTGCATGCCCGGGGCCCCTGGGTCCACCCCGGTGTCGAGGATCGCGATGAGCACCCCTCGGCCATCGTACTCCGGGAATTTTGTGAGGAACGAAGCAGCCCCGGTCTCTTTTTTCGGGAGAAGCCCGTGAAACGGGAACGGCTCTTCGGCGGAATGAGTAGACATTACTGTACAGAGCGAAAATAAAACACAACACGACAGCGGCGAACCGGTATCTACACAATGTGCGCGACAGCCGAGCGACTCTCTTAAAGGTACAGTACCACTCAATCTCAGTCACCTCATACACTACTTCATCCCAGGGTCGTTGTGGTTTAGTACAGAATCCTTGCGCGCGTAACATTTATATATTTAATACTTCTTGTGCAAAGTACAACCTAAGAACGCTTTGCGTTCCCATTAAAAGTCCGTTTTTTAAATGTTTCAAAATGTTCTTCTTGGTAATGAGTACATTAACAAAGGGACGATTTTGTAATTTTGCAAACAATGAATGTGGAATCGTTACATTTCGATGATCTCTGCAACAAGTAACATTTAAAAACAAACGTTCGAAAAACGTCCTACTGAAATGCTTCAGAAATAAAAACATCCAATGAACAATAGAAATAGTGTTTTACACTATATAACATTATTAAAGCCCAGACTCTAAACTTAACATTCTTTTATCGTTACTGGAGGAATATTAGTTTCCAGAACGTTAGTTGAATGTTCCTTCTTAGGATGAATACATGTAAATATTTTAAGGAATAGTTCACAGAAACGTTGTTAGTACTCGTTATGTGCAAAGAGTCCATTACTGCAGTTAAATGAACATATGAAGTTGGAACAATGGGAATAAGTCATATGGACTACTCTTATAAATCATTAAATAGAAGATAGATTTTCATGAGGGTGAGCATACAAGACAGAACTTTAATTTAGGCAAATTTATTCTTTTAATATAGCCAATATGTGACAGTGATAGTTAGTTAAATATGCAATTTTAACCACTAGATGGCCATATTGTACCACTGAGATTATTGTTGGTGCCCATTGCAAGGGTTGATGTCCAGCATACTGCTTTGATTTGTGTGTCCAGTGCTGGCCTGCTGTGAGGAATGTCAGAAACCCGTCCTGACCTAAAGAGCTTGATCTGCTTTGATCGTGCAGGTGATGTGTGTGTTAAACACAAGCTGCATGAATATTCTGTTTTAAGGTCAGCTGAATCATTCAGCAGCACACTTATGGCATGACCGAGTTTAAATGTGTTCTGTGACTCCAGCATGAACGCTTTTCTGAGAAATAATGTTAATGACTCATTATTGACATATGTAAGAAACATATTGTTTTTGAACTCCTGAGATGATTTTAAACCTTAAAGGACAAACCTTACTTTTTCCATACTATGGAAATCAATGGATAATAGCAACTGTTTGGTTACCAATATTCTTCAGTATATTTGCTTTAGTGTTGAGCAGAAGAAAGAAACTCATACAGGATGGGTACAAACTGAAGGTGAATAAATGATGACATAATTCTCGTTTTGTGGGTGAATGATCCCTTTAACTATTTGACTATTGTTTTCTTAAAGTAATAGAGTTGCATTTGATGTAAAATATTCGTAATGTGATGACTGTACTTTTTATTAACAGACAAGACGTGAATAATATTCTTACAAAGCATCAAATCAGCACAACATTGTATGAAAATAAAGTTCACAATTACCACGACAGCGTGGTGGTGTTACAGGAATCTCTCAGTGTAAGAAAGAGAAACCAGCACATAAAGGCTTCTTGTGTTGTAGTGTGAGAATCTGGGACGGAAGCGATTATAGACACATATTAAAGCAGAACAACTGAGGCTTTATGAATATGGATTTTACTGCTGTGTTTTCTGCATTTCATTTGGATGTGTTGTATTAGGGACACGAAACCCTCCTGGTTCTGGAGAGATCCGCTTTATTTCTCATGTTAATCTCCATATGCTCATACTATCTGTGCTTTACCAGCCTGCAGCACAACATGCCAGCTCTGTCATCTGTGTGTGTGCTGATCTCAACAGCGATTTCCAGCTCATCTCCATTTTTTTTTTTTGACTTGAGTGAAATTAAAAACACTGTTGAGCGTCTCTCAGTTTAGAAAAAGAACATCTGTTCCTCACACAATTAGAGAAATGGCATGTCTGACGTGTGCATATTTACTAATGTTTTTGTCAGTGATGTAAAAATAGAAGGAAGGCAAATTTGAGTGCTTAGATGTAGGTCACATGATCAGATATCAGATCAACGCATTCAAAAGGGACACAAATTGGATGTGAAAAATGTGCGTGCAGTAAGATTTGCAGTGGAATAATCAGGGTGACTGTGTGAATGAGAGCAGATGAGTGCATGCTCATCAATGCAAACATTCCTTGAAAAAAGACTTAGCCCTTAACATACCATTTTAATGTGTCTGATCAGACTGTGAATGCATTTCAACCCTATAAAGCCTGACACTTACTGCATGATCCAGTGTTCTGTGACTCCAGCATGGACTCTTTTCTGAGAAATAAGGTGAACGAGAGCATGTTTATATATGTTTTTTAACTCCTGAGATGATGATTTAAAAATTAAAATACTTGTAGGATCAGCACTTGATGATGCTTTTTAGTCTTAAATCTTTTCATACTATAAAAAAATTAATGGATAATAGCAACTGTTTGGTTACCAACATTCTTCTTTATATTTTGAGCAGAAGAAAGAAACTCATACAAGCCGAAGGGGAATAAATAATGACTGTCAATGAATGTATATATTTAACGTGTATTAAAATAATAGAAAAATCTATTTTTTATGTTTTATGTTGCTATGCTTTTATAGTCATATCGTCTGATATAATCATAAAATGGAGGAAAAGACCCAAACTGAGCAATAATTAGTGCAGTCTAATGACAGTATGTATTTTGAAACTATTTATACATTGATATATTAATATTCTTATATTATATAGAAATACATTTAATATATAAAACTTATGTATTATTTATTTTTTCTTAAATATATACATGGATGTGTTTATGTAAACAAAAGCTTTTATTATTGATGTAATTCTGAAATCTAAATCAGTGAGACACTTTATTTTCAATAATACAGTATGTGTTAGTAAGATGATATTTAAATGCAACGTGATGCAGTGATGACTGAGAGATGAGATGAATAAATAAACACTTTGCTTGTCACATTCAAAGATGCTTTTGACAGTGAAAATGTGGCTGAACTGACACAAATGAGTGCTTTAAATAGAAGTGTGTGCTAAATTAATAAAATGCAAATGTTCAACAAAGAAACAACACAGTACTGGTCTAATAACATAACCAGTTTCCTGAGCAGATCTTCGTTTTCTTAAAGCAGAGCGCACACACACACACACACACACGCATACACGCCTGGTGGTTTACCACAGGGCGCAGTCAGTGCTGTTTTGACTAATATAAAAAGATCAAATAGACGGTTACATTGCCCCCATTACATTCTGCCCTGCATGTGTCTATAAACTTCCTTCACTGGGAAATTTGCATGCGGCTGGTGCTGGTGTGACAGAGTATTGTTTGTCTCTGCATGCTTTGTATATGCGTCAAAGCACACTCATGTTCAGAAGTCTATCAGTTGCATCCATGCAGGCGTCACCCGTTTTCTGGAAGTGCCTTCAGTGACTGTTGCATGCTGATGCGCTGGACTGGAGCAATGCAATTAGCTCTGGGGCTATTTAAAAAGGGTCAGACACTAATACCTACGGCCGTGGCGAATGGAAGCAGTGTGGCAACAATAGAGCGTTCTCTGAGACGGCTGACAAACACTGCTGTCCGTCCTGGAAGGATGAAGCATCCGGGGCGAATTAGGAAAACAGTTCAATGAGCTTACATCCAACAATTAGTCCACATGATAGAGGCCCGACGGCTGTAGAGCATCCCCCAGTAAGAGGCTCAAGAACAAATCTGCAGTTTGTAGCCTAAATGGACGTATGATATGAGATATGTTTCAAAGGTTTAAATTACACTCTCGATCTCTTCTCAAGCCAGATGAGATTTCAGTGACTGGTAACACACTAGATGAGCTTTCAGTGGATCGCACGTCAAGTTATTATAGCTCTCGTGTTGCTTTATCCAGTTATTTAGCTTTATTCAGCATATTTTCAGCAAACAAGCTGTGAAAACTAACGTGGATCAAATTATTAAAGTGTTATTCAAAAAACAACTGTGAAGATCCCACATTAATTCTTTTTTTAGGATTTTACAGTAACATTAATAATGCTATAATGGTGGAAAATAGGCTTAGTTTTGCATTGGGGTGTTCCCCCACCCTCAGTGTTGAATATTTGGTTACACCTAGAGCGAGGGTGACTCCTGTCCCAAACCATGCTTGTGTTATTAATAGTAGCAGATGAGGGCAGAACTCAGAGGTGCTGCAAAAGTCTCAGAAATATGCAAAAACAGACATTTTTAGTGAACTTCATTCTCATTATATTAGCTATATATCTATATATTATAAAGTTCAAGTGCAATAGGCATCTAAAAAGAAGAGGTGCAAACAGAATCATAGTGTTTAAACAAAAATGCAGTCATGGAAATGTAGTCATATTCAAGTAGCAGGGGTATAGCCCTGAATAATTGCATGAGTCAACATTTTCAATTTCTCTTTTAAGCCATTAAGCATTAGGATATTAAGTTAAGATTATCTTCCATAAAGATATTTGGTAAATTTCCTACTGTAAATGTATCAAAAATTAATTTCTGATTTTGATTTTTTTGCACTTTGGCTCAAAGATAGCAGCAAAATGTAAAACAATAGTTGTTTTGGGGGGGAAAGCAAAAGTGTATAAATGCACTCAGTTGTGTTGTTTGGGATGACAGATTTGGGTACCCAACGCGACGCGATTTCGACGCCACGCGACGCTTTCGCTACAGATGAAATGTAATGTGATAGCCCCCGCCCATGACCGCGCTGCCATCCAATCAGCACGCGAAAAGCTATTCACGGCCCCTCCCCCTTGAGAAACGGTCGCGTTTGAGCTGAGCGTTCGCCGCGCGCTGCTCAGTCCGGTGAGTCACCGTTCGCGCTGGAATACAGAGAGAATACGCAGAGAACGAACGGGAAACGGGGAAAGAGCTGGAGCTGCGAGCATGGCGGTCGAAGAGGAAGGTCTTCGGGTTTTCCAGAGCGTTAAAATAAAAATCGGTGAGTTTTGGAGTGCGTTAACGCGCCTGACCGCCTTCCACATTCTGACTGAAATCACACGGTCTATTGTGAGAATGTGTGCATAATTAAACAAATGTATACAATTAAATACCTAATTTTGTCCTTTAGCTATTAACGCGGATATATATGAGGCAATCTGATCGTATTATATGGTGAATAATCTCATATGATGTGTTTGAATGGCGCCTCAGATCAGAGAGCCTCGAATAGCTTCACATCCAGATGCGCGAAAACATAAACACCGTGCCTTCAGATCGTTATATTTGTGTCTTAAATGTGTTTTTCCTCCTATTACACACGGATTAGTGTGTTTCACTCCAGCTGTGGCTGTTTAGAAGCTGCAGAGCATTTTTAGCTCATAAACGAGACAGGCGGTTTTTTCTTGACTGTGTTCTGCATCTGAAATCATTTACACAGGCATCGCAACAAGTACAACATGCTGATGAAATCATTCTTTCCGACTCGAGCAGAAATGCATGTGATGTTCTTCCTGGACAGACTGACAGGCATGTGCTGTGTGTTCTCAGCTTGCCTGCTGGCGTGTGGTTAGACTGATGTAAACATGATAAGCACTGAGAAGATGCTCTTTTTGTTGGTCCCTTTCAATTTCTGTATGAGGGTGCTTGACATTTCAAATTGTGCATTTGTGTGTTTGTGATGTTGTTTTTCTGTTCCTCAGGTGCACACAGCTCTCATGCATGCCTCAGTGTGTGTGTGTGCTGCTGTCATTGAATTGTTATTTGATCCAGATTAAAGCAGAGCACACACACCCTCCCACACACACACAAGGTCTAATCTAATCTCTGTACGGCACAGTAAACGCGCTCCGTGCGACACCCGGGAACATGTTTAGCTCTGAGCATAAGTCCCTTCCATATTTCCATATGTACCACAGTGCAGCTGAACACATTTATATGAGGCTGTGTAACTGCTTTGCATTTAAATATCACCCAGTTTGGGTTGTAGATTAACAAAAAATTGTGTAGGAACAAATTTTGGATAACACTTCTCTGCATTCGCTCTGTGCTTGTACTCCGCGCACGTTAAATCTAATCTAAAACATCCAGCCTTAATATGTAATACATCGTTAAAGTATTTTATTATGCCTTGTAATGCACCTCATAATGTAACTACAGTCATAAAACATATATATCAGTAGATATGCACTGAACACACCTTTAGAATTTATGATGCGTTGGCATGACACACGACCAATTTCAGATGTAACAGTAATGTGCAAATATTATAATTAATTACAATTGTTTATAAAAAGAAATAGGCTAATGCGTTATTACTTAATTATTTCGCAAATCAACGACTAATAAAAAGTATAAACACACAAAGTCCCCAGTGCAATTTTGTTGTAGTAACTGGTAATTAACATACTTTATATGAAGGGGCTTTTGATACTATGTATTTACATTTAAATTAATAATTTGGTACAGTGCATTTATTGTGTACATGTTTGTTTGTATTTATATTTTTATAATATTGGATATAATTACATCAGGTAACTAATTTCTATAATTACATTTGTAATTACACTGTTGGCTCATCTCATACATCTTAACCTACCCATGCCACCCAACCTGTCTCTAACCTTACCCGTGTCCCACCTCAACAGCAGCGGAAGTGTTTTTCCATAAAATATGAACACAATAAGTACATTTGCCCTATTTTTTGATGTAAGTACATAGTAATTGAGGCCACTTCACATAAAGTGGGACCAAAACAACAAACTAATAAAACACAGAAGACTTTTATTTATAAACCGTACCATGTTAATACTATAGTTATTTTTATGTTTTAAGTGCAGAAATCAAGTTATTCTGAACTTTTATATAAATAAAACATGTTTCATTATTATAACAACACTGCAATCATTAGGAACACACAAAGAACTCCACCGTGGTAATACCATGGTAAAGTCAGTAAACTGTGTGCAATTAATTATGCCCTACATATACACTGTATATGTTATTATTTTAATGTATGTTTATTTTAGCAGAATAGATAATATGTAAAATCTCTTCCTCCAGGTTATTAGTCTCAACACTTTAATAACACGCTAATAAACTGATAGATGCATGGTAAGTGAAGTGCTTGATTCGGGATTCGTGAGGGTTGTTTCCTAATATCTTCATGTTCCTGTGTGGCGGTTGGGTATTTTTAACTCGATTGCTTCACCAGCGTTTGACAGAATTGTGCATGTTTTGGAGAAGTAGCTTCAGTCCAGCCTCGGTCCGGCGCTCCTCGTCACGCTCTTTCAAACAGCAGAGCAAACCAGCGAGATCTTTGAGAGGAATCCCGTCTGTGGTAGATGTTATCGATCATCACACCTTGCGAGTTGATTGGGCAGATGTACAGTAACGTCTCTCTCTGCTAGTCAACTGCTCTAGTGATTTCTTTCAGTGCAGTGGTAGTGTCGAGAGCATCTGATGTCTCATTTTAGTGTGTTTAATAAATATGTGGGCGATAGTTGCTGATTGAAAATGAGAGTTTTGTATAGGCTGATACAACTGATATCTGAAACGCCAAATGACATCCAATTAAATTTGATGGAGAAACTATTTATTTATAGATGCGGAATATATAGACACGATATGTTTGATATGACATATTGCATTAATTGTTATTGACTGACATGTGTGTTTTAAAATATATTTTTCATTCAGAGATTCTGAGATATGTGAGGGAGGGAGACCTCTGAGCCTGTTTAATAGTAAACTAATAGTGAGCATTGCTATATTGTGATAGTAATAATATATTAATTATTATGAAGAAAAGAAATGGAGTAAAATATGTTTGGTTGGTTATTTTTCTCAAATGGCTGTCGCTCAGTTTTTGTCTGATTGCCTCCAATCATAGGTGACCTTTGACCACAATTTTTTTTCAATTAAGATTTATAGATCATAGAAAGCTCAATACATGATCTCTCCACTGATGTCTGGTGTGTTAGGAGAGGCCAATCTCTGTCTGAGATACAACTATTAGACAATCTGGAATCTGAGGGAGCAGAAACATCTCAGTATTGATTAAAATTGTTCATATGAAGATCTTAGCAATGCATATTACTGATCAGATCTTCCTAATATCCTAATGATTTTGGCATAAAAGCAAAATGTATAATTTTGATCCATACAGGGTATAGTTGTCTATTTCTCACAGATATCATTTTGAGGGTATTTTAATGAAGAATGTAAAAAAAGAACATATTTCCTCTAAACCAGCATAAGTCACAAATGCTCTTTGCTGAACTGGTATCTTGTGTGCAGTGCATTATGGGCGTTTGTGGAGCTCTTCTGTGGGCAGTAGAGTCACGGTTAGCAGGCTCAGAACAGGCCAAAGTGTTGCCGAAAGGAAGCTGAGGCTCTTATACTTATATGGAGTTTCCTGACGGAGCTCGTGTCTAAAGGAAATGCTGTCAGGCTTTCAGGGGTCAGGAGCTTCTGGAAGAGCGAGGAAACAGGAAACTGCTCCTGATCACTTCCTGATTTGGCTGAATGAGCTGTAAAGCTGCTTGTTTTTCCATATTCCTGGGAAGCAGCGGGGTAATGCAAACCAGATGGAAGTTCACTGTCTCTGACGGTCACGTGAAGAGTGTGTGTTTTCACATTTCAAATCATCTGTGACTGTGTTTACTCTCTTAATTCATGGTCATGATCTTATGCACCATTCATCAAACGTCCTAAACTATTATTATAGAAATATTGGTGTTGTCATAATAATAATATTTTTATTATTATATATTCTTAAATAATTGGTTTATTTTACAGTGAAAATGCAATATTAATATTTCTTATTTTTAATAATTGTATATTTCTTTGTTGTTGTTATTAATTTATATTAATTATTATTAGTTATTATATATAAATATAATAAAATCATTAATAATATAGGCCTATTATTATTTATTGTCTTCATGTCTAATTTTAGAGTGAAAAAATATCATTTTTATTTGATATTGTTTTTAGGAATAATAATAAATGTATTTTTATTTTTATTTTTTTGGCCAAATTGTGCTACTCTACAGACAAGTCCTGCAAACCAGTAGCGTTGATTTGCAATCAGAAAAATCTCCCCAAACCATGAAGCCATAACTGACTCTATTCTACAGAAAAAAATATCTTCATAATCTTTGATCAGGATGAAAACTATTTTTCTCTTCAGCTGCTGTCATCTCTATTCTGCTCAGTTGTAATTTAATGCTGTTGTAGATGTGATTTTTGGCAGAAGTCTGTGTAGCTTTGAGAGCGTGTGGTTCGTGCTGTTGAGGAGGAGTCCAACATTGATTTCAGATAAAGAAACACTCCCAGTTCTGTGTTTATAAGCGTCTGATGACACTCTTCCTTTACAGTAATGTTTAACTCGACTCACAGACACTGTTTATCCTCTGGAGACTTGTTTTCCAGGAATACTGCTGAGAAATGTAGTGGTTTTGGAGTATTTGGGAACACCATCAAAGCTCAATGAGTTTAATGAACGAGGCAGCTTCCTGTCTTTGTGCTTCACTCAAATTCACTGTGTTTTCATGTAAATCTTAACACACTCTTCCTGTTGACACGATCAGGTGTTCTCATAATGGTGAATCTTTCTAAACGGAATAATCCTCTCTCTGCTGATGTCTGGTTTGTCAAGAGAGGATAATAACTGTCTGAGATACAACTATTAGAAAATCTGGAATCCCAGGGTGCAACAAAATCTAAATTTTGAGAAAAACATGTTTCAAAGTTGTTCTTAGCTATGCATATTACTAATCAGAAAGAGGTTTTGATATATTTATGATAGGACATTTAATAAATATTTTCATGAGACATAATCTTTACTTAATATCCTAATGATGTTTGGATAATTTTGACTTATACAGTATATTGTTGTGTATTGCTACAAATATACCTGTGCTGCTGACGACGGCTGCTGTGCTCCAGACTCACGTGTGTGTGTGTGTGTGTGTGTGTGTGTTGAAGGTGGATTTCTGCATGTTTCCACCTGCGCTGATTCATGGCTCTCTCTGGAGCGGTGCAGATGAGGGCAAACTGACAAACGTCCTTCAGAAATTAATAGAGCACATCATATAACTCTGTTACTGCAAGGTTTATGAACCAGCAAAGCCATAACAGCAAAACCAGGCCACTAGGATGTGCAAAGCAACTTGAACAATTAAACCACATTTTTAATGATATATAATACAAATAATAATGCTGAGATTAAGGTGTTTTTTATTTTGGTCAAAAATATTGTTAATATAATTTATTTATATAAAATAAATAAGATCATTGAGCAACATTTAACAAAATTTCATATCTAATTAAATGTGTTTCTTACATATCTTTGTAATTATTTGTAAATATTACTAGCAATTTCTGAGTGAAAATTACAGTAAAAACTTCATTCATATGACAGATTGATCAAATGTGTAACTATGTTTAGGAAACAATTCACATTTCAGCTGGTTTTTATTTTTGACATTCCAGGAATTAAATATTATTGGAGTTAATTTTCATATAAAATACTATTTCAGTCTTTCTACTGCAAAAAAAGTCATGTTTAAGTCAGTGTGGTAATTGTAATATTTATTAAATTTCCAAGCAAAGTAAATCCTACACCCTTATATTTTTATAGGCCTATTTATTTTATTCTCAGCATTTATATTATATTATCTTATATTGATTAAACGTGTCAATATTGTTCAGTATTTTCAGATGTTTTTAGCTGGTTTCTATTTCTGTCATGCTGGGAAGCTGGGGGTTAAATCTGTGTTTAACCGGTAGTTAGTCCTGTAACTCTGTATAATTTGCTCCTGTCTCATCACTGAAACTGCACTTTCTCATTTAGTTTGTTGCAGAATGACTGTCTTTCTCTGTCCTTAGTCATTTTAGTATAGTTGACCCTAGGGAGGGGAAGCACCGTTACACCCAGCAGTCTGATCACGGTTAACCAGTTAATCCCTGCTGGTTAGTGCTCGAACTACGTTCTCAGCTCAAGACAGTCGCTTGAGAATCATTTTTTCATTTACAGAATGACTCCTCAGAAAACAAACGTACATCATCAGGGTGTTTTGGTTTCACTCACAAGCATGTGAAGGAAATGCCGTTTGAACTGTACACCCACTTCCTGTTTTGATGCACAGCTTGTTGTCAGTATTGGAGTCAAGCATGCAGTCTCACGCCTGTGACTCTCAGAGTTTCACAGTGTTTGGGAAACCTGTTTGAACACAGTCAGTTGTGTGTCACTTTAAGAATATTTAACTCCTTACTGTCACCCTGTCAGATATTGAATCTAATCATGCTACGATAACAAACTAGATATTGTTGGAACATTTTGTACAAAATAATTTATGACAAGAGTGCACCTAAAAATATATATATTTCAAACCTTAAAATCTAAAATTCATCCTTTGAAACCCATTTTAAAATGTATTAACATGGAAATGCTACATGAAAATCATACCACAACATGTTTTCATTCATGAATTCTAGAACTGATGAGAGTAATGTCTGTGAGTGACAGTGAAGGGGTTAAACATTCAGCAGCGTCCGCTTGCCGTGTCTGTGGCTCTGTTAAAGGCACTGTAGCTGGTTAAGTCTGTGGAGCATGTGGCCTTGTGTTTGAGGTCCTCGTGTTTAGAGACGTTAAACTACATGTTGGATGCAGTCGGAATTCCTTTCCTGCGATCTCATTTCCTGTCGTAGCTCTCTCTCTCTCTCTCTCTCTCTCTCTCTCTCTCTCACACGCTGATCACAGCAGCTCTGTTCTGTCTTTATCTGTGTGTCTGTGTCAGTGTTTGTGTCTGTTATTGGAGCCGTTTGTCCAGTAACTGTAAATGGTGACAGTGTGTGTGTGTGTGTGTGTGTGTGTGTGTCACAGCAGCCACAGGTACTGTACAAACTATTAACTTGTTTACATAACACCTTCTAATCTACTAGTTCAGGGATTCGGTCCCTCTGTCCTGTAAAGTTAATATTTTAATAATTTATCAGCACATTCACATGTTCTCGGCAGGTTTTAATGTCACTGATGAACTATTATACTTTTCGTTAGTATTTTATTTTTATATATTCTTTCTTTTTAACATTTTAGTCAATTTTTATTACTTGTTGTTTTTTAAATACGTCTAGAGTTATTATTTTAGTTTATTTAGTTGTTATTTTAGTACATCAAATTAAAATAAATGAGAAATGTTGCCTTGACAACACGCTGAAATAAAATAATGTGTATGTTTTTAATATATTTGTTAATAGTAAACATTTAAAACATTTGAAGTTCAGATTCTATGATGTCGATAAATCTTCACATTACTACACAGATAAAATGTTTACCAAAAAAACGTTTCATTTAAATGAATACAAATAAACGTTTGAACCTCAGTTTGGGAAATGCTGTCTTATTTCATCTCCTTCACATCACCTCCACTGCCAGAAATCTCACTAATGGATTGTTGACTAGTTGACCATCCTGTCTGTAAGTGTTTTAGGTTCCTCGCATCACGCAGGATTCCTGTGTGGCTCGTTTAGCTGTTTTTCTTCCTCTGTCTATATCATCATCTCACTTTCTCTTTCTTCTGTTTATTCTTTCATCTCTCGGGTGTCTTGACCTCATTTCCTGTGTCTGTGATTTATTCATCACCACCTACTCAGTGTGCTTGTGTTTGTGAGGTCTGAAACATGTCTGTATGTAGGAAGAAAAGAACACGACTAGCTTCTTTATGAATGCGTGTCAGGAATGTGTTTGTTCAACCTGCCTCACACAGAGACACACGGAACAGTCTTTTTGTGCTTTAATATTCATATATTTTTTTAAGTGTACAGCTCTTCTTTTGATTTATTCATCTAACATTTGCAGAATCTCATGACGTTTTGTAAATTACATTTTTATTTGTTTGTTTGTGTGTCTGTTTCATATAAACATGATTGAGAGACGTGTGTTTATCTGTTTAAGACGTGTTTACTGAGTCACATAGAAATGTGGAAAAATCCCATAGTGAGCAGGAGAGGATGACGAGCACAGATGAGTCATAGAGTTTGTAGAATCAGGCCTGCAGATGTAGACTGAGTCGCCCGTGTGATGACGCACTACAGCGGAGGGATATTTTGGTCTCTTTGAAACACATCAAATTTCACACTCATTTGCACCGTCTGCCGAGCCCCAAAACAGGAAGCAGTTCCTGCTGTCTGTCGCCATGGCAACAAGCATGCGTTCCCACACATGTCAGAGCAATTGTGTTTACAGATGTTTCATGTTCACGCCTCCGCAGTGTCAGAGGGGTCTGATGGGAAAGGCTCCTTGAGATTATTGTTGATCAAAGAATCACTTGGGATAAATCACACGCTCAGAGACATACTTGTGTAACTTTTAAATGATGTTGCTAAAAAGAACATTATTTTGTGGATTGTAATGTGTTATGTGGATTTTGGTTTAAAAAACTCTCCACATCCTGTACATTATTGTACATTACATTACGCTATGACACCAAAACAATAAACGCTTCACTTAGGGCTGGGCGATATATATCACACGATATATTACACCGAGAAGCTGCACGTTAAGTTTCGCGGGTGATTCAACGCACAGCTTCTCAGTGATCTACGGCTCTGTGTATAAGCTGGCGTTCCTTCT
>JAUCMT010000001.1:1606838-1629556 GCA_032357475.1 Enteromius thamalakanensis
TCACATATATGAAGCTGGATGAATGCCTGTGTGCTTTCAGTTATTTGACTGACAACAGGTCCATGCAGATATGATGTGTGTGTGTGTGTGTGTGTGTGTGTGTGTGCTTATATAGGTTTCATACATGCTTTCACAGCATGTCTGGGCAGTTTCCCACACTGGAGCACTCTGGGTAATGAGCTTAGTGTCACAGCGAGCAGCGCTCTCATTCACAGGATATTTATGCAGCTTCCATTTTAAGGCACAGTGAGAATGACGTCTCCACACACACACACACACACACACACTCTGATTCATTCAGTGCTTGAGCTGCTCTGCTGTGATTCTGGGTTATGAGATTTTGACAGGAGAAGGTTTTTTTTACTCTAAAGCCCGAGACACACTGCATGATTTCAGCTGTCCCAGACAAAAGACAGTCCTCGTGAAACAATCATCATGAATCAAAAATCAAGCCGTGTGTATTACACAACATTTATTATGTTAACTGGTTAATAATGAATTGCTTTAATTGGGCTGAGCTCAGAAACAGATCAGATTATAATAAAATATTAACATTAAAAATATAATGTATACAAATTTTAAGAATTTCTTATAAAATCTAAAGAGCTTGAAAGCAGATAAATGTATTTCAGATGGAGCATTAATAAAAGCTGTCGAAATAAATCTAAAATGTTTTTATATGTATTATTTTTTATTGTGATCAGATACCAGCGTTTCTGCAATGTGTCCCTGTCTTGTGTGTTTAATGTCACTATTTTTGATGTTGGTAGTCAAATAAGCACTGATTTGCGATGTGAAATTGATGCCACCTGAGCTCAGTCGTGAATAAATATGAGCATCACGGCTCGGTGCATCAGTGTCTGAAGGCTTCATGGGACACACGCAGTGCGTCTCAGCCAGTTTGAGCCCAGCGCTGGACGTCATGGCTGGTGTATTTACGTGTGGCTGTTTGTGTGACCAGTCCAGACGCAGTGTTATATAAACAGGCTTAACACACAGGAAGGAGCGGATGGTATTAGAGATGCTCTAAACCCTGTTCGTTCATCAGCATTAGAGCCCGAGCCAGGCCCTGCTGCACTCTGTGTGTGTGTTTGTGAGGCGATGTCTATCTGCTTTGAGTCTAAAGCTGCATTAGTTTGTGTGTGTGATGTCATTCAGTGAGTGATGATGTCATTTGTGTCTGGCTCTGATTGGCTGGGTGTGACATTATGTTGCATAGCTGTGGATTTCTCGAAGGTCATTTGTGATGTAATTGTCATTATAAATTAAATTTGATAGAATAATTAATGTTAAAAAACATGTTTTTATACTTTGTAAAAATATGAAACATTTTTATTTGTGTTTCATATGTTTTACATATTACAGGTTGTACACTACCAGTCAAAAGTTTTTGAACAGTAATATATATATATTTTTTAAAGAATTCTCTTTTGCTCAGCAAGCCTGCATTTATTTGATCAGTAATACTGTGAAATATCTTCACGATATGTTAGAGACTTCTTAAACAACATGACACATCTTACAGTGCACAGTGTGTGTGTGTGAAGTGTTCTTAGACGCTGGTGTTGTGTGTGTTTTCCTCTCGCAGGGTTCTGGAGTGTCAGGATCTGCCGATAGTGAATGGTCAGTGTGATCCGTACGCCGCCGTCTCGTTACTCGGCCTCTCCAGGTGAGATCAACCCTGAGAGCTTCAGCGCTCATCTAGATTAGAA
Source organism: Enteromius thamalakanensis (assembly GCA_032357475.1). Classification (NCBI taxonomy): domain Eukaryota; kingdom Metazoa; phylum Chordata; class Actinopteri; order Cypriniformes; family Cyprinidae; genus Enteromius; species Enteromius thamalakanensis. Next base: position 1,608,551 of record JAUCMT010000001.1, read on the forward strand.
GTGCTCGTTAAATCTGTCCCAGCGCCGTCAGGACAGCAGCTCAGGACTCAGAATAAACACATGCTTGAGTTCACCTCATTATTGCCTCACCTCACCTCTCATTTATTTAAAAAAAAATATATATATATATATATATATATAATATAAACAATATGTATAATATATAGAATATTTATAATAATTATAATATTCTTAAATACACTTCCAATTAAAAGTTTGGGTTCAGTCATTTTTTTTTGTTTTTAATAGAAGTCTCACAGAGGCTGCATTTATTAATCCAAAATATTATTTCAGTGTAAATCATCTGTGTTCTGTGTGAATCTGTGTTGAAGTGTGTTTCTGTGATGTTCAGCATCATTCCTCCAGGCTTCAGTGTCACGTGATCTTCAGAAATCATAATAATATACTGATTTACTGCTCCACACACACTTCTGATCATCATCAGTGCTGAACACAGACAAATAACAGTGTTTAATTGAAACATTGTAACATTATAAACGTGTTTCCTGGCACTTTTGATCAATTTAATGTGTCACCGCTAAAAAGAAGTATTAATTTCCTTTTAATAAATCTGTTGGTGTACGTTCAGCTGCTGTCACGTAGAAAACACAGTTTAACACAAACGCATCTCCTCACAGGTCAGAAGCCAAGAAGACAAAGGTCAAACGGAAAAACAACAATCCTCAGTTTGATGAGATCTTCTTTTTCGAGGTAGGAGCTCGTTAGATGATTCTTAAACTTTTACTGTGTTTTCCTGAAAATATAGTGCCATTCATCATAAACAACATTTAATTCACATTTAATTCAAATGAAATTTAATTTCATTTGAATGAAAAGCGTAAATGATACATCTTAAACTAAAATGAATACAGATAATATTAAAATAGAAAAATGATTGAAATTATGAATAAATCTTGGTGAAATATCACTGATACTTCAGATGAATATGTCATCAAACATGCACACATACAGCTGTTGAGCAGAATGATATGATGTTTTGAGTGAAGATGTTCAGGATGAATGGTGTGTAGTGTGTACTCAGGATGTAGATGATATCTGGAGGAAGGCGGTTTCTCACACCCTGATCTCCGCTCTACTCTTCTAGTTTTTCATTTTTTTCTTTTCTGTTGTTTTTCATAGTTAATATACCCATTTAATTCTCTATTGATCTCTTTATTTTTATTCCTCTTCTGACCTTCTTCAAACAGGCTGCTCTCTTCATATAATATATCACACACACACACACACACTCTTGTCTTGTCTCACAGTTTCTGAAAGCTGACTCTCAAACAGCAGAAACACACAGAATCTGACAAACCACACACTAACACTCAACACGCAGTTCTCTCTGTAACACACACGTAATTGTTGTTTTAAAAGTGTGTGATTTGAGATTATTGAGTATTAAACACCTCTACAGAGAGCATACACACACAACGTGTAGTCTAGACTAGTTTTAGAGTGTGTTCTTTCACAGCATGATCCGACATGTAGTTCATATCGTTAATCAATTTAAAACAAAGAGTGCTGTTTTCTCCAAAAGTAGTATGACTACAATATACGTTTTTTACAACAGTTCAATAAACGTTCATTCAGAGACACGTTTCCTGTTTTTGCATTTCAACAACAAAAACTAATTCTGAACCGACCACAGCATTATTTTGCGTCTCTGAGCAGCCTGACAGTGATTCGATTCTGAATCGTTTAAATGATTCGGTTCAGTCACATTGACTCACTTACTTACAGTGACTCACTGCCACCTACTGGAGGTTTTCATTTCACAGGCTTTCGGGATCTTGTATTATTGAAATCATTTTAAATTTCAAATAATAATCACTACCAATACCGCGCTTCCCTACTGCTTTAAAAACACACAAGAACGCTGTAAAACATCACAAATTGAGGAAACGTAAAAGTTTAAGGCATTTAAACTGAAAAAACTCCTGAAGCTGGTTTCCTCAAACTTTGAAGTCTTCTCAGGTTTTGGTGTTTTAGAGAGCGCTAGTGATGATGAGTGTCTCTACTAGCTCTGTAATCTGTGGTTTACTGTTAGGGATCCATGTGTCCTGACAGCTGTTTTCTCTCAGTGTCACACACACACACACACACACACACACACTGGACACACATCTTCATCATCCTCATTATCAGACATTCGTTAAATATAAAACAAAAGACTTTCTAAATATCTTTGCAGAGAAGATGTATGAAATAGGAAGTCAAAGGTTGTACTTAAACATATCATATATGTTCAGAATTTATAATAAAAGAAAGATGTTAAATATTTCATAGCAAGAACGTAGGTCAAGTCAAAGCGTTGAGATGATTCCAGCTCTTCAGTATAACAACAGCAGCAGTGATTATTATCCTTTCAGATATCAGACACACAGTCACACTCCTTCAGAACATGACAGATCATGGAGGAACGTTAGACTTGATGTACATTTGATTACATGTTAGTGTTTGACCTCACAGGTGACCAAACCTCTGAGCTACACCAAACGCCAGTTCGACGTGGAAGAGGACGACGTGGACAAGCTCGCGCTCAAGTGAGTGTGTGTGTCAGTAAGTTTGTGTGTGTGTGTGATGTTTGTAAGCACCATCAGATGGCTGGTAAAAGCAATGTCCTTCAGTCACTGAGTTATTGTGTGATCTGTCTTTCTCACCACAGACACTGACGGAAAGAGCTATATTTGCCAGTGTTATTTTAGTATCATTGGGATGCTATTATGTATTTATTTCAATATTTTGAATTTGTTTTTATTTTTTCAAGTTTTTCTTTCATTGAACTTTAGCTTAAATCTGAATGATTTCCTTTTGTAAAATGTTAGTAATTTTTATAGATTAAAAAAAAAAATTTCTATATCGCTTTAATTTAATTACATTAAATTTTTATTTTAAGTTATTAATTTAGCTATTAAATGCAAATAATAAAATGTTGGCTCGTTTGTTTTTAAGTTTTTGTTTTGTTTTCAGTAATTATGTCTAGTTTTTATTCATATTTTTTTATTTAAGATTATATTGCTTTGTTATTATTTTCACCAGTAACGTTTACATTTTCAAAACTCTTAATGCTAATATCACATCAGATCAAAAGTGCTTTTCAACTGTCTTAAACTTAGTACAATACACAGGTAGTATCCTTTTCACGATGCAAAATCATAAAAAGAAAGTATAATAGCTGCTTCAGCTTAAACCTATTTTATTCCAGTTAATTAGCTGGCAAGCCAGCATTTCTAATGTTTGTTTAAGTCTTAATTTTTGTCCTGAAACACTTGTCAGGGTGGATCTGTGGAACGCCAGTAATCTGAAGTTTGGAGACGAGTTTCTGGGAGAGGTCCGGGTTCCTCTGAAGGTGCTGGGTCAGTCGGGCGTTCACGATGCATGGTACTTCCTTCAGCCCAGAGATAACGGCCATAAATCAGTGAAGGCTGATGAGCTGGGCTCGTTACGACTCAACATCATTTACACGGAGGACCACGTGTTCCCCACGGAGCATTATAACCCGCTCCGAGACCTGCTGCTGCAGTCGGCCCACGTCGAGGTCAGTGACACCGCTAACTATCCTGCTGACTTACTAGTTCAAAAGAGTATCAGTAATAACTTACTGAAGAGCTGCATTGTTTATATTATAATGCAATATAATATAATAATAAATATATAAATATAATATGTAATGTAATATTTCAATATTCAATATAAAAACAGATTAAGATTGTAAGAGAATAATATTTGTTAATACTTTTAATTTTAGATTTTCAGTTTTATTGAGTATTTTATGTGCTTCTATCACATTTATTATTTTATAAATGATATATTTATTTATTTATTTTTAATGAATGCATCAAATGTTTTTTTTTTCTTTATTTCCAGAAATGGAAAGTGATTTTTAATAGTTTTAAGTAAAATACAAACAAATAATGCAAACACTGAGAATACAAGGTGGATTAAAATTAATAAAAGTATCAAAGACCTAATAATTGTTCCTAATAATTAAAGTAATATGTAATTTTCATTAGTTTTCAAAAAATATTTTCCTATAGCTGTAATGATCTAGTGTATAACTAATGTATTAGTAATTGTAATACTTCAGCTTGTTGCCAAGGCAGCATTTGCATTTTTTTTGTTCCTGTATGTTTGAGCTTGATTTAATATATTTTCAGTTTTCGTAGATGTATCTTTTATTAGCAGTCGTATGGTCTCTCAAGCAGCTCCAGCTGTACATTTAACATAAGAAGAAAGAACACAGAGGTTATTAGATTTAAAAATTAGTATATAAACTGAAATAAATAATAATATTATTAGATAATACAATACAGTACAAAAAGGTATGAGGTGATCATATTCCCAAATAAATCTCACCTGTGACCCTGGAGCACTGAGGGTGCAACAATAATCTTTAAAGTTGTCCAGATGAAGCACTTAACAGTGCATATTACTAATCAAAAATGAAGTTTTGATAGATTTATGGTAAGACTTTTATAAGATATCTTCAAGGAACATGATCTTTTTTTAATATCCTAATGTTTTTGTTATAAAAGAAAAAAGGATCATTTTGAGCCGTACAGTATATTGTTGTCTATAGCTGTGCTGCTGCTGATCTCTCTATCTGTGTGTGTGTGTGTGTGTGTGTGTGTGTGTGTGTGTCTCAGCCCGTCTCATCGTCAGCGGCTCATATCTTGGGGGAGGTGTGTCGTGAGAAGCAGGAGGCAGCTGTTCCTTTGGTGCGACTCTTCCTTCACTACGGTAAAATCGTGCCTTTCCTCAGCGCCATCGCCCACGCCGAGATCAGCCGCACACAGTGAGTACACACACACACACACACACACTCTCAGACTCACATACACACTCACCCACCATCATCTTCCTCTTCCTCCTGCAGGGATCCCAACACCATCTTCCGGGGAAACTCGCTGACGTCTAAGTGCATCGATGAGACCATGAAGCTGGCTGGGATGCATTACCTGCGCGTCACGCTCAAACCAATCATCGATGAAGTGAGTGTTTCTCCACCTCTTCTGTGTTATCTCTGCCGCAGGACTGGGAGCTATATACTGGTTTACAGTGTATCTGTATATTTTTATCAGTGATACGGTATGAAGCAGTATTTTTATGCCTACATGATTACATCCAATTTTTTTGTTTCCATAGCCTTTAATATGCGTCTTGTTGGACAGGGTTTTTGGTAGTTGACCGTGTTGTTTGTCTGTAGATCTGCACAGACCACAAACCCTGTGAGATCGACCCGGTCAAGCTGAAGGAGTCCGAGAACCTGGACACCAACAGGGTGAGTCTGAATGCAATTTAGAGCAACTAAATGATTAGTTAGTTAACTGCTCACTGTGCTCAGATTAAATAACACATGTATTGTACAAACAAACACAGAATTGACTGAGAATCATTGAAGAGAGACTCTCTCCCACCGCTCATATCCAGCCCTGCTGATGCTCTGTGTGTGTGTGTCCTCAGGAAAACCTGCGTCAATACGTGGACCGGATCTTCACCGCCATCACCAGCTCGGGTGTGAGCTGCCCGACGGTCATGTGTGACATCTTCTTCTCACTGCGAGAGTCTGCTGCGTCACGCTTCCAGGGTAAAACAACACAAAGAGTTACTCTAAAAACTGAGGGAAAGAGTCCCAATTCACACAGAAGCAGGTTCAGAGCTCTTTTGGCTTATTTGGGTGGTTTTACGGTCTTCATTTTGAAATTCAGTCAACTTGAATAATAATTTAGTTGTTCTCTTGACACAGTTACTTATGGCTTCTTTAAATTAACTTGAAATGGAGTTAAATGTGACAAATTGAAAAAAAAAGTTTCTTTAAAAAAATTGATCTTCGTCTACTATTTACAATTCTGTATTTACAATTCATTATGATGATGGTGTTGATGATGATAATGATTGTGACGATGACTGTGATACTGATGAGGAAGAGGAGAATGGTGGTGATTGTGAGGAAGATGGTGATGATGTGATGGTTTTGATGATAGTAATAATGAAGATGTTAGGGATGATGAAAATAAATGATGGTAATGAAGATAACGGTAATGATGGTGATGATAGTAATGATAGCGGTCATTGCCATGATGATGGTGGTGATTGTGATGAAGATAGTGACGATGACTGTGATACTGATGAGGAAGAGGAGAATGGTGGTGATTGTGATGAAGATAGTGATGGTTTTGATGATGGTAATAATAAAGATGGTATTGCTGATGATAATAAAAATGATGGTGATGATAGTAATGATAGCGGTCATTGTGATGATGATGATGATGATGATGATGGTAATGATAGTGATGCTAATAATAATGGTGGTGATTGTGATGAAGATAGTGATGGTTTTGATGATGGTAATAAAAATGATGGTAATAATAGCGGTCATTGTGATGATGATGATGGTAATGATAGTGATGCTAATAATAATGGTGGTGATTGTGATGAAGATGGTGATGGTTTTGATGATGGTAATAATGAAGATGGTGTTGCTGATGATAATAAAAATGATGGTGGTGATTGTGATGATGATGATGATGGTGATTATGGTAATGATGATGTGTGTGGTTTTGCAGTCGACCCAGATGTGCGCTACACAGCCGTTAGCAGCTTCATCTTCCTCCGTTTCTTCGCTCCTGCCATCCTCTCTCCGAACCTCTTCCACCTCCGCCCGCATCACCCGGTGTGTACCGCCTCCTCTCTGTTGTACAGCTAATAATTAATCAGATGTGTTATTTTGATCATTATTGTCTCTGTAAAGGATCCGTGCACGTCTCGGACGCTGACGCTCATTTCCAAAACCATCCAAACTCTGGGAAGCCTGGCCAAGTCTAAATCTGTGAGTTAACATCGATACGTATTTACGGTTACAAATCCTGACGTTATAAATGATGCGTACGATAACGCTTTATAATGATTATATAGTGATGATGACATGCAGGCTGGTGTTGTGATGATTAAGGCTTTGCTCTGTGATAAAATAATCAACGCTCTTGTCTCTCTCATTCAGGCCAATTTCAAAGAGTCCTACATGGCTGCGTTCTACGACTACTTCAACGAGCAGAAGTACGCAGATGCAGTGAAGAATGTGAGTGGTCTATCATATATCTCTCTATCAGAGAAGTCTGCTTGTGTTCTGATGTGTGTCTGTGTTCAGTTCCTGGATCTGATCTCGTCCTCGGCCCGCTGGGATCAGAAGAGCATCGAGACGCCCATCATGCTCAAGGAAGGGTGAGAGATGCTCGCAGACGTCACAGCACAATAGAGCTGGCAAAGAACATTCAATTAAGAATATCTGACCAACTTTTATAAACACGTCTCAAGACTTCATGGCATCTCATGTTTGTAATTGGCTTTCGTCTGTTTGTATTAAACAGTGCGTACATACACGATGCTGTTTTGGTTATGGTCGTTTAAGCAATTGGTTTATAACCTTTTTCAGATTTTAAATTCGAATATCTTTTGATCATAATTAAGTCCAAAATTCTTGTAGTCATTTTGACAGCCCTACAGCTCAGTGTATCAGTGCCAGGCCAATAAGCATGTGTGTGTGTTTCTCTGCTTGACGCAGGAGCGTTAAACTCGTTATTAAGAGGTTTGATGCCAAAGGCTCTGGCAGGTAAGCTGCCGTTGTGACCTTTGACCCTTGGCCTCCTGACCCCTGTGGTAGCCTCCTCAGTGTCTCTGTTGTTCTCCTGCTGGTCTCGCCCTTCCCTGCTAGTGAGCACAGACACACGCACCCTTTCTAGTGCTCTAACCCTTCAGAGAGCTTGAGACTCGTGAGCAGATGAGAAATACTAGTCTCATTTCATCAGCTGTGATTATAAATGTTAAAAAGATCATCCGTGATTCTTATTTCCTACTAGACTGCACCCGTGTTGTTTAAGTATCCTGGATGTACTTTAATAGTTTTAATAGTTGTTAATTTGTTTTAATTAGGTTTTATTTTGGGGTAATTTCTTTCCAGTTTTTTTTTTTCACTTAGTTTTAGTATTTTTTAGTGCTGTCAAATTATTAAATGCATCCAAAATAAAAGTTTAAAATGTTTACATGCTGTGTATATTTATCATGCATATATAAATAGGCACAAATGCATGTATATATTTAAAATACTATATTTATATACAGTATAAATTACATAAATACATATATATAGTATATAGTGTATGAGTGTGTATTTACATAATAAATATACACAGCACACATATATTATGCAAACAAAAATCGTTTGACAGCACTAGTATTTTTATTAGTTTTTATTTTATTTCAGTTTATTTCGAGTAACACATTTTTTTAATGGTTTCAGGCTCAATAAACTACAATAATCTGGAGAGCAGAAATTAAATGTACACTTATTTTACACAATATTCACTAGAATTCATTCAACATTTGTAAATATAAAAATATACATCATTTCCAGAACAATTCAGTTTAGAGAGAAGTTTATCATGAAAATAATCAGTGATATGATTAATGAGTGCAGATGACGTCAGAAGGAGTTGATTATTAATATGAATGTGATTGTTGTTAGTGTGTGATTGAGACTGGAGGGAGTCTGAATTTAGACCGGTTCTCCTCTGACCTCTCAGATTCATGATCAAACGAGCTCAAGGACGAAACCGCTTCGGTCTGAAGAACTTCAAGAAGAGATGGTTCCGGCTCACCAACCACGAGTTCACCTACCACAAAACCAAAGGTAACGCAAAAGGTTTGTCCCATACTCTCGCTACAGGTGTGTTCACACTCTGTGTGTGTGTGTGTGTGTATGTGTGTATGTGTGTGTATGTGTGTGTGTGTGTGTGTGTGAAGAAGCAGAGCATCAGCACTGAGCAATAACCTCTGAGTAATTACTGTAAAACAAAACACTGATGCAAGAATTATTCAAACTAAAAAACAGTTCTTCAAATACTTCCAGAAATAATAAAAAATTATAATGAAAATAGAAATAATGAAGAAAAAAATTGGGGTCAGTAACATTAATAAAAAAAATTCCAAAAACATTTCCTGAGGAAACACTGATTTATATGAATCATGCCTGGTCTGTCCGTCCATCCTGAAGCGTTTAGTCCGTGGTGTGTTGGTTGTTGATGTGCGTCTGTGGTTGTGTCCAGGAGAGGGCGCTCTGTGCAGCATCCCTATCGAGAACATCCTGGCTGTAGAGAGACTCGAGGAAGAGTCCTTCAAAATGAAGAACGTAAGAGAAACCGCTTCACATTCACACATGAGACCCCCTGGAGCACAAAAGCAGTCATAAACACACAGCTATAGACAATCATACACTGCATGAGTCAGAATTATCCTTTTTTTCTTTCATGCCAAAAATCATTAGGATATTAAATCATGAAGATATCTAGTGAGTTTCCTCCAGTAAATATATCAAAACGTGTAATACGCATTGCTAAGAACTTCATTCTGACAACTTTAAAGATGATTTCCTTTTTTTAATAGTTATATCTCAGACAAATACTGTCCTGTCCTAACAAACCAGAAGCCTATTTATTCAGCTTCAGAGGATGCTTACATCTCAATTAAAACAAAACTTGCCCCTTGTGACTGGTTTGTGCTTCAGGGTCACTCTGATAGTTTGGTAGACCTCCCTTCAGCAGCAGTGCTGTGGTTTTCCTGCAGATGTTCCAGGTCATCCAGCCAGAGAGGGCGCTCTACATCCAGGCTAATAACTGCGTGGAGGCGCGCGACTGGATCGACATCCTGACCAAGGTCAGCCAGTGTAACCGCAAGCGCCTGAGCACTTATCACCCGTCGGCCTTCCTCAACGGACACTGGCTCTGCTGCAAGCTGTCTGCGGACACAGCGCCCGGCTGCACGCCCTGCACAGGGTGAGGCTGAACCCTTCTGCTGCTGGGAGTAATGCTAAAGCTATATAACAGTATATTTTAAACAGAATATATTAGATACAGTTTTTTCTACATTTCATTTAAGGGCTTGCGTTTTTAAGTCAAGGCACTGCAGACGAAACCATCTTTTTTTTTTTTTACATGCACTGGACAATTTTGACTTTGTAGTCTATCTTGCACACAAATGAAAAAAAAAATCTAAATGACACATTTAAGTTTATCATGTATACTTTAATATTTTTTAAGTTAAATCAAATGTTTTCGGTTTATTCATATTGTATATGGTTTTTTTTATTTAATATAATTTTATTACGCTTTTTCTATTCTCGGTTTTGTGTTTTTGGTCTATTTTGCTTCTATCCCGTATCTTTTTCAGTCTAGAGGAAAGAAACTTCTCTAAAAATGTTTCTGTCTTTGCGTTTGCAGATCTTTAAAGAGTTTTTTTCCTTTGCAAACATCAAACTTTAGAGGTTTTTTCCTCTCTATTTTCTGAAGGTCTGTTCGTGTTTTAGTCAAACTGATTTATATCACATTTGACTTCTTACAATATGGTGAAAATGTGTGTGTTCTCTGTCTGTTGACAGTATTTTCTGATTTATGGAGTGATAAAAAGAGAAATTCGTAAAATCTGTAACACTAATATGATGAAACTGGATTTGTCCAATCTTCAGATTTATGGATGCTAATAAGTGCACATTGGATTATATGGATAGTGCCTCATTTGCATATTTAACAGAATATTTCAGATAAAAGTTGTAATCCAGACGTGTTTGTGTGTTTCAGGGGACTTCCAGCCAACATTCAGCTGGACGTGGACGGAGACCGAGAGACGGAGCGGATCTACTCGCTCTACAGCACATACATGTCCAAACTAGTCAAGATGCAGGGTGAGAGAGAGCCGTCTTCAGATCAGCTCAGAAATCCTTCAGAGTGCTTCAATTAAAGAGACAGTTCACACATAAATCACCCTCATATCACTCCAAACCCAGAAGACCTTCCTTCATCTTCAGAACACAAATGAACTCCGAGAGCTCTCTGACCCTTCATAACAAACACGATCGAGGCTCAGAAATATAGACATCAAGGGTTCAACCGTAATTTTACAAAGCTACAGGAAAACTTTTTATGTGCACACGAAAAAAATACACTGCAAAAAAAAAAGATGTTCTTACTTAGTTTTTAAATCTTGTGTCCTTGGATAAATATAAGATACAGATGTATATAATCAGTTCAGTTAATAAATCATCGTTTAACTTCACTGGCAAATGTATGCAGAAAAAAACAAAATCTATATTGTTTGTAAAACAGCTGCTGACCAATCAGAATTGAGGACTGGAACCGTTTTATAAGTATGTGATACTCTACAAAATATTGTTATAGAGTGTTGTGGAGGAGACGAATTGTTTTGTTCACAAAAATATTGTTGTTGATTGATGTCTGGTGGATTATTTGAACCCTTTCTGAGCCGTGATCGTGTGAGGACCCTATGAAAGATCAGAGAGCTCTCAGAGTTCATCAGGAACATCTTCATTTGAACGGAGGTCTTATGGGTTTGTAACGACATGAGGGCGAGTCATTAATGACAGAATGTATATTTTTGGGTGTAGTATTCCTTTAACACTCTTTAGTAGTTGAAGGACTTAATATGTCAATAAACACACTCAGTTTGTCAGTGAAGAACAGAAGGTTTGAGAAGATGACGGTGAGAATGAGACGTGTCTGCTCTGTTCATCCAGAGGCGTGTGGCAGTAAGTCAGTGTACGACGGGCCGGAGCAGGAGGAATACTCCACGTTTGTGATCGACGACCCGCAGGAGACGTATAAAACCCTGAGACTGGTCATCTCAGCCGTACAGACCCTGGAGCAGCAGCACACACAATACAAACGAGACAAGTTCAGGAAGACCAAGTACGGCAGCCAGTGAGTATCTGTGAGCCCGGCCCGGTCAGGAGCATTTCCACAAAATCCCTCCTGCCTTAACGTATGTGTCTCTGGAGCACAGAAGCAGTCAGCAGCACTGGTATATCTGGAGCTATAGCATTTATATGACTCAAAATTATCCACTTCTCTTTTATGCCTAAAATCAAAAAATTAGGATATTATGTAAAGATGGTCTTCCATAAAGATATATATGAAGACTTCATTTCTGATCAGTAATATTCATTGCTTCATTTGAACAGCTTTAAAGCTGATTTTCTCTATATTTAGATGCTTTGCTCCCTCAGATTCCAGAAACAGTTGTATCTCAGACAGATGTTGCCCTGGTTTTGTGATCCAGGGTCACATATTATTTTATTTTATTTTCTTCTGACAAAAAAGTAAATCTTACTGTTGGGATTTGAGAAATAGAATAAACATCAATTTACAGAACTATACCGCATATAGAGCTGTGTGATGAAAACAAGTTAAGACTAAAACTGAAAGAAATACTTAAATCTAAATAGAAATATTCAGAAATTAAAATAAAGATGAAAAGAAATATATATAAATAAATAAAAAAATAATGAAAATGACAAAATTACTAAAAAATAAATAATCACAGAAATTTTTAAAAACAAAACAAAAAAGAATGTAATATTACTAAAACCTAAAAAAAGAAAATGTAAAAGCAAAAAGGAAAATATAAAAATAATACATACTATAATAATATACAGAGAATTGTAAAACAGAATTCAGTTATTGCTGGTCATTGTAACGCATCATGTGTTTGTGTTTACAGAGAACATCCAATCGGTGATAAGAGCTTCCAGTGCTACATCCGCCAGCAGTCAGAAAGCTCCACCTACTCCATCTGACCACGCCCCCTGCAGACGCCTCGCGGTCTCCGTGGCAACAGTCGCGTCTCAAACAGGGAGCTGAGTTACAGGAAGGCGGCCTCAGACAAAAGCTAAAGCTCTGGTGTTTTAATAGGATTTTGACCAATCAACAGCCGCTCACTTCCGTGGACGATGTAGCTCCGCCTCGCGGCACGTTTTATCATTCGATGATGTTTTTAAGCTAGGAGACGAGCAGACGTTTTCTAGCCGTGGATGCTTTTATAAACGGAGTATTGGGCCAAAGGACAGACCCCAGGTTTCGTTGGGGGATGTGGGAACTGTGAGAAATATTCTGCGTCCAGTATTGATGTCACGCCTGCTGAAGCAGCGCTGCATTGTGGGAAACGTGTGTTAGAGCATGCAGACGTCCTCGTTTCCAGCATGTGACGTGACGCTGAGGGTTTGAGGGTCCATTCGTGTTCAGCATCACACATCTTGTTTCTTTTTATACTTTCTGTTATGTCTCATGTTCTGTAAATTCACTCTGGTTACTGTCTGTGTGTGTGTGTGTGTCTGTGTGTGTGTGTGTGTGTGTGTGTGTGTGTGTGTCTGAATCTAAAACGAGGGCGCATGAGTGTGTTTCATTTATTAATAATGAATAATAATTCCCAGTTCATCACAACACACTTTATAGAGATATTAAATATGGATGTGATTATTTTGATGCATTTCATTAAAACCTGACAAGATCATATCTGGCTCAAATTTCACCCTTAAATTATATATATATATACAAATTATAATTAATAATAATAAATCATTATATACTATAAAAATAAATGTTATGTATATATTTTAAAAGCATTAAGATATTTTACTGTAATGTACAGTAGCCCATTTCTGCCAGAAAATTAAAAAAAGTAAGTGTCTCTGTATCACACAGTTCAGACTTCTCCAGAGTTGAGTTTATATCTCACACATCTGTGTTTTCATCTTGCAATTCTTATTTTTTGCAATTCTGATTTATAATTCTGAGGGGAAAAAGTCAGAATTACTTAACTTCACAATGACTGTTTTTGCCCCGGGGCAGAATCAAGCGGAATCACTGATGCTTGATATTGTTTATGTGGTAAATGATTTGTGATCTGTGGGTGAAACGTGAGCTGGAGATGCTTGTATTCTTTAGTTCTAGTACGGTTCTTGTGTTCCTGTTCGTCCCTCAGTGATGCATGTTTCAGTGCTTAGATATTTTAAAACAGCCCAGGAACTGCTATTTATTTTTATATCACAGGATAATGTTTTTGTGGAGAAAACAAATCAAGTCAGAACTCAGAGTAATCCAAGCGCACAGTATGAAGTATGCAATAATGTACCTACGAGTAATTCTGTGTTTGATCTGTAATGAATGAAGGAAGTCGGATGACAGCTCTTTAAGAAGGGCCAGCAGTGGTGTGTGTGTGTGTGTGTGTGTACAGATCAGCCCAATGAACGAGACACCACTTTCTTTTGTCCAAATGAAGGCAATAGCAAAGAGATCCGTGTCCGAGTCTTTATTCCCAAATACATGGTTAAGCATGGTTAATTCGCGGTTGCATGGTTTAATTTTAGGGTTTTATTTGTAGTAAAACCATGGTTTATTTTTTAAATAAGTGATGGATTTTATTGATCACTTAATGACTCCGTTTTATTGCTCCTGAGGTCAGATTTTCTCTGGGAAGTAAAACAGACCCGGTTCATTTATTAAACTCGCCAAAAAAGTGGAGCATCTCAGATCATTTGTTGAGGTCTGAGCAACCAACTCACAATGTTTCTAAAAATAGCGGCGTTTGCAAAGTAACAATGTAGCAGTCATCAAAGAAAATCTTTCTTTCTTTCTTTTTTTTTATATTTTTTGTTCTTGTTGTTTAGTGCGTGAGTGAAACTGCAAACTTTTAACTGGATAAATAAATTAAGAGGTTAATTTTTTTAAGAACAAATCAGCTGTAATTCCTGTTACATAATTTCCTCTAAACTCCAGTGAGTCCCCCGCCTGCCAGAGCGCGTTCACCAGCTGAGGGATACTAGTTCACCCATGGTTAACCCATACTGGCCAGTCATGAGCTTCTGTCCGACCTAGAAGAACGTGAACAGGAAGAGTCCCGTGTTCGAGTTCGGTTCCGAAGCGGAAGTTTGCGGAGGTCCCGACCGTGTCGAAGAGCGGGAGCATGCGGAGGCTGTGTGCGGCGCGGAGCGGCTCTCTGCTCGGCCTCGTGCTGCTGCTGCTGCGCGCTGAACTCTGCGGGTCACAGCGATGTGAGTAACACAGACCAGCGAGCTAAACTAACCCGTAACTCTTCAGAGACATGAAAACATTCACTTTACCAACTGTTTACTGTCACAGAGAGATCAAAAGCGTTCAGGAACCGTTTCTTCAGCAGTGCTTACTACCAAACTGGTAACTTTGTATTTTTCGCTGTCATCAAACAAGAAATTAATCACAATAACTAAGAGAGCGTTTAAAGCATATCTCACAGTAGTAGTTTATCAGAAACAGTAACTATAGTACATTTTTGTAGCATATGACACGATTATGATGATGACTATGTTCTTGTTAAAATTATATCAGTGTTAAATTGTTTTTTGGACAAAAAAAACCCAAAACAAAAAACAAAAGCAACATTGTGGACATTTCCAAAAAACACAAAATTGGCTGTTTCAAAGTTATCAAGTTACAGTGTTCAACAAAAGTCATTGTGTTTCCAAAATTAACAATTTTACAGTGTTTACTGTAGTAACAAAACAGAGTTCACAAACTGACGGCTGTGTTCACAAAAGTAGCAATGTTTCCTAAATGAACAGCACTTGTGAAGTAACAGTGTTGCAGTGTTTTACAGAAGTAACTGTAGAGTTTACAAAAGTAGCGATGTGTATAAAAGTAACAGTGTAAGCCCCAGATTACCTTACCATGCTTTACAGACAGAACGATATTCAGTGATGTGACTGACGGAGTGCTGGATGACATTTCCATCCATACTTACTGTGTGTGTGTGTGTGTGTGTGTGTGTGTGAAACAGCTGTAACAGACTGATGACAGACAAACCTCGTTCAAATCAGTGGTTTTGTTTGAAATACAGCGTGCTGTGGTTCGTCAGTGTTGAAGAATGTTGGAAAAGCAGCACGTGGGGAAATAAATCCCTGAGTAACACGCAATGAAGGCATTTGATGCAGACACCCTGGGTTAAAGGTGAAGCTTGTGAAGCTGACTCTGCACATCTGGCTGGTCTTCACTGAGCTTGTGTTCCAGTCTCTTCTATATACTTTAGCAGTGCATTGATAAAACCATGACTACAATATTAATACACCATTCTGTTTACATGGCACTCCATACATAGAACTACAGTATAATATATATGTGTATATATACTGTATGTTAAGGCAGTGCAGGAGCTTTAGCTTGTATTCGAGTCTGTGTTTGTAAAGGAATGATTTGGAGTAAATGTTATGTACAGAGCTGGACAGGAGTGAAGTATCTTTATTCTGTTTTAAAAGATCTGTATTTCATCCGTGTTTCTCTTTAGAAACTTTACTTCACAACATTCCAGAGCGTAGTGTTGTACTTTTCACCAGTGTTCGACTGATGAGAGTTTTTTGAAGGCGACCTCAGGGTGACCGATATTATCCTGATATACCTTTATCTATTTTAATTCATATTTAGGAAATTTGATGGATAAAATAAAAATCTATAATATAAACATAAGACAAAGTTTTTTCACAAATAAATAAACAAAGGTTTAATATGTATTAAATAAAATTAAAATCAAGAAGGAAGTAGTGTAACCAGCAGGGCGCTTTTGTCTTTGAATTAAGATGATTTTTCTCACCTGATTTGATTAATTTGATTAATATTGTCAGAACACAAGATCTCCTAATTAGTTTGACTTTTTAGAGTAAATGCATCCTGATTCAAGAATATCTGAGATATTTATTCTAGAAAACAAGACATAAATGCTAAGCAGTAAATATTGTTGGCAGTGTAAGCTTTGGACTGTCTGGAGATAGTCTGAGCGTGATGTGAGTGTCTCTGTGTCCAGTTCTCTCTCAGAACAGAGCGTCAGAGTTCCTGCTGAGACACAGACGAGCGAACACTCTGTTCGAGGAGAGCAAGAAAGGAAACCTGGAGCGCGAGTGCATCGAGGAGCTGTGTAATAAAGAGGAGGCGCGGGAAATCTTCGAGAACAATCTGGAAACGGTGAGCTGTGTGAGCCGGTCGATCGATGCTCTGATGTTTGTGCTGACAGTGACTTTGACCCGTGAGGGTTTGTGTTGACCGTGAGCTCAGCGTTGACCACTAATCAACAGTGCTGGAAAATCACAAAACATCCCAAAAATACTCCTCTTCAGATGCAAGACACTCAAATCTTGTGAAAAGCCTTTATTCACCTCTAACATGAAACACAACACTGTTAAAGGATGTTTATCTTTCTCTGTATGCCTGCGTTACTAATTACGTTACTTATAATGGAAAGTAGTGAGTTACGTTATTTCCCCCAGTTTCACAGACCGGCTTCAGCTAGTCCAGACTAAACTGCATCTTTGAGCTGTCTCAGATGAAGATGTCTTAAGACATGTCCGTGTCATTGTTCTGTGTTAAGATGCTCATCTGTGATATTTTTTTTGTAAAAGTTGTTTAGACATTTGATTGAAACGAATGCCTAGTCCAGGTTTGTGAAAGCGGGTTTTGTGTCTCTGTGATGTCTGGAAAGTGATCTCACGATGATGTCTGTTCTCTGATCCTCCAGGAATATTTCTATCCCAAGTACGTTGGTGAGTGGTCCTCGTTATTTCTTCCAGTAATCCTCTGATGATGTCATCGCCTCTGATTGCAACACTTTCACTAACAGACAAACAAAACAATCCCACATCATATGTGATCCTGGAACATTGAAATATATACATCATGTTTATGAGACGGATGTCCTGAAGTGTGTGTGTGTGTGTGTGTGTGTAGTGTGTCTGGGCTCTCACCGCGTCGGCATCAATAACCCCAACTCCGAGCCGGGAATCCCTCAGAACCTGCGCACCTGTGTTCAAGGTGAGTTAGTAGTGTTTCTTATTTCTATGCGTGTTTGTGAGATCATGTCTTCTGCTCTGGAAGCTCCTGTTGTCGTGGTAGCTCTTCTGTAATGTATTTAAAGTGCAGTAATATTGTACTCCGCTCAGGACATCTTGAATCCCCTCCGTTAGCAGCTGTAGCACACTTGAGTGTGAAGGATGTGTGTGTGAGAGTGAAGGATGTGTGTGTGAGTGTGAAAGATGTGTGTGTGAGTGTGAAAGATGTGTGTGTGAGTGTGAAGGATGGGTCAAGTGTACTGTTTTGCTCCAAAAAAGCAATAGTGACTAATTAAATCTTCAACAATGTTATTAGATTACTTTACAAACTACTCTCTTTCTTATAATTTAAACTTAATACAAGGATAGACATGAAATGTTTGTTTTTTACATTTGTCATAATAAATAATAATGATTCTGGTCACACTTTAGATTAGGGTTCAATTCTTACTATTAACTATGACTTCTGCCTCAATATACTCCTAATTAATGCTTAGGAAACGTTAGGAATTGCTATGAAGAAGGATTTAGAATAAAACATTAATATGTGCTTTTTGAATAATAATAATAAACAGTCAACATCCCTGAAATAATCCTGTAAATATTGAGAACTGGACAATATTCCTATCAGCTCACCAAAATATTAAAAGTGAGTAAATGTGATGTTTGATGTTAGGAAGTGTTGATGTTGTCCCGGATGATCTCAGGTGTATCTAGAGTGAGTGGTAGTAGCTGAAGTACAGAGGCAGTGCGCTTCTTCTCTGAGTGTAAGTGTGTGTGTGCTTCAGAGATCAGTAACCAGTGTCTGCCGCTGCCGTGTTACACCGAGGGTTCGGAGCGCTGTGTGGACGGCCAGGGCTCCTTCACCTGTGTGTGTAAGGCTGGATGGAGAGGTCAGCGCTGTGAGCAGGGTGAGAGCAGAGTCATCCGTTTCTTCAGTGATATATCAAGCACTTATGGAGCTCATCAATGCATTAACTCCTGAGTTTATTAGTGAAGCCGGAGCAGGTTACATGGCTTGTGAACAGATGTTGATGGTGATCTTGTGTGCAATTCTCAAACAGCATTGATCTGTGGAGCAGATATTACAAAACTGAGGAAAACTGCTGGAATATCGACTGCTGCTGCACTGCTACAGATTATCGGTCGCTTTCTAATTACTAGTGTGAAACCTTTAATATTCATTCATTTCTATCTTACATTTTCCTTTAACATCTTAGTCTTAAATTCTTTTTTTATTTGCAATAAAGTTACTAATTACTTCCTATATATATATAATTATATATATACATATATTTCAATAATTTCATTAATGGTGATATTGCATGCAGTTCTGAAAATGACCACAAGATGGAAGCATTTATCCGTAGAGCAGATATAAAATAGTGCTGAAAACTGATTATCTGTCAGTTTCTAATGCTTTTTCTTTCACTGTTTTTAATGCTTACGATACGTTTTACAATAACTTACAATAATATATATATTTTTTTCATTTACAGTAAGTTGCATAAACCAAATCCAGTGGTGCATGTAGAATTATGATTGAATATATAAACAGTTCAGTTTACAGCATCTTTGAAAATGTAATAAAAACATTAAAAAGATTTAGAAAGATGCATGTCTAATAAAGAAAACACTCCCGATTCATCCTAGTTAGACGCACGCTGAGGTCATGGGTCGATGAACTGATCAGATGTAGAGCTTCAGAGCAGTGCAGTGTAATGTGAATACAGCGCCACCTACTGCTCAGAGGTCAGTACTACTGGTGCACAGACCGTCTTTATTTTTTTATTGACACTGTTTGTTTTGCTCCCAGACATTAATGAGTGTGAAGACCCAGAATTCCCTGCGGGCTGCAGTCAGACGTGTCATAACCTCCCGGGCAGCTTCATGTGCAGCTGTGAGAAGGGCTTCTACAGCCACAACAACATCCACTGCATCGGTGAGGGTCAGAGGTCAGCGCTGGACTCATGTCTGAGCTCCAGCAGCTCTTCCAGGAATCCTGGGCTTTTCCTGTAAAAGAGAAACACGATTCCCTCCAGCTGTGAGGTCCAGCGTTCAGATGAAAACACGCACGCACGCACGCACGCATACACACACGCGCACACACACACACACACACACACACACGCACGCACGCTTAAAAGTTGATTATGTAACAGTGTTTTTAAGCTCATAAATCATCAGACGCTGTTTCTCTTTGGCAGAAGCAGTGTTCCTGTGACTTAATCTGCAGGATCCACAATGCCGTGCGTGTTTTTGTAGAGTCTCCACTCCAATATTTATGTTAGAATAACAGTGCACTTATGAAATGAGACCAGAGGAATTCTGGGAATGATCAGAACACTCATCTGTGACTAGATTGCAGCTCTGTTCTTCATGAGGTGCATGCTGGGATGCTTGTGTTTATGTGAGGTGTTAGACCAGGTCAGGGTTGTTGTTATCACTAATAAACATAAAAAAAAATTAATAAAAATAAAATAAAAATAATATTTTACATTGCAATTTTAGGAATTTTTATGCTATTTTATTTGTTTAGTTATTTATTGTTTCTAGAGCTTGTTGCCAATGTTAATTTAGTATAAATTGAATGACTAAATATATCTTAAACCAAAAAAACTATATAGACGTGAAAAAAAAGACAAAAACTTAAACTGAGAACTTAAAATTGAAAACAGAAAATATACAGTTAAAATTTACTTCGCAATAAGTATAATAGTGTCTGAATGATACCAAACTTTGTATTAAAAAAAAAAGCACAAGTTAGAAATAAGCATACATTTTATTTATATACTTATGCTTATTATCAATACTTTTTTCGGACTTCAGTTTCCTGGCAAGGCAACATTTCTTATTTATGTTCAAATTAATATGAAATTAAAAAAAACTATTTTGACAAAAGCAAAAAAACTAAAAGAACTAATTCAGAATAACAAAACTTATCATGCTACACTGATACTAAATAACACCGCTGCTGTGTGTGTGTGTGTGTGTGTGTGTGTGTGTGTGTGTGTGTGTCATTGCAGATATTAATGAGTGTATCCTGTACCCCAGTGTGTGTGTGGAACCTTCTAGATGTGTTAACGCTCCGGGAACGTTTGAGTGCCGCTGCCCGCTGGGATACCAGTACAACATGAGCTCTCACAAGTGTGTCGGTGAGAGAACAACACACACACACTTCATCAGAGCTGGAGAAATGTGAATGGGTGCCGTCAGAACGAGAGTCTGATAAAAACATCAGAATAATCACAGCGCTCCAGTCCATCAGAGAACATCTGGAGAAGACAGAAGATCAGACTAATCCAGGGTTA
>JAUCMT010000001.1:1662776-1697791 GCA_032357475.1 Enteromius thamalakanensis
ATGATGCGCCTTATTTTCTTTTTTAAATACTGAAATTGATTTTGCAGTGATTCTCAGACAACTTGCAAAACATGATACACGATAAAATCATGATCAGTGATTCTTCCATTACCGTCTCGCTCTTCTCCAGCTGCTCTGTCTTCAGCTGATCTCTCTCGTCTCTCATGCTCTGCAGCGTCTCCAGAAGACCGTCTCTCTCTCGAGTCAAAGCGCTGATGTCAGCTTCGGCCGTCTTCATCTCCGCTAGCTTCTCCTGCTCTTCACGTCTCTCAGAGAGCAGCCGCTCTTTCTCTGCGGAAGACCACTGAAGCTCTTCTCGTAGCTGCAGCAGCTAAGAGAAAATATCATCCCATAGACATTCATGAACCAGCGGAACTTTTCGGGATAATTAAAAGTCCATTATGATGTGATGTTAAGAGTAGAGAGTGTCCATTTACTCAACCTTGTGTTGTTGCAAACTAACAATTTTTTTTTTTTATATATTCGGAGAAGTGACTTCCATATGGCCAAAATTAAGATTAAATAATAATATAAAAACTATTTGGTTACAAACATTGCTCAAAACTATTTTTTTTATCCCAAAATAAAAAAATCATACAGGTTTGGAACAAAAAGGCCATTTTTATATTTTTGGGGTGAGCGGTCCCTAACTGAAGGAGGACTCTGATCACTCACTGTGTCTTCCTTCTCCTCCAGGTCTCTCCTCAGCTGGTTCTTCTCCTCTCTGCTGACCTTCAGGATCTCCAGGAGCTGCTCTCTTTCCTCTGTGATAGAGACCAGGCTGCTCTGCACCTCCTCTAGAACAGTGTTCTCCAGATCGCTCCGGCTCTTCTCAGACAGCAGGTGGTCTCTCTCATCACAGGCCGTCTGGAGCTGCTCTCGCACCTGGACCAGCTAGGAATCACCACATCAAAACCTCACCACACAGTCATATGAAGTCCTAGACCACACCATTTCAATATTTAAGAAAAAAACTAATGGAAAAGTTTCATTATTTTACCTAATGCACTTCAGACTTTAAATTAAGAGCTGCAACACATGTTCTTAAGAAAACTCCAGAATGTCATAGAATTTACTTTTATCTGAACTTTAAAAGAGGCTCAACCCTCTTTATTTGTGATTTAAAATAAAATGTCTGAATTCTTGCTTTACACCACAGCAGGGAAATTCCAACGCTAATTTCTACACGTGAAAGAGATATTCTGAATTTGGACTGCATTTAAACCGCTGTCGGCAACTCATTCTGCACTTTTACATTTTATTTTTGATGAAAAACTTCTGCTTCAGGGAAAACAGACTTTCACTTTCACACGTTTCACTACAAACCTAGAGAAGCACTGAAATAATCTGCAAGAAAAATAGAGCATAACTGATGGGCAAACCTGCGCTAAACTCAAAGAAGAGGAAAAGAGAGTTGACTGCATTCATTCATGAACAGAGCTGCTCTGAGACACGACAAACACTGGATCAAGAGAGATCGTTTGAACTAAGATTCAAAGACGCAGCACAAACAAATGATTTCTCAGAAAGCATCTCACAGTCTCGTCCTGCTGCTGCTGCTCTCTCTTGATCTGCTCGCTCTCATCTGTGAGACGCTGTACCGTCTCCAGGAGCTGATCTCGCTCCTCGGTCATGCTGCTCAGCTCCTGCAGGTCTCCGGCTCTTTCAGACGACACACGGTCTCTCTCGCCACAGACAGACTCCAGCTCGGACCTCAACTGGACCATCTAAATGAAGGGAATTTGATACAGAACCACCAGGTTATACTTCCACATGTGTACTATCTAGAGATATTACAATGATTATTTGCAGTGCTGGACCTCCACTGTTAGTGAAATGTAAATGTAGTGACTGTAGGCAGCAGATGTACAGAAGCTATTTTCTGCTTAGACCAGAATACTCTTAATTCAATTAGTTGAGTTTTTACCGTTTGGTCAGTTTCCTGCCGCTCGGCCCTCAGCTGCTCCACCTCATCTCTGAGGCTCTGCAGCATCTCCCGGAGCTGATCTCTCTCCTCCGTCAGAGAGCTGATGCTGAGCTTCATCTGCTCCATCATCTCAGGGTCACCGAGTGAGTTCATGGAGCGCTCAGACAGAAGACGGTCTCGCTCCGAGCACACACTCTCCAGCTCCTCCCTCAGCTGCTTCATCTGTGACAGAATAAACGCTCTATATTTACTCTCAAGGCAGCATTTTCTGCAAATGACTCCCAGTGAAAGAAAGAATCATCAACAGTCTATCAGTGATGCTGATGTACCTGAATCTGCTGCTGTGTTGTGTTTTGGGATTCGTGGAGTTTAGACTGCATGAGTGTTTTATGAGACTCCAGCTCTTGTACAGTGTTTTGGAGATTTTTCACCTTCTCAAGAGCTCCTCTCAATTCCTCTTGATTTTCAATCATCTGCATTTGGAAAAGGGATTTTTATTTAAATTTATTTTATTGGAAAAGGGATTTTTATTTAAATTTATTTTATATATATACACACAATGCTTAATAAAGGGCTATTCTGAAGTTTCATGACCCTCATCACAGGTTTTTAATGTATATTAATTATTATATTATATATTTTAATCACTACTTAAATTACACTACAGTTCAAAGTTGCATTGCATTGATAAAAAGTGACAAAATAATGTTAAATTAGGTTTCCATTTCAGATACATGCTGTTTTTTCTTAAAAAAATAATAAAATAAAATATCAGTTTCCACAAAAATATTGTGCAGCACAACTGTTTTCAACACTGATAATCAGAAATGGTTCATGAGCAACAAAATCATCATATTAGATTGATTTCTGAAGATCATGTGACACTGGAGAGCAGCTGAATTTTCAGCATCATTACTCCAGTCTTTACAGAAACAAACTACAGCTTAAAAATATACAGAAATATAGAAAGTTATATATAGAAAACACTTTTTTTGTATTGTAGATTCAGTCACTTTTTTGATCAAATAAATGCAGCCACGGTAAGCAGAAGAGATTTAATTCAAACGAAATATCTTACTGATCCCAAACTGAATTAAATTGATGAAATGAAAAACAGCATGTGCTCATGTGGAGAAAAACCTGCGTCATCTCATTCCTTTAAAAACATCTCCATCTCACCATTTCAATGTTCTCCTGCAGATCAGATTTGAGCTGGTTCTTCTCCTGACTCACAGCGTCCAGATCCTCTTTAAGCTGCTGCATCTGTGAGAGAACAAACTCAATAAAAACCAGGATCCTCAAGCTCACGAGAGCGTGTGCGGGTCTCTGATTACCTGCTGGAGGAGTTCGTCAGGCTGTGTGTCCGTCTGTGGGCCGCTGCGTTCCTGCTGAGCCTGCATGAGCTGAGAAAACACTTCTATAAAGACCCTTGGCTCACTTCACTTATACAACGATATAAAACTAAATTCAGCATTTACCATCCCATTAGCGTCTTCGAGGTCACTCTTGAGCTGGTCTCTCTGGTCTCGGAGGCCCTGCAGGATCTCCTGGAGCTGATCTCGCTCTTCAGTTATGGAGCTGATGGTGTGTCGTAGCTTCTCCATCTCTTCCAGGTCACTCTGAACCTTCTCCATCTTCTCAGACAGAAGCACGTCTCTCTCGGCGCAGACAGACTCCAGCTCTGAGCTCAGCTGCACTGACTGACACAGGAGAAGAGAGTTAGATCACCGGTGTCAGAGCTGCTGGTTAGTGGTGAGTGTACGCTGGGAAGGACCTTCTGTGTGGCCTGCTCTAATGATGAGAGCAGTGTGCTGTTCTCCTGCGAGACACGATCCAGGTCCATCTGGAGACGCTCTGATGTCTCTGCGAGTTCTGCTTCCTTCAGCTGAGCTTCAACCAGATCGCTCTCCATCTTCAGCAGCTGATCCTGAGCTTTAGTCACCTCGTCTTTCAGTCTCTGATGATCTTCGCTCACACTGGACTGAGCAGATATCAGAGCGTCCCTCTCCTCTCGAACACAACGCAGCTCTTCTGACAGACCAAACACCTGAGAAACACCAAATATATTCATAAGGCTAGGGACGAGCATCACATGCAGCTAGCTTCTGATCTCCAGCTGATGTCTCACCTGTTGAGACGTCTCCTGAAGGTTCAAGGTCAGCTGGTTTCTCTGCTCTAATAAAGTCTCGAGCTCTTCCTTTAGTGTCTGGATCTGCAGAATACGGCACACCATCAGAGAGCTTTATTAATCTGCACAAAGACTCACGTTCATGTAGAAATGAAGAAGAAAGTCAGTTACAGACCTGCTGAAGCTGAGTGCGGTTCTCCTCGCTGGAATCTTCTTGCTCTTGGTCCAAATGCTGCTGCTTTTCTTGTAACTCAGACTGAATCTGAAACAAAACAGATTCACCTAAATTCACCTGCATTACCCAACTCAAAGGATGCATAATATGCCAAGCATGACAGCAAACCATAGAAAAACAAGTTCATCTTGAGACTGTGTGCAATGATGACCTGGAGATCGTTTGAATGAAGTTCTCATACAGGTGTTGTGGTTTAAAGTGATGATTATTCTTCTCTCACCATCTCATTTTTCTCATCCAGATGTGTTTTGATCTGAATACTGTCCCTCTCCAGCTGCTGTAGTCGCTCCTGAAGTTGATCTCGCTCTTCTGTTAAAGATGTGATGTCTGCTTTCATCTTCTCCATCACGTCTGACTGCATGTGACGGTCTGATCTCTCAGACAGAAGACACTCCTCCTCACCCCCAGCAGCACTGAGCTCTTCTGTCAGCTGTTTCGCCTGCAAATAAACAAAGCATTTAAATAAAGCAGCGTTGTAAAAACATCTCCTTAAAAATGGAGAAAAAAAATAATATGGTAGAACTAGGGATGCACCGAATGTTCAGCAACCGAAATTATTCATCCCAAAATAGCAAAAGATACACTAGTTACAGCATGATTGAAATTACAAATAACTTTAACCCATTAGTAAATAAACTTCCAGTCAGCCAGGGTTCAAAGTGCGAGGATAATCTGTGCTGAAATAATTATTTATCAGATGCTCTAACACTTTCATGAGAATCCTAATAAAATCTGCTGTTGTCAACAAAAAGCAGCACTGAGGTGTTCCTGGGGGTCTACGCTAAAATAAAAGCTCCATTAACATTCAGAAATGTTGGGAGTATTGTATTTATACAGCTGTTCTCTAAAAAGAAGTCAAAATTACGACAATAATAAAAGGGTTCGAATCTGTAATAGATACGCTGGATCTAAAATCTCTTCCGCTCAGTGAGGATGCATTTATTTGTACGGTTTTAAAACAAAAAGAAGCACAAAACACACATGCCTGATTCATGAAGGGGTGTCAAATTACAAAATACATTTTACCAACTTATTTCAGTTTTTGGCCCAGTTTTTTTATTTAGGTGGTTTAGCTAGAACTATGATATACGTCAAACAGCTCAGGCACCTGCTCTTGTAGTGTGTCCAGCGGTCCATCCTCACAGCTCTTCTGATCTCTCTGTGACTCCAGGCTGTGTAGTTTTCCCTGAAGCTCCTTTACCTTCTCCTGAGCATCTCTTAGTTCTGCCTGAGTCTCAATCATCTGCAGCAAATAAAATAACAGGCTTAAAAGAAAAGAAAAAAAAGATCTGATATGAATTGAGATGATCACAGAAACAAGTGCTCACCATCTCCACGTTTTCCTCCATGTCACTCTTGAGCTGGTCTCTCTGGTCTCGGAGGCCCTGCAGGATCTCCTGGAGCTGATCTCGCTCTTCAGTTATGGAGCTGATGGTGTGTCGTAGCTTCTCCATCTCTTCCAGGTCACTCTGAACCTTCTCCATCTTCTCAGACAGAAGCACGTCTCTCTCGGCGCAGACAGACTCCAGCTCTGAGCTCAGCTGCACTGACTGACACAGGAGAAGAGAGTTAGATCACCGGTGTCAGAGCTGCTGGTTAGTGGTGAGTGTACGCTGGGAAGGACCTTCTGTGTGGCCTGCTCTAATGATGAGAGCAGTGTGCTGTTCTCCTGCGAGACACGATCCAGGTCCATCTGGAGACGCTCTGATGTCTCTGCGAGTTCTGCTTCCTTCAGCTGAGCTTCAACCAGATCGCTCTCCATCTTCAGCAGCTGATCCTGAGCTTTAGTCACCTCGTCTTTCAGTCTCTGATGATCTTCGCTCACACTGGACTGAGCAGATATCAGAGCGTCCCTCTCCTCTCGAACACAACGCAGCTCTTCTGACAGACCAAACACCTGAGAAACCATAACAGATGAGATTTAGCCATGCAGACAGAAAAACAAAGCAAGATAGCACAGATGATATGATGCTGTTCCTCTGACCTGTGTCTGTAGCTCATCCACTTGGACAGGAAGAGTGTCTAACTCCTCCATCCTAATCTGCAGACCTCGCTCTCTCTCGTGACTCTGATCAAGCTCTTTACGCAAGTCACACACAGACTTCTCCAACACAAGATTATCTGTCAGATCTGTGAGGAGGAAATATTTCACACAGAAGATTAGAACTGAAACACTGCAGGAGACCAGCTGGAACGGTTCAGACTGAAAATAATTCTCTTGAATAAATTTCCACAAAAACTCTGAACTTAAGGTGCATTTACTTCATAAGACATATCTGAAGTCATTTTAAATAATCTGCTGTAAAATTATCTATAATTTTTTTTCCAAGAAAATATCTTCCAACGGGATAAGAACAATTATTGTGTTTACCCACTGAATTAAGATTATTCTGCTGATACTAAGGAAGCAAACATTTTTTGCAGTGTAGATCAAGTCCCTTCAGCGGTTCTTAACTTACTTTTCGGCACTTTTCCGTCCAGCAGAGAAGTCAGTTTGGTGTTCTCCTCGAAGGCTCCCATCAGCTCTTTTTGAAGATCTGTTTGCATCTTCTTAAAGCGAGACTTCTCCTTCTCCAGCTTGTCCTGAAGCATCTTCACCCCAGCTTCCATCTTCTCGTAGTCTGTGGTCAGGTTTGCCTGAGAGAAACACAGATAGAGTCATAAATCATGAAACACACTGATCTCTCATACAGCGCTCATCTACTTACGTCTCTCTCTTTGAGTGAGATGTTCTCAGTCCGCAGGAAGGCCCATTCTTTCTTGGTCTCTAAACTGAGACCCTCGGCATCATCAAGAGAACGCCGCAGACGTGTCACTTCCTGGACCAGATCCTTGTCACTCTGCAGAACAAAGAGCATAATGAATGAGACAAACAATCTGTACCAACAGGCAAACAGTTACTTGTTCCTAGAAAGCATGATAATTGAACTAAACATCTGCATATTGATCTGTTTCGAGGATCTACATCTAAACCTCTGGTTTGAAGGCGTTCAGACACTGAAACCCGAGTCACTTACAAAACTCTGTAGCTCAGTGTTCAGGTCCGTCTTCTTCTGAAGCTCTGATGAAATAGTGGCCAGCTCAGTCTATGGAGAACAAGAGATCATCACAGATTTACACCAGTTCAGTCTTTAGGAGCAGCACAGATGCACTACATGACAAACTGAACTGACCTTAAGCATCTGGATCATGTCTTCTGACCGTTTTAATTCCTGCTCCAGTCTGGATTTCTCAGACTCCAGTTCTCCCTGAGTGGAGAGAGATTAAAAGAGTTTATCAGACATGGATTATCAGTGGAAGGAAGAAAACATGTCAATAATAGCCTAGCAAACAATAGATTGCACTTTGCACACATAATAAAGCTCAGATCACCTCATACTCTCGCTTGCTCTCCTGCTCCAGTTTCTCAAACTCTTCTGCATCTTTCCTCTCATCAATATCTTTCTGAAGAGCATCTTTATCTTTCTGAAGCAAGTCTTTCTCTGCCTTCAGACTCTCCAGATCTTCGTTTACCAGCTGAAGTGTGTGTTTGATCATGTCTCGCTCAGCAATGACAGCATCCTTTACAAAAAAAATCCCATTATACTTCTGTAAGGTGAAGCATTATAATAAATGAAAAAACAAGCCAAAGAAAAATAAAGGACGTAATTTACTCACTTTCTCAAATCCAACAGTCTCACAGAGTTGAATAGCCTCTTCCAGATCTTTTCTCAGCTGAAAAAAAAAAATGAAATTAACAATTATGCACTTGAGAGAAAAAGCTTTGAACCCAACAATCTCTCAGTTACCAAGTGACTGTCTTTCTTATTTTAGTGTATAATTATCTGTTATGCACTTGAATGTCTAAATTAGAAATGATCTGTACCAGCTATTATGAGAAACGAGTACCATTTTTCTTTTTTTTAGATTTTGAATTAAAACAACAAACCAAACCCAGCACCTGTCCTCAAATATAACCCAGGCGGTACCTGTTCACACATGTGCTGAGAGCGCAGGAGAGCTTCTGAAGGTTTCTCCAGCTCGGACACCATCAGCTCCAGCGCAGAGCTCTTCTCCTCAGTCTCCTGTCTCTTCTGAACCTCCGCCTCCAGTTGACTCCTCAGCGCCTCCATCTCAGACACGCTCTTCTCCTGATCTGAAGGCACAGCTTGAGCTTCCAGGTTGTTCTGCAGCTCAGAGATCTTCTTCTGCAGCTCGGCACTCGTCTCCTCTGCTCTCTGCTTGCTCTGAGTCTCTGCCTCCAGCTGACGCTCCAGAGACGCCACCTTCAGCATCAGCTCGTTTGCTCGGGGAGAATCTAGGAAATGACTCCTAAACAGAGAGAATCACAGAGATAGGAAAATGTGGTCACAGCTGTTAAATGAAGGTGCAATGACTTTAACAGCCTATGTAGAGTGTAAAAGTAATGGAAATCTGAAAGAAAGGGATGCCCCGATCAGGTTTTTTTGTTTCCTACCCGATGATACTCATACTCAAGTGTGGTGCACAGTTACAGTACATTGCAGTTAATTAAAATTAATCTACGTTGTTAAGTTAAAACTACCCACGTTTTGTTAGCTTCTGCTTAAAAAAAGTAAATCTGCCGTGTTTAGCCTTTGAACTAAAATTATTTTTCTTACTCCACTAGCAGATATTTTGGCTTAGGGTAAGTTTTTTTTAATAAATATATTTATACTAGAAAACAAGACAAATACTAAAGAAAATATTTTTTTTGCAGTCTGCACCACTCGGGAAAAGATTGGTTAATTGGTTAAATGGGGCCTGAACCTTAAGATCAGCTCAAGACATCCTGAGTAAAAGCAGTTCTAAGAGAGCAGTGAGTTTCCTCACCCTTCAGAGGAGCTGCGGACGGTGATGCTGCTCATCTCCATGTCCATGTTGTTTTCTTCCAGAGCGGTGAAGTCAAACCGACTGTCAAACTCATCCATATCTGGAAAAACATTACAACTGAGCACTGCTGTAATCTTGACCATGTCTGCAGGCTCACTTCCTCAGCTCATGCAGCATCATCATCACAATGATATTTTTCTCGAATGGTAAGACAGTCATACCCTCTCCCTCCTCAGGCAGAGAACAATCAGCTCTTCTCTTTTTGATGTACGGCTCCGCGAAGCTCATGTCCGTCGAGGCCAGATCTTCATTGAGATGAGCAGATCTCAGCAGCTTTCCTCCC
This sequence comes from Enteromius thamalakanensis, assembly GCA_032357475.1. NCBI lineage: Eukaryota > Metazoa > Chordata > Actinopteri > Cypriniformes > Cyprinidae > Enteromius > Enteromius thamalakanensis. The sequence goes on from JAUCMT010000001.1 coordinate 1,672,240, forward strand.
CAGGTCACTCTCCTCTTAGGAACCTTTACATTTACACACATCTATTAGATGCATGGTCTTCCCCAGCACTGAGGTGTCCTAGTGTTAAAGCTCTTACCTTAGGGACTAGGGCCACGTTCGAGGCAGTAACGAGTAGTTTGGTCAGGTTCTTGATCCGGTCCTCCTGATCTCTCTGGAGCTGATCCTTCTCCTGCAGAAGCTGACACAGAGACTCTCGCTCCGTCGCAGTGGTTTGTGTGACAGAAGAAACCTGTGAAACCAGACAAACAATCACATTATAATGGGTCATGTTATTACTAGACGACTGTTCACAAGAGAACCAAGGACAACACTAATGATTATTTTGGTAATCAGTGGATTATTCAGAATATTCGTAAGAGTATAGCAGTATATATTTTATGCCACATTAGCATTAAAGGCTATTTTTGAACATGGTTATAACAAGTACAATAAAAACCAAGAAATATTGAATTAAATATATGACACAACCTTGGAACACGGTCTAATAATGCATTTCAAGGACTCTCATACGCTATCGGTCACTTAACACGAGCACTCAGAGAACAGTGACAGCCCTGAAGTGAAACACTCACCTCCTGCAGACGTCGTTTGAGATCAACGATCTCGTTGCGGTATCTTTTTAAGAGAGCCCCTTCGTCAGAGACCTCGGTGACGTGAGGGTCGTTCTTCATTTGCTTTGCAGCACTAGCAAACTTTAACCACAGCAAAAACACAAGTTCAATAATCTACTCGTATCGATCCAGACAGGGAAAGAGAGGTCTTCTCTCATACCTGTAAGGTGCTGACAGTCTCGTCGACGGTGGCTGGGGTGATGGTGCAAATAATGACAGTTTTGGCATTGCCACCCAAAGAGTTCTGAAGGATTCGGGTGAGTTTACTGTCTCTGTAATTCAAGAAGCCCCTTTTGGATAGAACAGAAATCACATGTTTGATACAGGTAGAGCAAAAAGTGATTCAGTAATGGTAGAACTACTGCTACAAGTTGTGAAATAACTCACTTTTGACTCTCATCAGATAATTTCTTAATGACTTGTCCCAGTGTAAACAGACTGCGGTTTATGTTGCACCCTTCTTTAAAGCGGGTTCCTGACACAGAGGAACAAGAGAAGTTTAAACAAGCACCTTCTATGAAAGAATTCTAGATTTTTATGGGCCTTTCTTCAATGACCACTCAGACATACTGACTGAAGTCCACTATAGCAGATGACTTGGCTTTGAAATTAAATGTGACTTTCGCTTTGTTTCTAAGCTGATTCTGGAAGTTGTTTTTTTTTTTTTTTATATTCATTACTTAGTTCCACAATAGTTCCAAACTTTTTCCCCTCACCACTCACAGCGTATGCCATGCCAAGCTTTCTATTATATTATAACATAAATTACCCTCAGCTCCCGTCTGACTTGCCCGCTCAGCACCAGCGAGATCCACCAAGTTCTACAGGAACAGGAAACAGACAACTGACTACACATAACAGCTTACATAAACTAAACGACATGACAGCTAAAGTGAATGAAATCCTGGTTAGTTCTGGGCTCACCAGGTGTGACACTATGATGGCTCCATCAGCGTTTTCACCAGACGCCAGGTCACTTCTCTCACGACTCTCCAAGATCTGACGAGATAAACAAGACGCTTCAGAGACGAACCTCAAATCAGAATCAAACACTTCCTCACACTTCTTCTTACCATGCGAAAGATTGTGTGAGAGCGGCTGCTACGCTCATTCATTTTTGTTTTTCCGTAATGCCGGTTTTCTGCGTGATTAAAGTGACGAGCAAACAAGCGTTACAGCACACCGCAATACAGAATTACAATGAGTGAGTGACACAGTCAGTGCAGCCTTACTCTCTCCTTTGGTGATCCAGGACAAGGCTTGTTCTGGAGACGTCACCAGCTCCTCAGTCAGATCAGCCACGTACACGGTTTTCTGTGGACGGTTAAGAGCTCAAACTCACATTCCCAGCACAAGTAAACGGAAAAGACAAACAACTTACGTAGCTTCCTTCACGAATTTCCAGAGGTTTCCTTTTCCAGCTGTCGCAGAGCAAATCTGTAACGGTTTCGTTATAGATTTCCATGTAGCTCACACGCAGGAGAAACTCTTTCTTTGGACACTAGACGGACGCAAAGAAATAAAATAATGCTTAATTTCACTGATAAAGAATAAAAAAAATACATTAATTAGAGGAACAGTTCCCTCAAATGCAACCCTGCAACACGATTCCTTTAATCATTTGTGATCAGAAAAGACTGTTTTTCACAGTAAAATGATTCCTCTGGAGGAAGATCTCAGATCTGATCTGTTGTGTTTAGAAAGGAATATTTGACACCAGGAAGACGCTTACATTTTTAATAGTCTTAAAGACGTCAGCCATGGCGAGAGGGATCACTCCAGGGTAACGCTCACTTCCCATCATGGTAAACGTCTTTCCAGAAGACGTCTGTCCATAGGCAAATATCGTTCCTGAAAACAGAAGATTATGAATTAGGACTCAAGCTAATTACATGCAGAAGTGTTAAACATACAGTACCACTGAAAGTTTTTAAACTGTAAGATTTTTATGTCATTTAAAATTTTGCATTTATTTGATCCAAAATACAGCAAGAGCAGTAATATTGTGAAATATTTACCAACTGCTTTCTATTGGAATATCTGTCAAATAAATTTATTCCTAATTTAAAGATACATTTTCAGCATCATTATTGAACAAACCATTCTATTGTGTTGATTTGCCATTAAAAGTAACATTGTTATTATTTTTATTATGATCAATATTTAAAACGGTAATTTTTTCTATGAATAGATAAATCTAAAGATCAGCATTTATCGAAAATAAAAGCTTCTGTAACATTATACATCATACCATTCAAAGAGTCGCTATATTTTTATGTTTTTAAAAAAAAATAATGTTAAATAATAATAAATTTCTTTTTCTTTTTCAATTTTAAATTTTCATTTAAGTGGATTAATAGTGATGATAAAAATAATTGCGTAAAAACATTAATAACTGATAAAGGCTGTTCTTCCCATTCAAAAGGAACCAGAAAAGAGCATTTCCACTCCGCTGTTCTCCAGAACATGAGCAGCAAATGAGAATATCTGAATGATTTCTGAAGGATGAAGTGACTGAGTAATGATGATAAAAATTAATCTTTGAAAACACAGGAATAAATGACATTTTATAACACTCAAATAAAAACAAACAGTCTAAATGTTTCTCAGCATTAAAGCTTTTAGTATTTTGGATCAAATAAATGCAGGCTTGGAGAGCAGAAGAGAACTGTATTAAATCTAAACACGGTAGGTATATTGTTCATACACACTACGTATAATACATGCTGTATTTTCTGTCATTTCTCCAAACATGAGCAGTTACATTTTACCAGCATACCTTTGAAATACCTGTTGGAATGAACTGTAAAGACTATTTTCGCTGGACTCACCGTTGTATCCTTCAACTGCAGACACGACCAGAGGCTTAGCGATGTCCTGGTAGAGCTGAGCGGTGGTCTCTTCAGCGCTGAACACACGGTCTGAAACACATTACAGTCAGAACATACAGCACTGCTCTGGTGGTCAGTGGAGAGCGGCTGAAGCTGGACTCACCGAAGCTGAAGCTCTTGGTTTGAGCGCCGTCATCATCCAGCTGATGGATGGCCTGTCTGTCGGCTCTCCAGAAGAGCTGAACCTGCTCTGAGCTCTCAGACGCCTCTCTGAAATCATCATATCATCAGTACATTACTGTGAGGTCTGAAAACCAGCCTTGATTGTGTGATGATCCTTGCTGTCCATGAAGGGTCAGAGAAACCTCAGAGTTCATCAGCAATATATTCATATTCTTGTGTTCTGAAGATGAATGAAGATCTCACGGGTTTGTAACGATATGAGGGTGAGCAATTAATGACAAAACGTTCATTTTTCAGTTTCAGTTTACTGTCCTTGTATAAAATACAACAGAATTACAGTGGAACTCCCCTTAGTGCAACTTAAAAACACATTTTTGGTGTACTATGCCTAAAACTTAACCCTTATAAAGTGTCAAATCAATTTAACAAAATTACCTAACGTTATAGAGCTAAACTTTTCACATTTTCCCTATGTTTCGCACAATTTATGGCTGAATTTTGTTGATAAATAGGAATGTACATGAAAAATGTAACAGTTTCTATTCAAGAGTAAAAGGTTAATGCAGAAAAATTTATATATTAAGTTATGCAAACTGTTCATAAAGTAGGATTCATATTTTTTTGACCATCATTCATTATATTCTAACGTAATTATATTTAAATACATTCCACTCATTCCAGTGGAGTAATACTATTATTAATACTAATAATATTTTAAACGATGAAAACTTGTGTGTATAAGTTTATGTTTATATCACATTGCTCCACTTCTCAACTCTCAAGTAGATTTAAAGGATCACTTTGATGATTTGGATAATGACCATGAATCGTTACACCGCTGTTATATAAACAGGCATAAGTCAACATTTGAAGTGGATCAAATTTATTTTATTAAAGCTGTTATACAACCATAACAATACACATGTACTCACACACTATATAGATTATATATTTGGTATGCTTCGTGTGCAATAAAAAACTGTTAAGAAAAACATCCTTATGTATTTAGGCTGCATTGTATTGCATTAAGATGATGTTATTTGAAAAGAACTCCTCATACCATCTTTCAAAGAATCTTTTAGATCAAACTTGCCTCCACGAACTAAGCACATTTTGTTTTTAGGACAGGTTTACCTCAGAAACATAACCAAATCTTTTTTTGTATTAGTTTAAGGAGGTGTCATGAGCTAACAGCGCTTCGCTCCAGAATCACTCAGATAATAACTTACATTACATTTAACGTTACCTCCAAGCTGTAAATATCGAGCTTTTCTTACCTTTTAATGAGAGGCCTGACCCTGACGCAGACTTTGACGGCGGATTCCTCCGTCATCTTCACTCCTTTAACGCTAACTGACGTTAACTAACCTCCCGACTGACTGACTGACTGAGCGCTCGGTAAGATTTAAAATTTTAACCGACTTCCCATTGGACGGCGACCTGAGCGCATGCGCGGATCAACGGCTGCCTGGTTTTAAACGAGAACTCATTTGAATACGTGGATGACGCCTCATGAATATTAGGCTTTCGTTGAACGTTGTGTCAATTTTGTTAAAGATGTAATTTTGTTGTTCCTTGGTTTTTAGAATTTAATAAACATTAAAAAAATCCAATGTTTCCTTTTAATTTTTTGGCTTCAGAATGGTTTTATTTCTTCAATAAATAACAGTTGTGACAACATGCCCCAGTAGTTAAATTAGTATTATATTTGGATTTTTTTGGGGACAGTAAGAGTGAAAATGTTTAAAAGGGTTTTTATTTAAGATTCTAAGGTTTGTGTCCATACAGAAGAAAAAACACCTAGAGAAATATGCACTGGAATAAAAAAATATGCGATTATAAGGCATGCTGGGGCTAGTGTGACAACTAGCCCCGGGCTTCCTTATCATGGATTAAACTCAAATATGACAAGAATTCTGTCTTAAATAAGCAGGGTAACTTTTTTCTTTGTTTTTCACAAAACACACAGACACTCAGAGCTGAGGTGTATTTATGGCAAACGATTTATTTGACATCATAATTATGACAGCTATAACATTATTCAAAAGGATGATTTGTACCTCAATAACCAATGCAAACTAAAGACATTTACAGCTTTTTACATGAGGATTAAATGAGGATTTCAACAAGTGGAGCTACTGGTATCTTTGCCAGGGCACATAGAAAGCGATTCATGCACAGAAGCATCTTTGTGTTTATGGCAACAACAGCACCTGACTACTCTCTAACCCGTTAACCGATCGCTCATACTGGGAACCATCTCAGACAGGCTCGTTAAACACAACCAATCAAGGCATTCATTAAAGCAGTTCAAATAATCCACTAATACTGAGCTCAGGATGAGAATGCTCTGAATTCTTCATTCAGATGTGTTTGATGGAACCTGATTACAAATACATAAAGACATTATTCAGTTTGAGTGATAATAAAACATTCCTGAATAACTGTCAGTATTTACTCAAAAACAGATGTTCATAAGCTCTAATAATACAGCATAACACGAGATGTATAAGCATGGGGGGGGGGGATTATTTGCCAAAGGAGTTTGGAAATTTCCCACCGTAAATATATCAAAATCATTTCTGATTAGTAATATGTATCGCTAAGAACTTCATTTGAACATCTTTAAAGGAGATTTTCTCAATAATTAGATTTTTCTCTCCTAAAGCTCATTTATTCAGCGGTCCCATCCTGACAGGTGGAGTGCTGCAGGGTCACTGGTGTCCAGCCGTGGGAAGCACATCTATGCGGTGATCTGAGTTCAGGGTGGTGTTATGAGACGCAGCAGGTGGAGGATTTGGGCGGCTGCTCCAGGATGGACTCTCGGCGCAGGTCGTTGGGCACCGTGCCGTTCGGACCCCACACGTTCAGCTCTCCGTAGATGCCCGTCTCGATCATCTCCTCCTGCCAGGGGATGGAGATGTTTCCCGACGCAAACTCATCGAAGAACGTCTTGTCGTCGTCCTCCAGACAGACCCCCTTCACCGTGGAGAAGGCGCCCACGTCGTCCAGATTCTTGGCGTAGACCGTCTTAGAGTCCGGAATGAACGGAGGAGGCAGGATCCCTGTGGAGCACCAGAAGACAAGATCTGACCCACCAGTACTAGTGCTCAGGAAGGGGTTTCTTCCAAAAATGCTGTAATTACTGTTAATATTATTCTAATGTAAATCAGCTGTGTTCTGTGTGAATCTGTGTTAAAGTGTATTTCTGTGATGTTTAGCATCATTCCTCCAGTCTTCAGTGTCACATGATCTTCAGAAATCATAATAATATACTGATGTACACCCTTCACCCTGAGCTGGTAGAATAATATCTGACCCTGGAGCACAGAAGCAGTCGTCAGTAGCACGAATATACACTGTTTGGCTCAAAATTATATGTTTTTAATACCAAACATCATCAGGATATGAAGTAAAGATCATGTTCCTTGAATATATTTAGTACATTTCCCACCGTAAATATATCAAAATCATTTCTGATTAGTAATATGTATCGCTAAGAACTTCATTTCAACAACTTTAAAGCGGATTTTGTCAGTATTTAGATGCTTGCTCTCTCCGATTCCAGATTTTCTAATCCTGACAAACCAGACATCAGTGGAAAGATGATTTATTCATCTGTTAGATGAATCTCCGTTTCACAACAATGCTCCCGTGGACCAGGGTCACATGTTTGAGTGTTAGATCAGTAGTGTGGAGTTGAAGGTAATCAGAGGAGGTGTTGTGTTTGTGCTGAACTCTTGTTCTTCTCACCGGCGTCGAGTTTTCTCCAGTTGATTTCGCTGAAGAAGGGATGCACTCGCAGCTCGTCACATGAACCGTTCTTGAAGCCCAGTCTCTTGTCCACTTCTTTAGCCAGCAGACCCTCACAGATGGACTTGGCTTGCTCACTGAAGGTCTCTGGGTAGGTCACCGGGTCGTTCAGGATCCGCTTCTTCACCTCTTTATTCTCCACCTGATGAAGAAAGAATCAGAACGACAGAGCTGCAGAGTGTTCGCGAGAACAACAAACAAATGTTATCTTATGTTATCCTGAGTGTGATTCCCAATGAATACAAAACTGATAAAAAGGCTTTCTTTGCTTCAATGCAATGAAAGTCACTTTGGATAAAAGTTTGGATAAACATATCGGTTTATTTTCTCCTCATAGCTGGACTTTTTAACTCTCAATTGCGAGGTTATATCAATTCTGAGAAAAAAGGTTAAAATGGTGAGACACAAACTCCAAATTGTGAGAAAAGAAGTCAGAATTGTGATCTTATAGCCTAAAGAAAAAAGTATACTGGTGGTTAAATAAAACAGAACACAGATGAAAAAGCTGCAGAAAAGACTGTACTGGAGTTCATCTGAGTTATTCAGAACAAGGCCTTGCACTCTTTCTCATCTGCTGAATGCATGAATGTGATTGGCTGAAGATCACCTTCTCTCCTCGGGTCCTGAAGGGTCCTTTAGCAGCGATGAACTCGTACAGCGTGACCCCGAGAGTGAAGTAATCTACTGAGTAATCGTATTCTTCACCCTTAAGCAGCTCCGGGGCCATGAACCCTGAACACACACACACACAAACAAATGTTTCTGAATGAACCTCGTAACATCCGCACTCGTGAGCTAATAGCTCATCTTGCTTAGTATTCTGTCTTGTATCTAGTCAAAACATCTAAAAATTCAGTTAAGATGCGTTCACTAGAAAGCGAAGTGACTTGAGATATTTTGTTTGTTTCCAGCATATATGAGCACTGAGATATCCTTGAGTTTTGATCATGTGTTTTCACCTGGAGTTCCAGCATAGCCTTTGGTTTTGAGCTGGTCATCTGCGAGCTCCAGAGCCAGGCCGAGGTCAGAGATTCGGACGTGACCTGAAAAAACCAGCATGATGTGTAAAACCATAACCACTCTCAACCATCAGAAGTGTGTGTACTCTACCAGTCAAAGAATTGCCTGCATTTATTCAATCCAAAATCCAAAATAATATAGCAGAAGCAAGAACTATTTAATTCAAATATATTTTAAAATATAATTTATTTGTGAGATCAAAGCTGAATTGGCTTGATGATCAGCATGTTGACCTTCATTATCCAGCAGAACGTTTTCTGGCTTCAGGTCTCTGTAGATGATTCTCTTCTGGTGAAGATGCTCCAGGCCTTGAATGATCTGAGCAGCATAATAACACGCTCTGGCTTCAGAAAACCCTGGGTTATTCTCATCCACATTATAGATGTGGTACCTGCAAAAGAAGAAACTGAATTAATGAAATAACCTGCAAAAAAAAAAAAAAACTGAATAAAATATGACACCAGCAATCACAGGTGAAACGGCACTGCATCACAGCCATTTCAGGCCTACTAGGTCAAAGGTTATGAGGAAACTCAGCTTTAACATTAAACCAATAGATGGTGCTGTTACAAAGCTATTGAGCTGAGCTCTTGGGCTCAAGAACACATTGTAGATCTCCATCTGAAGCGCTGAGAGAACAGGCGTGATACAAGCATTTGCCAGGTGATTTCTCTGCGTTTAGAACACATGCTTTTGAATTTCCAATATCTATGAGGTTCGTTGTGTCAGAAAGGTTCTGAAGACTGTCTGCACCAATTTTGGTGAGGATTGGATAAACTTTGTGGGAAGAGCGGCTGAAATGGTTTTGCTCTGAATCAGTCACTACAGACCACACATGCCCAGAAAAACATCTGGACTCAACACAAGTAATAATAATGTGGACAGCCTTAAGAATGACCATGATTAATCACGAGTGTGAGACTGACCTTAGGTCTCCTCCGTTCATGATGGTCATCACCAGACACAGCTCTGTTTTGGTCTGGAAGGCGTAGGCCAGCGTCACGATGAATCTACTGTGAACTCGAGCCAGGATGCGTTTCTCCACCATGGCACCCTGTCAGAACATTCACTTTCATGGTCATGTCCATTTTCGGTAAACAACGAAAGTTGAATTAGAAAAAGTATGCATTTTCCCCAGTGCTATGACACCACTGATAGATGATAGATTGTAAGTTCCTCAGTATCCTAACACAGATGGTCTCCTTATATACTGCATGTAAACCAAGGCACTGATTATACTAGTATTATCTAATGTTTTATGACACATGCAACCAATGCCTAACAGAAGAATCATGGCATTAATGATGCTTGAGCAAACAGCACATGGATGACGTTTTCATTGCATGCAACTATGGATGGAGTCATTATAAACATCTAATGAATTATCTGTGGACTCACGATGGACAGTGTTTAACATTTACACACAAGGACAGATGTACAGTCAATATCATCTCCAGTGTTCTTCCTGTCCAGGATTTCCACAACAAATCTGTTCCATAATTAAATGTGTTGGAGTTGCATTTCATAATGAGCTGAAGGCCAAAGCGCTAAAGCTTCATCGGCTCTAATGCTGTCGCTGGTTCACAGCGCTGTTCACTCGTCTGACCGATGCTTACAGATGTGTCAAACACTCAAACATCTGATCAATACTGATGAAGAATAAAGAGGAAGGTGATCCTCTGCTGCACTCAGTGTGCTTCATCATCACTGAAGGTTTTCTGATTGAAGAGAAATCAGTCAACACTCCAAAGCTAATACAAGCACAACTTCATTTTAATTGTGTGTTAATTTCATGAACTTTAATTTAAAACAGGGGCGCAGTTTTCGAGTGAAGTACTTGTAAAGGATATTACTCGCAGTAAAGCCTTCACCTTCATCATCAATGTCACGTCTGAGCTGCTTAATCACACAAAACCAACATGTCAATCAGGATCCACATCCTGTTATCTAAGCGTTACCATTACTAGTCTTGTGGTACATATCCATTACCCTTGTGCCTTACAAATGCTTGGTTTTGCTTACTTTTACATACAATCACCCAGTTGAATTTATTGAGTTCAAAACGCATGCTTTTACATTTCCAGTATCTCTGTGATTTATTTCATCAGTATGGTTCTAAAGACTGTCTGCACCAAATTTGGTAAAGACTGAATAAACTTTGTGGGAAAAACTGCTCAAATGTGACCCTGGAGCACAAAACCAGACACTGCGGTGAATGTTCTGAAATTTTGATTTATTTATCATTTGCTGGGGATGTGTGTTTTAAGGATAGGAAAATATGTGTCTGAGATACAACTATAGGAAAATCTGGAATCTGGGGTGCAAACAATCTAGAGATTGAGAAAATGACCTTTAAATCTGTCCAAATGAAGTTTTGATATATTTAGGATAGGAAATTTACAAAATATCTTCAGGGAATATGATCTTTACTTAATATCCTAATGATTTTTGGCATAGAAAAATAGATCATTTTGACTCATACAGTGTATTGTCATCTATTGCTACAGGTACCTGTGCTGCTGATGACTGCTGTTGTGCTCCAGAGACAGATTTGTGCCTAAAATGATTCCCAAGTTGAATTTCAAAGTTCGAGGTTCAAAACACATGCTTCAGAATTTCAAATATCTATGTGATTTATTTTATTTGCAAGGTTCTAAAGACTCTCTGCACCAAATCTGGTGACGACCAGTTATACTTTGTGGGAAGAGCAGTTCACTCTTCACTACGCCCAGAAAGAACCATACTTCAGGCTGAAGTATCAATTATCACTCATTCTCACTCAATCCGTTTCAACCCTTTTAACTTAACATTTCAATAATGTGAGCAGAACTCATCAGTAGTAAGTCCTTTGGATGCCAACAGCACCTGTTTTCAAGAAAGATCTTTCATACCTCATAGCCTTTCCTCTTCTTCAGCCTCTTCTTGTTGAGCTTCTTGCAGGCATACAGCTTCCCCGTGGCCTTCATCTGACAGGCGGACACCTCTCCGAATCCACCCTTACCCAGAACACGGAAGTCCAGGAACCAGTCCTCGCCTACGGGCTGCATCTCCAGCCACTTCCACTGGAGAAACCTCTTAAAGTACATGGTCTCTAGGTAGAAGGTGAAAGGAACCTCTTTAAGGAAGTCGAAAACGCAGGTCTGGATCTGCACAAACAGATCATCCGCCGCCTCCTCGTGCCGCTCCTTCACCTTGGTGATGTCGTTCTCGGGTAAAAACGGGCAGAAGTGCTTGGCTGAAGGTTCCATGTAGCGCTGGAGGATTTTGCCGGCTTTCTGAGCTCGGTCTTTATCCTCGGCGGTGTCGTACGCCTCGATGTCCTTCCAGAGGCGACAGGGGCCCTTATACTCATTGGTGGTTTCCAGAAACTCTTGGAAGAGTCTCTTGCCGATGGGTTGCTCCACGCAGATGCTCTTGAACTGCAGATCCAGAGTTTCTCTCAGATCTTCACACACCGTGATGTGGGGCAGCTTGAGTTTGGCATGGTACTTCTTCTCTCGGTTGGACGCCGGGTTGGCCGTGCCATCAAAACTGCCACGGGCCGAGATGTATGCCGAGTTGGCCACCACTGTGGTCAGGCCACCGATGTCCATAGTGAGCTAAACTGGGACTTTCTGAGTGAAAAACGAGATGAGACCGGCAGCTGAAGGGTCACAGCGAGAGCATTGGAGCTCAGCGCCGTGAGACTGGTCCTCAGCAGAGAAGACGTGTGGGATTAGATCATGAGATGCTGAGACACCGGACAGTGACCGATGGATCCAGCACGACGTCTTGAGTCTGATGGTCAAAGTGAACGATAAGCCCTGCGATACACACACATTCTCTCAGACAGATCCGCCTGACTCAACATCTTTCATAAGGCTTTATCCTCCATAATAACTCCATAATACCTTCCTCAGGTTAACACCTCTCACTGATGGAGACGGGAGAACATCACTCACCACAATGACACTCCAGACAGTTCAGAATTATTCATCAAATGACTCGAGATGTCTTCTGTAGCATTTAGTAGTTTATTTGTAGCAATAGACAACAAAACACTGTACGGGTCAAAATTATGCCAAAAATCATCAGGATATTTAGTAAAGATCACGTTCTATGAAGATATTCTGTAATTGCTCATCCAGTATGAACTGCTCGGTTGTTATTTTCATTCAGGAGCTCATGCAGACATTCCACTGTAAATGCATTAACATTGCAAAGTAAAACATCTATCACACAAAATCATATTGTACTGTTATTTGGCCAGAAACGTCTCTCAAAGACTGCCTTCTGACAGCTCAAGCAAGAAAAGCCGGATGAAGATGATCAGCAGTGTTCTGTTTGGCAAAAGAGGCAGGTAAACCCCAGCAGGTCATCAAAACCATTAGCTGGCCAAGATGGGTCATGTGCTCAACTACCAGTCGGTTAGTCTGGTCAGAGCAACGCTGCTGAGAGCTATATACCAGCTTGACCACTCCATGAACGCTTAAACCAGCAATCTGACAAGAAACGCCTTAAAGGAAAAGTTCACGCAAACAAGAAAAGCAAAGACTCCCGTTGTATTTTTTAGCTACTACAGAAGTCAGTGGTGACCCAAAAGAGCTCTTGAGTTCAGCTCATGTTTACCACTGTTTGGAAAATTTTCATCGACAAAATCCATGCATTTCAATAAGAATCCACACTAAAAATATTTCACATGCAGATTTTGCATGAATTCACTGTCATAACTAAAGGAAAGCTTTCATTAATGCCATTAATGTTCAACAAGAACTATAATGTCTGCAGGACCTGGCTTTATCCCCAATGAACTGATCCGAAGCTCTTTATGAAGATGTTTTTAATATTAAAGACTCTCTTACCTAGGGATTATATAAATATTGAGGAAAAAAGGAAAGTCATCTTCCTTCTGCTTTAACTGAACAACAGATAAATGATCACTGCACATGAAAACAGTTATACGAAACATGTTTAGCTCTTCTTTTCGTTTCTTAATCTTTTGAATGAGGTTTTGTCAGATTTGATATTTTTCTAATGATGCAATAATGAGTGAACGAGGTTACGTGACATCACTTAAACACACAAAAAAAACAACCACACAAGCATTTAAATCATCCTTTCAGTTTAATTTCTATACATGAATAAGAAAAGTATATTTCTTTAGTATTTGTTACAATGTACAAAAAGGCTGGGCGTGGAGTTGATCTCATGTTTATAAAGTCTGTCATGACAAACGCCCAAAACAAGCTCCGATATCAAAAATAGCTGCCTATGAGAGCCAATCACAACAAAACGGTAGAAAAGTTCAGCCGTGGCGAACAGCGCTAACCTCGCAGCGCTCGAGTTTCTTCAAAAGTAGCCCTGAAGTACAAGCCGCCAGCAGGAGACGCAGCACAAAGACGATCATTCCAGCTTATCTGCTCATAAGCCACTGAAGATAATAGACTGAGCTGAAGAATTATGGGAAGCATTTGAGGGAATCCTTACAGCAGGATCACAATATGGAGTTTCAAACAAGAACCAAGGAACAACGAGGATCTGGAACTCAGAGCCAGTCCTAATCGTCCTCCTCATCCTCAAAGTCCTCCTCGTCATCTTCATCCTCCTCATCTTCCTCCATGTAGGACGTGGGCGTCTCCACCCTGGAGCTGCTGTGGTGCGAGCCGTTGGAGCTGGACGCCCCGCGGTCGCTGCACACACACACACACACTTTACTTCGGTTTCATCCCCAAACACACCAACAGTCAAGCATTTATTTGACTCAAAATATTGTGAAATATTTTACTTTTTAAAGCAACTTTGTATTTGAATACATTTGAAAACATCATTTATTCCAGTGATTTGAAAGCTGAATGTTTAAGCCTCAGGTTCAAACGATCATTCAGAAATCTGATGTTCTAGCAGCTGAATAGATTATTCAGAAGAACAGCATTAATCAGAAACAAACATTGTACCTTTACAAACTGACTTTATTACCACTTTGAATCATTTCTTGCACTCATTCTTAACATTTTAACACTAACTTGTCATCTTCATTCATTTATATTAGAAAACATCTGTCATGAAAACAAGTTATGACTTCAGTCACTGTTTGAAAAACTATAATAAATTAGATCAGAACACAGCTCTGTTATTAAAAAACGGCCTTGTGTGAAATTTAAATATATCTTCCGTTTCAATAGATTTTTTCTCAGTAATATATCAATAATACTTTTGTTAATAACATTAACAAAAAATAATTCATGACTGCTCGTATGCAATAGGATGTGAAAAATCTTTACTTTCTTTTTAACACATGCGCCCTTATTTTATTTTCGCCCAAAGATTTGACTTGTGGCGTCGCATAATTAAATGTCAACAAACACTCAATTCAATGATCAAACTCAGATCATGTGATACTCACGTGGCCACATGGGACAGCTCTCCGATCAGCTGGTTAATGGCACCCTGCGCCATTTCTGCAATATCAGAACACATGGGTTTTTAAATCAGATCCGTGCAGCACTTCAAGCACAGAGCAGCTCTGAACGCTCATGGAGCGGAGACACACCTGAGACGTACGGCTGCAGGGCTTTAGGGACGAGGGTCCTGGCGATCTTCAGCTGCTCCGAGCTGCAGCCGCCCGACTCCAGACCGAACGCCATGCCCATGCGCTTCAGCACCTCCACATCATCGTGGATCTCAAACATGCTGTCGAAGTTGAAGAGATACTCAAACCTGCCGAGACACAAGCGCTGCGTCACAAGACTCAGATCACTGCTGGGTATTCCTGTCTCGTTTCTGGGCCTTAAATTAAGATGCATTTATGCAAACTGAGACAAGATGTTTAGTTTTGTTTCCTGGGGAAAAGCTAATGTCTGTTTATCACGAGTAAAATGATTCGGGGAAGGAAACTATTCACATAAAGTACAGCTCTTTGTAGTGTATTCCCATGATTCAATTCATTGATTACAATGAAAGCTATAAAATATAATTAAAAGCTATATTTCTAAAAAATGATTCGTAAACATCAGTTTACAAGCTGAAGATCGTCACACCTGTGTTTTAACTCAGATGTTTTTTCTGGTATCAAATGAAAGCATAAAACAATTGAATTTTTCTGTCAATCAAAGTGCTGCCCCACAGAGCTTTACTGGTAATATTATTCCTAAAAGAGTTCATGTTTATGATTAGTAGTAGATAGATTGAGTCTAGATTAATACAGTTTCTTCAGGTTAAACCAAACGTTTCTTCTGACATTGATCAGATCTGGGGTTGAATAAATCTCAGGCATGATTCATCTATATTGCTTTCTCTTTAAGACTGATGTGAATGAATAATCTGATAATAATCCTCTGCTGAAACAGATTCAGTCAGTGTTATCACGTCTGTGGAGATCCTCGCTTCACTGCTAGTTATAAAGCAGAGGAATCAGAATGATGTCATCCATCGCTCACTTGTCGTTGGAGATGCTGCAGTCGATGACGGTTCTCTTGCTGGTGTTGACGATGATGAAGGGCAGGTGGATGACTGTGTTCGGAGGCGGGGCTCTCTTGTTCTGCTGCTCCGTCTGACGGTTCCGCTGCACCAGGTTCTTAAAGGCGATTTGCTGCAGATCGTCATGAAAGCGACACACAGACAGCAGGAGAGCAAACTCAATCATTGTCTGTTTGTAAGTGTGTGTGTTTTATTCTATTTAATGCTGAAAAACAACGGTTCTGAGGTTACGCGCAGAAACATCAAAAAGCCTCATGTTACTCATTGCACACACTGTCCATATGAACAAGGATGTGACGGTGACAGACAGGAAGTGATGCGATGTACCTGCAGTATGAGTTCCTGCAGCTGAGACTGCTTGTGTTTGATTCTCTCCAGGCGTCTCTGTCTCTCAGCCTTCAGGACAGAAGAGAGGTTCAGAGGCGTTCATCAACACCAAAGCCCAGAGAAAGCCACAGACTCACTGACCTCCAGGTCCTGACACTCCTGAGCAGAGTTGGTGGGAAACCCGATCCACTTGATCTCCTTCTTGTCTTTGGAGATGATGTTCATGGCCATCAGGACGTTGAGAGCGTCGTAAACCCGTCTCCGGATGTTCTTCTGATCATACACGTGCTGGAGGACGACCAAAACATCAGCTCATCCAGCAGAATCAGAAATATGCAGCGTCTCAAGACATGGACTCGATATTTACATGTTTTCAGAAAAAAATTGTTAGTTTTTGCTTAAAAAGATATCTACCATTGGGGTAAAGAACATAATTCAAATGCAAAAATAGATTGGTTTTCTTCCACCGTTCACAGACATTTCTACTTGTTTTAAGAAAAAAACTAACAAAACTTTTTTTTTTGAATACAGGACGTGTGTGAAATACTTCATGTCTTCATCTTAAATCCAGAATCAGTAGTTATTGCGGTCAAATGATTAATCACTTCAGAAAGAAAATATAACATAATGTGTGTACTGTGTATATTATGTATATATACACACACAACATATATTTATAAATAATTACATGTATATATTTACACTCAAACTTATATATAGTGAACTTCTTAAATATATACATGTATGTGTGTTTATACATACAGAAAAATATGCACAGTGCACACATACATCATGTAAACAAAACTTATTAGGGATGTGATTAATCGTTTGACAGCACTAAAATTAATCTAAGGAAGAACATTATTTTTGCAGCTCATTATAGTAAGAGTGCAGCGCACAAATGCTTTTCTTCCATTTTTTGTGTCCAGCCAAGATATCTAAAAATTCTTTAAGAAGGGTTTTCAGAAAGAAAGGTTTTGCTCAAAACAAGCTAAAAAATCCTCCTTCAAACAGAAATAAGATTACAGCTCAGTGTTTCTATCACAGAAAGATATTATAACAAGAGATCATTTTAGTTGTTTCAAGCCAAAACTTTCTTATCTGTTGGTTAATTTCTGACAGGAAGTCTGGCAGGAAGTGAGCGTGAGGCTAGGGTTAGGGACGAACCGCATCATTCGGGGAGATGTTACTGTCTCCAGAGCTCAGCTCGGCCACCAGCTCGTCTGCCACCTCGTTGTAAGACGTCACCACTTTCTTCTGCACCTTCTCACACACCTTCATGGAGAAGTGCCGCAAGCCCTTGCCGTTCTTATCACCCTTCCTGCTGCGCCTGCCACAGATCACAGGAGGTTATGGGTATTATCACAGCATCGGGGAGGATTCCAACCAACACCATCATCATGAGCGGGTCATTAAATCATTCACTTAAACCACGCTCATCATCCTAATATTAAAAATGGACATATTAAATCTATTTTTCATCAGAATCATGGGAGAAATATGACCTCTATATTTGAGACAAAAAAAATCATGGTGATTCTGAGTTTATCCAGCTGACAGATGGGTTAACTAACCCGGTGGACCAGGGCGAGGACTCCTGCGTCTGGAGGTGTGTGGTAGGTGTGTGTGGGCTGGTCAACAGGAGTCCGGCGGGAACGCTGCTCCTCTGAGGAGTGCCTATCACCTGCAGAGACAGAGAGACACTCATCATCATCACTGATTCTCACGCTGAGAGAGTGTGAGAATACAGAGATGCACACAGGTGAGATCACAGATCACACAGAATGTCTCTTATATAGAGAAGATATTAGCGTTACATGCTCTTTTGAAGTTTGTTTAGTACCTTTGGTCAAAATCCCATCTTATAAAGGATGACAGTGTTATGCAGACTTTTAAAGACTATATTAGCTGATTAAACGGCCATACTGTAGTTATGTTTCCATTCACCTACTATCACGTGCATTTTAGGATATCACATAAAAACACAAAAAAATAAATAAATAAAAAAACACTGGCTAAAAATGGTTAAAAACTTGCATTAAAAAAAAAAACATTCACATTTAACTAAATGGGAAGAATACCTTATTTGTCAAGAAAACGTACATAAACTCTGATCAAATAAACTCCTCTGGAGAGCTTTGGACCCCACTGACTCTCATTATACGACCAACGCTTTGAGTTCTACACTGAAGAAACAGTCCCCTTCATCTCAGGATGATAAACATCACATTTTCATGTTTGGGTGAACTATCCCTTTAATGTGCATCACATGAAAAGACGTGTGACTGTGTGATGGGACAGTATAAAACAAGCAGCATCTCTAATTCTAGTGGTTATTATAAAATCCTGTGTAATAATCAACACGTGCTTCGTTAGAATTAATTCCCAGAACTGTGTTCCCTGAAAATCATGACTGCTTCATCTGCGAGCTCATGACTGTAGACACAAATGATTATATACACTGCCTAATGGAGCACATACGGTCTTTCTGTGTAATATTTCATGTAAGTTAATCAGTAAATGGTGATTCTTTAACTCCCGGATGGAAAGAGTGTTTTTCAGTTTAACATCTCTCTCTCCTCTCCGTTCACACCTCAGACCTCAAATATTAGTCTTGTTACAGTTTCTGAAGAATAAAGAACATACTATAAAATCTTCCAGAAACAACCTGGGGTTAGTTACATAAACCATGTTAACAGCCTTAACCTAACCAACTAGTAGTTGGCAAGGGATAATCAGTCTTACTTTTCCAATACAAATAAGACCAATGTAATTAAAAACGTTATGACCAGTCCTGAAGAAAATGATTATTATTGTTTTTAATAAATACTTTCTGATTGGATCCGAGCAAATCATATTTTGATCCCAAAAAAGTGAGATGTGACTGAAAGGAGAGGAGTGTGCATCTCTGATAATAGGATGATGAGGAGAGTAATCCTGCTGACTCCAGCGCTCTGAGATCCGCTTACGCTCTCCCGGGTCACCTCACACAATGTTAATGGAGGGCTTATCGCCATGGAGACGGTGGGAGGGGCCTGTGTGTGGTCATGTGACTCGAGAGCAGGACTCTGTAAACATGAAGTATTGAACATGAGTGTCTTACCACGTGTGGCAGCATGCTAGCCCCTGCAGCGGTGAGCGTCTTGGGCAGGATCGGTTTGACCGCTTGAACGGTCAGGAAGGACAGAACACCTGCAGCTGCACACACACACACACACACACACACACACACCTCATTAACATTCATGAGACCACAGCGACCGCTGCTGGTCAGAGGAAGACAACAGCAACTCCTAACTCCGTAACAATCAGACGGTTTGTTTACGAAAGTGACTTTAAAAGCAATTATTTATTAATTTTTAAAATTACAATAGCATTATGTCATTACCCATAATGCACTGAGCCGACTGATAGTTAAAGAGTACTCACGATTCCCTGGACTCTGGTTGACAAACACCTTTATCTCTCCATTGGTTTCTTTGAGTCCAGCCTGAAGATCAGAGAATCATGAGCAACTTCTTTCAAATTCTAATCACCATCAGCAGGAGTTAACTGGCTGCGTCTAGTAATCTCTGGTGTAACCATAGAAACCATCTAAACTTCAGAAGAAAAAAACCCTAAAACTTCAGCGAGAGCGAATGAGAGTCTGGCAGCTTTAATAATGTGCGCATCGAGAAGCACACACAGCATCGGTTTCAGTTCAACATGAACATCAGGAACACATATCATCATCATCTAGTTTCTGTGCTGTCATTACATCCAGCTTCTCTGTGTGAGAGAAAACCACACACAAAATAACTGTAAACCAAATAATAGAGGCTGACTTAAATTAGTATTGAGATACCATTACAGTTTTAATTCATCTTTTGAAGTTTTTGTAATTTTATTAGGTTTTTTATAAAGTTGTTGACATTTTTATTTCAGTTACATTCAAAACAAATTATAATCTTGGCAACCAGTTAAGATAAAACTTTATTTTATTTCAATTCCAAAAAACCGGTAATGGCCTAACACATGTTTGAGTGTAATGTGTGTGATTCTCACATCTTTCGCCATGATGGATGTGCGATGACCGGAGCGTGTGGTCAGTCTTTGGTCTGTGACTGCAGTTCAGCTGAAAACACAAATAAAACGCATAAAACAACCTGCGTGACAAGCTTAAACAACAACAACATGGCTTTAAAACACTATGATGACTCTGAATTAAAGCAACAGTTCACTCCCAATTGTGCAATAACCTTATATTTATTTGTTAGCACCGTACAACCTAGTGCATCCCTTCATCTTCTATGTTTTTTGCTTATTTACTAAACACACACATATAAATATATAACTTGTAGATTGATTGCACAGATAGTACTTAAACTGAGCTGATCAAGACAATGATGTCTCAGAATACAACAGTGAAATGCCTTGAACTGAAAAGTGAAAGTAATTAAGAGTTTAATCCCGTCGTGTTACATTACTGACACTCTATTCTATATTTATATTAAGTGCTATGACACAATTTCTATTTTTAAAAGCGTTACATAAATAAAGGTGACTACACATGTGTGTGTTTTATTCACATCTGTGTTGTGGGTGTTTACTGGAAGCTTCTACCGCTAAAAACAAATGGCCTGTATGTGCAAACATACTTGGCAATAAAGCTCTTTCTTGAGCTAACAATTACAGCACAATAATCTGAAAGAAACACACTTCTCGCGCCTCCTTCCACTTTCTGAAACGACTTTCCTTCCAGCTGACGTCATCAGCCCCTCTTCATATTTAGCAAACATATTCAGAAGGAGACGGAATCCAATGTAATGCATTTACTTTCATCATCCACTTATTAATTCTAATAATTCTCCATCAATAGAAGAACGGTTATGTTTTCGCCTAAACCTGTTTTACGCAGATCGCATTAGTGCGGGTGGTTTTACAAACAGGCCAAATCAAACACCTGAAACTCTAAAAACACGGACGAACGCTTTTGTGTTCGCATTTAAACAAAGGAGAGGTTAAAAACCCAGTCAGCTGATGATGAGGATGCAGTAGATAACTGTGAACTCACTATTAACGTTAGTTAGTACTGACTAAACTGGTGAGAGATGACCGTGTGACCTACATCTGCTCAAAACAGAAATTACCCCACAATGCAAACTCGCATACAGTCAGATATGAAGATCTATAACGTGTGTTAAACAAGCTCAAGCCCATGCTTGTTAGATTAAGATGTATATTAATCAGCTATAAGCGAATAACTCGCGTACTGTAAACATAAACAAACACAAGTCGCCCTTTTTTGTCGTTTTTGTGTTCGAGTGAACACATGAAGCTTCGGTCCACCCGAGTCATCCTCGCATCGCGCTGTAGACGCATCGTTCGCTCTTCAGTAGATAACTATTTATCGCGTTAGCTCGACGCGGCTACAGCTAACGTTAACATTAAGCTAACCGAACCTAGCGAGCTAACGTTCACACACGACACACAAACTTCATTAACACACGCTGATCGACGGCCTTCCTCTCACCTTCACCAGCCCACTCACAGCCGCGTCATAACTCAGGCAGATATTCACAGTTAGATGGACGAACTCTGTATTTATCGCGCCAGAATCGAAGCGTCTGCGCGAGCCGCTCTACAGCAGTCAAACTGAGCTTGGCGGTGTCCCGGGAGGACGCGCGCTGATTGGATACGCGCGGTGTGACGTCAGCGCGCATTCACAACTCCGTACGTAAAATTATGCAAACGTAACGCGACTTTCGGGAGCGACAGCCAATAGGAAAGAAGACGATAGTGCTCAAGCAAGCGATCCCTCTGCTTTCAGCCTCAGCAGTGATGGAGGAGATCAGATGACAGATGACAAAACATCTAAAAATTATACAAAAAAGATAGAAATCTCAACTAAAGAACAAATAATTAAATAACATAGCATATAACACAACATTTTTGTTGGTTGCATAAAGGTATTTACAAACGTTGTGAGTTCGACCGAATCATTAAAAGAACGTTTTTTTTTTGGAGATCGCTCAGTCTGAACTTTGCATCAGGTGTTATTACTGCCATTTTACTCAATAGGTCTCTATGTGAACACGTGGGTTATATATATCTATATATCTATACATGCAGTGATGGGGAAAGTTACTTTAAAAGGTAATGGATTACAATATTGCCTTACTCCCTAAAAAAATTAAATTACATTACTTAGTTACTTTATTACTTTTGCGTTACTTTTTAAACATGGGCAGTGCTTGAGTGTTTGAGTTTTTTTGATTGTAAGTGTAGTTGAACTGGATCATCAATGGTCAGCAGCAAAGACATTGGTTAATAAAATGGGATTAAATACATTTGTGTAATTTAATTTTTGATGGTTTGCCTCATATTCTTAGTTTATTTTAATTGGTTTTGATACTAAACCTGTTTTTGAGATTGAGGTGAATTAATGTGCATTCACATTTAGTCTAAAACTACACCGTATTTGCACACAATCCCTCTGTGTTTCTGATTTCTCCCAACATGGGGTCAGGAGACTCGTCATTAAATAAATAAGAAAAAGTAACTGGAAAAAGTAATATTATTACGCAACTCGTGTCACTTGTAATGCGTCACCCCCAACACTGTATATATATACCTGGTCAAATCTGTTTCTGACTGTTATTCTGTGGAAACATGTTAGAGATGCAGCATGTATTTTGGCATTTTTTAAATGTTAATTTTGCACATGCACACACTTGACAAATAGATTGCATTGGACTGACCGTCAGTAGCATGGTAACACTTACATTAAGCGTATTTAATTTTAGTAAAACTGGATGAAAAGCTTTTAAAACTATCTTAAATTACCCATCATCTAACTACTGGGGTTCCTCAGGGATCAGATCTTCTACCACTTCACTTCTCAGTCTACATGTCTATATCGATCTATTTATCCATCTGTATTTATATTTGGCTGCTCCTTTGATGATGTATAAGTTTGTTTTAGTATGCCACTGAAACGCTGTTATTGTTTCCTCATCAGTGCATTTGTTCTTGGCATGCTTAAATTCACAAAAATCTTTCAATGTGCCCGTAAATAAAGAAATATACAAATAAAGAAAACCCTCAACAACTGAAGTTTGTAACTTTATTGTTTGATCATAACTAAGATTCAACAGTCCAGAGAAATGATTCAGAGTATCCCAATTAAGTTTACGATTAATCTCCCACTAAAAAACTGTCACCTTGTGCTGAGTTCAAGATTTATGTATCATGATTGAACACGGTCAAGCTTCTGCTGTGAATCATCTTCAGTAAACCCATATATCGACGTGTACCGACATCCGAGACACTTTCATTCTTAACAGGTGCATTATTTGGCTCGTCTGCTGACATCTGTTCATTTCAAGGCACGTATTACACAAATAAATAACGTTTGGTCAAATATGACATATAAGAACAGACAGGATGACATGTTATAAAAGCCAGAGTCTTTCTTTAGCAAGCTGTGCCCTTTTGTTTCATTACTTTGAAAATATTTCATATATTAATCCCGCCCTTCTGTTTGTCATCAATATGATGCATTAATGCGGGAAGCGTCATTCTAGAGTAAGGCAGCTCAGGTGAGCGGTTTTCTCTCGCCCCGTGGGACGCATTTGAGCGTAGCAGCTCTCCATAAGACCGGAGCGAGGAGGAGACTTAAGGTGGAGACACTGAGAACCAGCAGATACACCTGTGAGGAAGAACAGAGGAGGAGACCAGGAAGATGTGGCTTCAACTCAAAGAAGAACATTTCTATTGAAAATATATACTTAAAAAATAGTATGAAAAACAAAATAAGATAAGAAAGAAATTATAAAAATTAAAAGAACCCCCCCCCCATTATACTTTTATATTTAATATTTACAATTAGATTTTTTTTTTTAGCTTTTATCCTGTCTGAAAAAAGTCAGCTTTCCAACACTTACCTCTCGAGAGATGATCCCGGCCTGACGCGCTCGACTGCCCAGAACCAAGGAGAACTCGCTGACCTGGGCCAGTCCGGCCGACACCAGCCAGCAGATGTGTCGTGATCCCGGAGGAAGAATGGCCCACAGAACCACTACCGCCATCATGAACTGACCACAACACACCAGACCAGAGTGAGATTCATATTCATAGACAGCAGAGGTGTAGCGATGCATTTATTCACACTGAACCGTTGGGTATGAGGCATTTACTGATTTACATTTACTTTAACATTAACTGATTTAGTCATCTCCACTCTGTTCAAAAGTTTTAAGGCTATTAAGGCATGTTTTCTTCCTTTTGGAGCATCAGTGAGTGTTTGAACCTTCTGTAATCGCTCAGTGTGAAAAGATATATCTCAAAATCATACAGTCACTATTGGAAAGGGTTCAAATACACAAAAATACAAAATAATGTTTGGGATCTGGGGGATTTTTCTGAAGAACAGCAGACAGTTTAACTGTTCAGGACAAGCTAGAGTCTCATGAACTACTATCACTAAACAAACAAACACCTCTGTGGATCATTCAGAGAACAACACAGTGTTAAGAATCAAGGGGATGAAAACTTTTGAAAGGGGTCATTCAAAATGGGGTTTATAAATGTAACTGTTTTTTCCCTTGTAGACTATATGTAAACATCTTTTATATCAATTATCTGTCAGTACTAAATAAATAATAACCTACATTCTGTTTGGCCCGTCTTGTTGTGGTAAGATAATTAACAATAAGCAAATTCTAAAAGGGGGATGTAAACTGTTGAGCACTGACCAAACTGTGACACCACTGTGTCGTTTCGTAGAATGTTGCGTACTGTTACACCTCTAATGGAAAGAAATGAGTCTGATATGAAGACGCTTACCTTCATAATGACCAGTGAGAAGGTTAAGACTAGCAGGATGGTCAGCTCATACAGGACGAAGGTTGGAAACACGTGCAGCCCTGCGGAAAACAAGATATTCAGAGCACTGCTGCTGTAGTGGCCCCCTTTATTAAAGAAATCTTATGAAACATCTTCACCGACAGGCTATTGTCCCATGACTGAAACAAGATGATGACGAGCATTTTCGCTGATTAAAAAAAAAAAAATTACCAAAATCATTTTATTTTCGTTCATTCAGCCTGTGAATAAATGCGGTTTGTGGTTTGTGAATAAATGCACATACTCTATTGGCATTAGTGGAAGTGCCTTGGCATGATTCAGATTATACTTATCTGACCGCTATCAGTTTGTAGCAGTGAATGAGGATGTATCATATCGATCACAAGTGCAGTATGGAGTACCTCAGGGCTCAGTATTAGGGCCGTTACTTTTTACGCTTTACAT
>JAUCMT010000001.1:1712409-1725222 GCA_032357475.1 Enteromius thamalakanensis
TAGATTAACAGTAAGTTCCCGTACTATATACTGTAAAACATCCAACCAGGCATTTAATGCTATTTTACAGTATTCTGTTAATAAATAGAACAAATCAATAAATAATTGATACAGTGAAAAACTATACAATGATATTAGCAGAAATCCACTGCACGTTTGAACGTATTTTGCTGAAATATTCAAGTTTTTGTTATCAGTTATGTACATCTGGGCTTTATGTCCCATCTTCTGTTGTTTAATGAATGTTTATTGCATTATTGAAGTGTCGTGTGTGTTATGATGCTGTTTTGTGTCTGTGTGCACCTTCTATATATCAGTAAATACTTCTGCTTGTGACGAAGCTTCTTGTGATGAGTTTTGATTCTTCATGTGACTTCAATAACTGCATTATTATGTTAAAGGCACGGCGTGGGCGTTCTTGAGTTTACTGGTCTGCATTAAAAATATTCTTGTTTGTAAATGAGTTTTTTTTATGTAAAATGTAGTTTTGGGCTGTAAATGTGTTTTTAAAAAAATATTCTGGCAAACCACAGCTGCCAAATATTTTTTTGTAAAAACGATCTCATCTGAATATTAACAAACCATACATCAGTGGTATTATTAGATTATTAATTCAGCTTCAGATAATGTATAAATCTCAGTTTTACAAAAAAAAAAGTACACTTATGACTGGAGTCACAAATGTAAAAAAAAAAAAATATCCTAAATTATATCTGGTGTCTAAATTCTTTTGTGTGAGAAGAACGGAATGCGTCTGTGGATCTGGTGTGTGTGTGTGATCTGTGTGTGTGTGTGTGTGTGGTGTGTGTGGGACAGACTGAGGGTCCTGGAGCAGATGACAGACCCTCTTACTCTGGTGCCATGGACGTTGCCTTTTTAGGAGACACCTGATCGCTCCGTGCCGCTCACAGAGAGCTGCTGATAACGTCTGGAGCGAGTTCAGATGATGAAGCCGAGGGCTGGACTCACACTCGCTCTCTGTGTTTGCTGAAGAAGGTCATCTCCGTGCTGTAGGGTCTCCTTCATGGAGAAGTTCCAGGCTGCCATGGTTCTCGGAGGAGTGGGAGACGCGCTGGGATACCGCAAGGGCCGCTGGGAAATGTGCATCTCAGGGAAACAGATTCAGCAGGAACTGTCCGCTCTCGGGGGCCTCGGGGCCCTGAAGCTGGACGCTGATAACTGGCCTCTCAGTGACGGGGTCCTGATGCACATGACCACTGCAGAGGCGCTGATCACCGGTGAGACAAATAATGGACACGAGAAATTCATACTTATATTCAAAAGTGACAGTAAAGGCATTTAAAATGTTTCTGTTCTGTTTACTTTTAACCATAAATAAAAAAAAATTGTGTCTCATAATTTAAATTAGATTATCTCATAATTGACTTTATCTTGTAATTGTGACTTTTATCTTAAAATTTTGATGTCGTAATTAACTTTTTATTTAATAAATAATTTTGAATTTGAAGTTTATAGTCATATTGTACAGTATCTCATAATTTTTTAATTGAGATAAAAAGTAACATTTATAACAAAAGTCAAAATTGAGATAATACACTATATGACAAAAAAAGATGAATACGTCAGCTGTTTTTTTTTACTTTTTATCTCATAATTTTGCCTTTCTATCACATAATTTTGATACATTTTTGTCATGATTGACTTGCATTTCCTGATCTCAATATTTCAAATAAATGCTGTTCTTCTGAACTTCCTATTCATCTGAGAATCCTGGAAAATAAATGTATCAAGGTTTCCATAAACATATTTGTAAAGCATAACTGTTTTCATCACTGATAATAATGTGTGTGGAGCAGTAAATCAGTATATTATTTCACTATACAATATTTCACAATATTACTGTATTTGTTAATGGAGCACATTCAAAATCTTTCGGCTGAAAAGTGTATATAATTTAGTTTAATATATACTAAATATAGAACACAGTTTTTGTTTTTAATTGAAATAATATTTGACCATTTTTGCTCCTATTTTGATCAAATAAATGCAGCTTTGTTGAGCAGAAGAGACTTAACTAGGGTAAGTTAATCAATATCATCAACCATTACTAGCGTGATTTCTGAGAATCTTTCAGAACAGAGTGAGTGTATTTGTTCCATATCTATAAATGTTCCACAGAAGCCGATGTGTAAGCTCTGTTTGCTCAGAATAGGGCTGGATCTGTGTGAAATCCCTCCCTAACGCTCTGAAATGTGTATTGATGATAATACAGCGATCTGTCTTTCCTCGCACAGACGTGACTCGGATGCTTTCCTCCGCATGACTCACACACACGTCCTGATAACCGACCCAGAATAGAGCTGCGGCTCACGGCCATCCGTTTACACGCTAATGCGCCATGACACACGCTAATCTCCCAGAGCTCGTAAATAACAGAGCTTTACTGAGGTCCCTCAGAGCCGGAGACCCCAAATAGACCCGACTGACCCTGATCCAGTGCCTTTCTGGCATCATTTCAACTTTATCTCCTATTTTGCCTTTTTTTAATCTCCTAGTGATCATAACAGTGCTAATCTCATTTATCTGACTTTTTTATATACATCATAATAGTGACTTTTATCTCAGATGTTTTGTCAGAATTCCAAAATTGTGACATTTTCTCATAATTTTGGAATAGTATCTCATAATTTCATTTAATGAAATTTAGATTATAATTTTAAAAAATCACACTAAATCACATGAGAATTGTAATTTTGTAATTTTGTCATAAATTACTTTTATCTCATATTTTAACTTTTTAATCTCACAATGTTGCAGTATCATAATAGTAACTTTTATCTCATAATTTTGACTTTTCATATCACCAATGTGATTGTGTTTTTATCCCATTCAAATTTGAGTCTCAAAATGATTACTTAATATGCCATAATTTTGACTTTTTCTCAAAATGTTGGTGTAGTATCATAGTTAACATTAACATCCTGAGGGAATTTCATTGTAATTTCTTACATTTAAGCTAAATACATTTAAATCTAGAAAAGGTCATAAACGGCATAAACATCCATTTGTCATGATTATGAATTTTCATGTAGTGTGAATTTTTTTAATAACTTTTTACATCATCTTTTTGATTTTCTTGTCACAATTATGCCATCTCAAAATTAAAAAATGTAAAATTTAATTAATGTCATAATTGACTTTTTATCTCATAATTGACTTTAAAGATCAATTATGATTTTTTTCCTAATAATTTTAAAACTACAGTCTACAAGAAGGCAAAAATTGTGACAAAAAAACCAATAAGTCATAATTTTCCTCTCAAATATTTTTTATTTTATTATGGTTTTTTAATCTAATAATTTCCTTTATAAAAAGCGCTTCTTATCCATACTCCTACACTGTTCGACTGCCATTTGTCATTAATTCCTAATTTTGTCATAATTGTGACCTTGTTATTTTTTATTATTCAATGGAAAGCACATCTCATCCACACTGCATCACTGTATGAGTGGCGAGACAAAAACAAGCCCTTCAAATAGAGCAAAGCCCAGCTGGAGAGCGTATCTCTGTCCCGTATTGATTATGTTGAGTCTGTGGGATTTAGTGAGCTTTACTAACAGCTCCTGTCGTCTCTGGTTCATGGACACGGGAGCGGTCATCTGCTGCTGTAGAAGCCCCAGAGGAGCACTAATGCCCTCAGAATGCCTTCCATCCGCCTCACACAAACACTCCAATCAGCTGCGGTTAATCACGGCTAAAGCAGTGCTGATGGTGTCTCCTCAGATTACTGGTGTCTGGAGGATCTGTACCGGGAGCTGGTGAGGCTCTATGTCCAGGCCATGGTGCGTCTGCAGGGACGAGCTCCGGAGCCCAGCAGCGTCGAGGGATGTGCTAACCTTAAACCACACAACTTCCTGTTAGCCTGGCACACACCCTTCAATGAGAAAGGTACACACACACACACACAAAGATAAAAAATCATGACAGAAAGTCAAAAATCTAAATTATGAGATACTTATATGTTCACATTACAAAGTTTACATTATTAGATGAAGTCAGAATAATGGCATAAAAAGTCTAAACTATGAGACAGTGAGTCATAATTATGAGATTAAATCTGTATTATTCATCAGTACCAGTCAGAAATATGAGATATTATATTACAATTATGAGATGAAGTCCACATTATTAGATAAAAAATTATAATTAGGACAAAGTTTCAAATGTGAGATACTAAGTAAAACTCAGGATATATAATCTAATATTTGTATTTTTTTGTATCATCTTATAATTTTGACTTAGATTTACTAAAGCATTTTTCTATGGTAGAAATTGGCTTTTATAATTAATAAACATCCTGTGTGCGGTGGCCAATGAAATAATGCATTCAGTCCCTCCACGTAACCGACTGTGAGTGTGTGTGTCTGTCTGTCTGTGTGTGTGTGGGTGTCTGTGTGTGTGTGTGTGTGTATCTGTGTGTGTGTGTGTGTGTCTTTGTGTGTGTGTGTGCAGGTTCTGGTCACGGAGCAGCCACTAAAGCCATGTGTGTGGGCATGCGTTACTGGCAGGCCGAGCGTCTGGACAGTCTGGTGGAAGTGAGCATAGAGACGGGCCGGATGACCCACAATCACCCTATAGGTGCCTCCTCCTCCTCCTCACAGTGTCCGTGTGTCCTCCTTCGGTTCTTCACGCCACACTGTGTCCTCTTCTGTTTAGGGTTCCTGGGCTCGCTGTGCACGGCTCTCTTCGCCTCGTACGCCATCCAGGGAAAGCCGCTGGTCAGCTGGGGTCGTGACCTCATGACGGTCATCCCCAAAGCCGAGGAATACTGCAAGAAGACCATCCGTCACATGGCAGGTGAGGCCGTCTGGACACTGACAGGGTCAGAGCAAGGGGACAGGTGTGTGATGATGCGTTTCCTCTAGAATACCAGGAGAAGTGGTTCTACTTTGAGGCCAAATGGCAGTTTTATCTGGAAGAGAGAGGAATAGAAGACGGTCAGAGTAAAGCCATGTTCTCTGACCGATACGACGCTGAAGAGACGGACAAGGTACAGCACACTCACACGTGTCCACTGAATCACATTCACTAAGAAACACGTTTAGATTTGATGTTTTATTTTTGTTTTGACTTTATGCTTTAGCTATGACTTATTATCTTCTAATTATAATATCTTATTATTATACACAACTTTTTAATGTCATAATATGTCTTTATCTCATATTTTGAGTTGTCTCATAATTGACTTTTTATTTAATAATTTTAAATTTTTATCCCAGTTATGACTGATATATTCTATCAGTATTTTATATATTTTCAAAATAAATCATCTGACTATTTCTATATCACAATTTTATATATTTCTCATATTTTAACTTTACATTGGAATTGACTTGTCAAAATTCATTTTTTCCTCATTTTATCAAGACATTTTATCTTATAATTATGACTATTTAATCTCATTATTTGACTGTATATAATTATGACTTACTATATATAACTTATATTAAACAAAATTTAAAGTTTTTATCTGTCATAATTTATCTTTATCTCATATTTTGACATTTCACAATTGATTTTTATCTAATCATTTCTTTCCCCCCAATAGTTATGAGATAATATACTTTATAATTATGACTTAGTATCTCCGAATTTAGAATTTTCATGTTTATAGTTTTTTCTAATATTTCACTTTTATCCTATAATTATGAGTTAGTATCTCAGAACTTCAGCTTTTTTTTAAAGGGCTCACACCTGGAGAAGTCTCTTTTCACAGGCACTCGTGTTCATGTGTGTGTGTGTGTGTGTGAGCGGTGAGTAACACTGGTGTGTGTGTGTGTGTGTGTGTGAGCGGTGAGTAACAGTGGTGTGTGTGTGTGTGTGTGTATTTAATTCCGTGTGATGTCCTTATTTATAAGAGGCTACAAAAATGAAAGATGCTACAAAAATAGAAGGAGAAGTGCCTTCTTTGGATAGCTACATTAATGTGTGTGTGTGTGTGTGTGTGTGTGTGTGTGTTTATGAGGACACAAACGTGTATAATGACATGGGTATGACAGGTATTACAATATGAAGGTGTTTATGAGGATATGGGGATTTATGAGGATGTGTCCCTGTAATTCAAAAGACTTAAAAAACTTACTAAACCAAAAACCACATACAGTCTGTACAGTAGAAACACATTACACCTATGAAGAGAGAGACCCCAGAAAACACAAAAACCAACGTGTGTGTGAGTGAGTGTGTGTGTGTGTGTGTGTGTGTCTGTGAGCGGTCAGTAACTCTGGTGTGTGTGTGTGTGTGTGAGCGGTCAGTAACTCTGGTGTGTGTGTGTGTGTCTGTGAGCGGTCAGTAACTCTGGTGTGTGTGTGTCTGTCTGTGAGCGGTCAGTAACTCTGGTGTGTGTGTGTGAGTGAGTGTGTGTGTGTGTGAGCGGTCAGTAACTCTGGTGTGTGTGTGTGTGTATGCTCAGATGTACAAGCGCTGGAGTTCTGAGGGCTGTCCCGGGCGCAGGGGTCACGATGCTCCAATGATTGCGTACGACGCTCTGCTGGCGGCCGGATCCAGCTGGGACGAGCTGTGCAAACGAGCCATGTTTCACGGAGGTTTGTAACCCGCTCATAACACACATCACAGAAACATCAGCAGTGCTCTTGTGTGCTTGTGCATTGATTATATAAGCATTATTATATCTTTCTATTTTTTACATTCTTTAATAATAGAGCAAAAACGGATGGAGGTTTTCTTTTCAATGTTTGTATCACAGTAAATCAGTATATTATTCTGATTCTGAAGATTAACATTGAAGTATATATCACTCATGTAAGAGTTTAGTTAGTGCAGATACTCACACGGGGGTGAATGTGTGTTCAGGTGAGAGCAGTGCGACGGGGCTGATCGCCGGGTGTCTCTACGGGCTTCTCTACGGGATGGAGACGGTTCCTGCTGGACTCTATCAGGATCTGGACAAGAGACAGAAACTGGAAGATCTGGGAGAGCGCCTGCATCGAGCAGCGGCGGTAGAGAAGTAAAGCGCTGGGCATTAACAAACACAGAGCTCAGCACACGTCAGTATGGACTCAAGACACAACATTCAAACATAATAAAACTGATACTTCTGAGCCCACATGAACACTTCAGAGCAATAAAACTCCAGATATCTGGTGATATCCCATTAAGTAATGTCAGTTAATGCAGTAACTGTGAAAAATACATTTCTTAACATCTTGTAATAAACTAAATACAAATGTTCATTGCTAGTTTATGTTAGCACAGGCCCATTAAGTAATATTAAGAGATATAATGTTCTTTGTTAGTAATGCTATAGTACACTGTAGAGAAAGCAAACAAGTATTTTCTTGTAAAACTATATTTTATTTACAACTTTGCAGTGAAAAATGTTTAAATGATCATTAAAGGGGTCATGTGATGTTGCTAAAAAACTTTATTTTGTGTAAAGTGTTTATGTGGTTTAGGTTAAAAAAACACACTATTCTCCACATACTGTACATTATTGTTTCTCCTCTAAGCCCCGCCTCCTGAAACAAGTCGATTTGTACAAAGCTCATGGTTCTAAAAAAGCAAGGTGTGCTCTGATTGGCCAGCCATCCAGTGCACTGTGATTGGCTGAATAAATGCTCCGCCCCTTACCATAACGTGATGCTGCGTCCTCCATAAATGTGCTGAACACACTCCAATATTTGTGTTCAACTGAAACAGTGTTGGAAACACAACTTGAAATCACATCATATGACCCCTTTAGATAAGTAAAGAATGCTTTAGAAGAGTTGTCTTCTGTTAGTTCTAATGTAGTTATCTACTGTGAATTGCTTTACATGTGACTAACACCAGCTGGTTCTGTAACCCACGTTAACCTGGTTAAAGAAATGCTTTTGGGTATTACTATTCTTTACTATAATCAGCTGGATGTTTAAACATCATTACATTAAATGAGGGGGAAAAAACCTATAGTAAATCTATTGTGCATTTTTAGCACTCAATAAGTGACTTCACTCTTAATTCCGCTGTGAGGTCTACAAAATAACAAACATATTATATAATGATGAAAACAACACTAAGAGACTTTTTAGCCAATCAGACATGCTCTGTGCCTGTCAATCATGTGTCTTATGGTAGAGGGGGCGGGGTTTATGGGAGAGGGTGTGGTCAAATCAATTGTGGGCGGGTCTATTTCAGTGACTAACACTCACAGAGTTCAAGTCTTTTTTATGAGCTCGTCACCTCAGTGACACTAATGCACATGCAGCACTTTTCCAGCAAGTTTAAAGACTTTTAATGGTTCTGAATAACTCTTCCCTTTGGCTGTCTGCCTGGTTCTGTGTGTAAAGAGTCTGAGTGCACAGAAACACACTTGTGTTCCACAGAGCTCAGAGAGACGGCCATCAGATCTCCATCATCCCGAGCCTGGACCAGAGAGCCATCAAACGACTGACCCTGGACTGCTCAACTCATCCAGAGGTCAGGGCCATCCTGGAGAATCTGCTGCTTTACCTGAGCTCGGGTCCCTCGAAGCCTGGGTCAGCGGCCCCAGGGAGAGCCCGTCTGCGTCTCAGTGCCTTCCAGTTGCTCAGAGCCAGGTTTGTGAAGAGCGAGCCGAAGCCGGCACTGACCCGCAGAAGAGAGGTGGGCTCTCTGAGCTCCAGACCACCCCGTGTTAAACACACACATGAGTCCAGACCTGTGCTGAAAAGAAACACCTCCAGAGTTCAGGAGATGCTGGACAGATTCACAGCAGCCGAGAACAACCACCTGAAGAATCCTCCAACACACAGACGAGCGGCCGGATCCATGTTCTGCAGCCTGATCAAGAGCTTTGAGACTCGAGTGACAGAGAACAGCAGAAACTGTTCAATTAAGAAGATCAACAAACACAAAAACCAGTCGAGACAACCACAAGAGACAGCAAAGAAACACGAGAACAAATCAACTGATTCAAAAGAGACAGCAAAGAAAGACGAGAACGAATCAACCGATTCACGAGAATCATTAAAAAATCAAAAGAACGAATCAATCGATTCACAAGAATCACCAAAGAAACATGAGAACAAATCAACTGATTCAAAAGAGACAGCAAAGAAAGACGAGAACGAATCAACCGATTCACAAGAATTATTAAAGCAATGCAAGAACGAATCAACTGATTCTCAAGAATCACCAAAGAAACACGAGAATGAATCAACCAATTCACAAGAATCATTAAAAAATCAAAAGAACGAATCAATCGATTCACAAGAATCACCAAAGAAACACGAGAACGAATCAACTGATTCAAAAGAGACAGCAAAGAAAGACGAGAACGAATCAACCGATTCACAACAATCATTAAAGAATCACAATAACGAAGCAATCGATTCACAAGAATCATCAAAGAAACATGAGAACGAATCAACTGATTCAAAAGAGACAACAGAAAAACATGAGAATGAATCAACCGATTCACAAGAATCATTAAAGAATCACAAGAACGAAGCAATCGATTCACAAGAATCACCAAAGAAACATGAGAACGAATCAACTGATTCAAAAGAGACAGCAGAAAAACATGAGAATGAATCAACTGATTCACAAGAATCATTAAAGCAATGCAAGAACGAATCGACTGATTCACAAGAATCAACAAAGAAAAACGATACCAAACCAACCAATTCACAAGAATCACTAAAGAATCACAAGAACGAATCAATCAATTTACAAGAATCACCCAAGAAACACGGGAACAAATCAACTGATCCACAAGAATCATTCAAGCAGTACAAGAACAAATTAACTGATTCACAAGAATCCCTAAAGAATCACAAGAACGAATCAATCAATTTACAAGAATCACCCAAGAAATACGAGAACAAATCAACCGATTCACTTGAGTCACCAAAGAAATACGAGAACAAATCAACCGATTCACTTGAGTCACCAAAGAAATACGAGAACAAATCAACCGATTCACAAGAATCACTAAAGAAACAAAAGAACAAACCAATTGATTTAGATGAAGCACTTAAAAAACACAAGAACCAATTAACTGATTCACAGGAATCACTAAATCAGAAGAGATGTCAGACAGGAACACATGACTCAGGCTCAGAGAAAGACCTCATAGTCCAGGACCTGAGTGAAAACAGCTGTTCAGTACAGAAGGATTCATGTGTTGCTGAAGTGACTCTGAGAAAGAATCGAGCTGAGGAAAGACCAGGACATCAGCGTCTCAATCTGGACTCGATCGGTTCTTCTTCTGCTCTCAGACAGACCTCAGACAAGAACACACAGATCCTTCAGAGACCCGGAGCCCTGCAGTCCTCCAGCTCAGCTTCTCCTCCTGAGGTCCTCCAGACACAGAAGAACCCTGAAGACACTCAGAAATACGGGAGCAGGAGTTACTGTGATGCTTCAGCGAGACTCACCTACATCCCCAGAACCATCCGATTCACAGACACCTTCAACTTCTGAACATCTCCTGAGCTCCCCATCACGATTCGTCACTGCAGGACACGGTTACATCCATCAGACAACACATTTCCTACAGAAAACATGCTTGTGAGGCTCATGTAGATCAGTGTATGTACGAGTGGAAGCTTGTTCAAGCAGCAAGATAGAAATTAAGATAACTGCATATTTTTCTCTCGCAATTTTTTACCAGTGTTCCTTTAAATTCCCAGTTTACACCATGTTCGGAATTCGATTATTAAGTTAATTATCAGTTAAATATATGAGCCTCAGAGAAACTAGTCTGAATGTATTTCTTAACCCTTCAGCATGTTATTCTTATTCAGTGAGGGTCCCTTCTCAAGCAAAGTCTCAGAGACTCCAGGAAGCTTCAGTTCTGGAAAATGATGTTGACTAAATGGCTCCTGATGGTTTCTCACCTAATTCTGGACATTAATTCTTCATTCTTTTTGTAGTAATTGTGTGTCTTCTCTTGCTCTCCTGTTTTTTCTGGCTCTGCTGGCCCAATGGCCATTCCTTAACGTTGCTAATTCTATTATTGATTCGTACTGAATCCTTTTCACAGGCCTCTCCTCATTTTTAACTTTTAGTTTAATCTCCTTCCTGACTCATTTTATCTGAAAAAGAAAACATGACAAATAATTGAGAACGCAGTATATCTCACAATCCTGACTTTTTGTAGCTATTTAAAATAGCGATGTATATGTGTGTGTGTGTGTGTGTGTGTAAAACAGAATTGATGCAACATTTTAGAAATTGCAACTATCATCTTTTTCTATTCTGTCAACAAATGGAAGTGTAAGATTCAAGTTTATATCTTGCAGTTCTGAGTTAACGTCTTGAAATTGTGACTTTTCCTGAGTTTGTGAATCATTCTGATTCTATTATACTGAATTACTGCTCAAGAAAGATTTGTTGTGCTGCTCGATATTTTTGTGGAAACTATGTCACATTTTATTTTTCAGGATTCACAGACGAATAGAAAAATGTAAAAAAAATAATTTTTAATGTTATATTTATTAAATGAAAAAAACATTCTGAGGCCCGGTTCCACAGACAGGGTTAGCTTAATCCAGGACTAGGCATTAGTTAAATTAAAACTTTTACAGAAATGCCTTATAAGACATTTTACAGGCGAGCATCTTAACACAGAACAATGACACGGACCTGTTGTAAGATATCTTCATCTGAGACAGCTCAAACACACAGTTTAGTCTGGACTAGCTGAAGCCCGGTCTGTGAAACTGTCCAGCTAATGTAAGTCTATGCTGTTGTTTGAAAGTATATGCTTCACAATCGAATGCTTTAGCTTTGCAGTTTATTCAGTATTGTTTGATCAAAAAAAACATTCAGCACTTCACCAAAATACATCATATCTCACATTATAAGTTCAGTTTAATTAAACGGAAAAGCATTATCTCATGCTGCACACTGCGCTAAATGCATCCATTCATATAATTTAGAACAAAAACTGCTGTTGAAATAGCTTGTTTGACAACGGCGCATCATGTAAACAACAACAAAAAATAATTTAAAGAGCGACACAGGAGTGTCATAACTCTTCTATATGACTCGGCCCTGATCTCCTTCACACTTGGATCTCCGTCTGTCGTGGAGCCACCGAGCAGATCTGGTAAGGGCCTGTTCTCTCATTATCTTCAGGCAGAGGAAGCAGAACTCGATCCCGCAGCGCTTACACGTCAGGTTCTTACAGCTGGAGCCGGTGTGTTCCAGAAGCAGACCGCAGCTCGGACGCCTGGACACTCCACATTCAGCACAGAAGACAGTCTCAGGCTTCTACACTCGGCTAGCTTCTCGACGTCTGGGTGCTCGTGCTGAGCGTCCGTGGGCGGGACATGATCGCAGCGTTTATCCAATGACCGTCTAGTTTCAAAGCACTGAAAAAAACTTTCAAAGCAGCCGCATTGAAGTCCATGGATGCTGGGCTTCTTCGGGGAAATGCACTGACGCTCAGGGCCGTTTGAAGGAATTTGGGGGCCCCAAGCAAAATGGACATGGAGGCCCCGGCACGCACGCACGCAAAGGAACCACAGCATAGCCATACAGTTTAAATTCACTCACACTTTATATAAATAAAAAATGTTTAGAGTACAAATACTGCTGTTGCATATAAAGTGCATAAAATGTGAACATTTTCAACAAATGAACATTTGCAAAAAACGCCACTTTATCATAAAATCAAATGTGAATTAAAAAAGTGCACAATAACTAAATCCAACATACATATAAAAAATTCTGAAATGTCCATGGGCAAAAGTGGCTAGTATTTAAACAGTTTGATGGGAATTCAGTGGTGATTTGCACTGTTTTTTTCTAACAATATGACAGCACACACTTATCAGTTTAAACTCTGGGCTGTGCAGGATATCA
>JAUCMT010000001.1:1725322-1748963 GCA_032357475.1 Enteromius thamalakanensis
AAGGTTTTTGAGGAGGAGATCCATGAGCAACATAACTGTTTTGGAAATATTGTCTTGAATTAATTGCACCAGTGTGTAAGACTATGTTTTAGTGTGTGTGTTTTTGGTTGCTTGTGTTTGATGTCTGAGGGAAAAGTTTGGTTTTTCAGCAAAAGTTAATGGTTTTGAGTGAAGAGCTTCATTTTGACCTGAAAATAGGATGTTTGGGAAATTGTGTGAGGAGTTATGGATTTGTGTTTACTGTTGTGAGAATATGAGGCATAGTTTCAAGAAATGTGTTTAAGCAATCGAGAAAAACTGTAATAAATATGCATTATAATATAAATACAGAAAACTATTTCTCAAGAAAATAACAATAATAAAATGACTAGCGTGTTACCTTGAGGCAACAAAAGGAGGAGTCCACAGGAGTTGATCATTGATGAATTCAACAGATGAAGAACTCATGTCGTCACACTCTGATCTATCAAAGAGCGCTTAGAGACTGATTTCAGACCTTGTACAGAGAGATGAAAGAATACAGAACGTCTGTATAGTACAATGATCCTGATGAATAAAAACAGGGCTGTAGAAACCACAGATATTTAGGGGGAAAAGTTCTGAGAACCAAAACTTGTAAGCTGGGTATTGGGCTACAATTGAAAGCATATTTTTGTAAGGATGCATAGTCTCTTTTTATTGCTTTTGTAGAACCATACCAAAAAGTAGTATACTCCAAGTTTATTTTATTAAGTATACTTAAGTAAAACTAAAAGTACACTAAACTGGTCCACTTGTAAATAAAAGTTGACTTTTAAGTGTATTTTAAGTTTAATTTTATTACCTTTACAGTGGTTAGTGTTTGCTTTGGTTGGGCTCTTGACCTTTGATTCTTGTTTAACTGCTTGATATGAATTATAACAGCTAGACAAGCTTTGATCAGGTGTTGGTTGTGCAGCCTAACACTCCTTTAACAAATTTGATTAATAAATGTGTATCCGTGTGTTATGTGTGAGCCAAAGTAAAGAGATCTGTCTTTAATCTAGATTTAAACTGACAGAGTGTGCCCGCCTCCCAAAACAGTATTAGGTAGATTATTCCAGAGTTTGAGTGATACATAGGAAAAAGATCTGCCACCTGCAGTAGATTTTGATATTCTAGGTATTATCAAAGAGGTTTTGAGATCCTTTTTTTTTTTTTGAGCCTAACAATTATTTACAATTATTTATTATACAGAAAACTCAAGATCATCTACTGTAGGATCACAGGGCTATAATGAACATAAACATAACTCTAACATATAAGTTCAGGCCATTTCAGGCATTTCATTTAATTAATTATAATTAATTATAATAATATTGTGTTCATTAATTCATAATATTGATTGTAAACTGTTTTTTGAAGTAAATATATTAAATTATTTTTTACAGTGAGTTTTTTTTTTTTTTGTAAATTCATTACAGAATATGTGTACTATAGTGCCTCCTACCATATAACTATGAGAACACAGATTAGAAGCACAAGTATAGCTCAAATATTCTATGTCTAAGTCAAGTATACTTAAAAGTAGTTTTAAGTATATTTCTGAGACATACATAAGTCAATTTCCGAGTAGTACATGAAAGGTAGACTAAAAGTAGACTTTACTATTTTAGCTTAATAGTTGTTCATAGCCTGTCCCAAAAACTGAACGCATGTAAACACATATCAAATTAGGTTATGTCTCACGTTAACAGTTGACCAAACATTTCAACATTTCATTAAATGATTTTAATCACAATGACAAAAAAAAATAATAAAATAAATAAGTATTACAAAATCATCTATTACAAAAAAGTAATAGCCTACATGTAAACGTGGCTAATACTTCTGCCATTTTATTCCGAGGTGTAACTATTATACTATAACTAGGCCTAACGTTATATACAAGAAGTTATATACAAGAAATAACTTACCACAAATGCAGCCGTTTCTGAATCCAGGCTTATGGCGTCTTTTATTTTCCTCTTTCCTTATCTAGACTCTGGGGGAGGGGGGATACTCCCTCTAGTGGCGCTGGCATGAGCAACCAATGAAACCAATAATGTCTTGCAGAAGAGAAAGCAGAAATTAGTTAGCTATTTGGTGCCCCCTCAGCATTGCGCGTGGTGGGAGTGGGGCATTATATATAAATTATTTTTTTTTGTTATGTCTGTCTTTTTCGGTTATTATTGCGAAGCTGGATTACTTTGCTGTTTATTAATATTTAACAAATACTTTTGTGATGTCCTTTTTTTTTAAGTTTTTAATTTTTTTTTTACTATTTTACTAAATGTGAAAATGTATAAAAGTAATGTGTCAAGGACTTGATATTGAATTCTGTAATTTTAAAAATTCAATAAAAAATAAAAATAAAGTTTAAAAAAGAAACAAAAAGAAAGAAAGAAAAAAAAGAGAAAAATATTTAATCTGTGTTTTTGTCACCAGCAAGTATGTTGTTCTTTTTTTTCCAATAAGTTAATCTTCGAATTTTTATTTTACATTTCCAGAGAGTTTCTCCTGTTGGAGAAAAACAAATATTTTTTTTATTATTCGTTTAATAACATTTTTTGTAATAATTGTTTGGGGTTTTTTTTGCACAACAATATCTGGGTGACGTCGCTACCGCCAATTAGCTTCTACTTCCTCTGAAGAAATTGTTGGCAACCTTAAGTAGCCTATATAATTAGATGAAATATGTTTGCGAAAGTGTATTGGTCAGGTATGTTGCTGGGGTATTGTCATGCCTTGCCTTATGCCCTATTTTAACTTTTTGTGACACTTTTTGGTGTTTCCATTTGTCTGATATAAAACACTATTAGTGCTAACTGCATGTAACATGTTAGTGTAACTATTTCACAAACATTTTCTCAACTTTTCCTTTTCACATTTTGTGTAATTTAATAATGTGATATTAACATAAGGCATTCAGTAGATTTTAAAATGTCACATATTTCCTTTATCAATAGGATTATGTTATGTCTCTCATCTGGGCACTAAGGTTTGTAAGGCCTGTGGGGCAGAGCAGCCCAAGAAGGCACGCTTGATAAAGAGGCTGCAGGCCCTTGATATGAAGAAGGGGGAGTGGCTTCTTTAAAAAAAAAAGCCATGCGGGATGAAGCTATCATTTTGGTATATAAAATGAACACTACCTTTTTTAATTGGGTCACCACATTTACCAGTCCTGATTGAGTGACATTTTTGACAAAAGACCATAATATATCTTTCAAAAGCTTCTATTTTTTTTATTTTTGAAAAGAGGGATTTAAACCAGATTTCTGAAATAAAGGGTTTACCGACCTCTAAACAGAGTTTAAACACCAAATGCAACTTGAAGGTTCTCTTTCACGCAGTTAAAGCCTAGTGCAGGCGTCTTAAACTCAAACACACGGTGGTCCAACATGTTTTATTGTTATTACACACATGTACGAGATTGAAGCAACTTTTTTTCCAGTGTTAACATGTACATAAGAGAAAGGAATAAAATAAGTATTGCAAAAGGGAGGGGGGGTTGTGGCTTTTGGGAACAGGCCAGAAGATTTAACTATTAATGTGACTTTTAAGTTGAAAGGCATATTAATTGACTTAAGTACCTGTTGCCAAAAAATCACTCTCCAGATCATTCTCATTCACGGTTCCATGCTGGTGGAACAATCTCCCCAAACTGAATTTACACTTTTTTGATTACATACATGTTTTTATCAGCTTGAGAAGCTACATGTGATGGGCTACAAGCCACTCCTCCTCCTTCAGAAGGAAGGCAATGGCAAGAAACCGAAAAGAACTTCCCTCACCCCAAGATGTGAGCTGGACCCACTGGCTACACAACATCTCAGCAAAATGATAACATTTGATGTGTTGGTTTGTGCAGGTGAGATGTACAGTGTATATTTTTTTAGTCGTGATACAGTGTACAGTTGATTGTCTATCCTTCCCGATTTGTTCAGCACTTATCAAATATTTATAGTTTATACAACTATATGACAACATTATTACATTTCAGCGTTGTGGAGTGTTGGTTACATGGACGAGACAATCGTGGCAAACAAGACACTGTCCACTAAAGGGTGAACTACTTGGTGTTGCTGAGAAACATAAATAAATAAACAATACTATGATGTTTTAAGGTTGTAATTCCAGCCATGTTCAATACATACCACCAAGTGCAGTCTGGAAATTTGGTAAAACATAGTTGTGTTTTCTTTAGATGCCAGTTGGATATTTGGTGTATGTTGTGCCAAGTTTCCCTGTTTTCCCCGTTTAGCTATTCAAGCCAAAATCATGTAAACTTGCATCCTGTGTGAAAAATAGCCTAAATAGACGTAGATTTCCAACATCAATGAAGATCCAGATATCAAAAGAAAAGAAACGGTGCAAGAGTTAGAGGGTCAAATGAAGATGAAGACGGAAGATAGGTGTTTTTAGCTGTTTCTTGGAGATGGATTGAGTTAGTCAGGGCATTGCCCCAGGAGCAAACAGTTCATGAAAAAGCCAAAATAATGCACGATAACGCATCGCTCATTTGCAGAACGCAAGGTTTTAAAGGCCACATAGGTCTGAAGTAATGCGTTTATGTAAAGGGGTGCAGAGCCAGATGTGGTTTTGCAGGCAAACATTAGAATTTAATGCTAGCCTAAAGTATTTCTATGTGCAGATACAGAATCACAAAAACAATGCTAAGTGCCTGAATCTGGGCTTAAAGCTGTTTTAATAAAATATGTTGTACAAACAATGGCAACATCTTTTGGCATTACAGACATGAAACATAAAAACTTTACTTGTCTTCAGACATTCAGATTCCCCACATAACCAGTAGAAAGCTGCCACTTAAGAGATGCTGTTCAAACTGACCCAGACTGTATTTAGGCTCAAATATATTGAAAACATTAAAAAGTATATAGTTTAATGTATGAAAAAAAGAAGGGAAAAAAATATGTATATATATATATATATATATACATATACATATATAAATGTAAATGTAAAATGTAAAAAAAAAAAAAGTTTACAAAGTAAAACAGAATTCACAAGTCACCTTCCATTTCAGATATGAGGATTATATGTATTGAGTAATCAAGCACCAAACAGCAAATGCTTTAGTTCCCCTTAAAATCATTCTGATCAGATTGATAGATCCCTGAACATTAGCTGAAGCTCACCGGGCCACCAAAAACAGCACCCTGAACAACAGGTGCCTTTACGGTCCCTCCTTCGTTACACTTGATGTTTAGATTAACTCCAGCAGGGGAAGCTTTCACATCTGCTGCACCAGATGAAGCTCCGCCTTCAGCAGAAACAGCCTCTGAAACTGATGAAAAGACAGAGATTAACTCAAAATGCATAACAGTATACATATAGCATCAAGAAGCTGAAGCTTCTAGTACCTTCCTTAAGTGTTTCCTCCAGTTGGAGAGCAAGCTGATTCTGATTAATGTTTTGCAGGGCTTTGACAGCAATCTTCCCGGCGTCTTTAGCGCCGTACTGCTGCACCATGATATCCGCCACATCATAGTTTTCAATTTTTTCCAGCTTTCCTCGAGGAATGGGGCTGATGCCTTTCCCTACACCATTGGACAGCTCCCATTTAAATCTTTCCAACTCCTTTACCAAAAGATTTTCAAGAATTGCACAAATCTCTTTGGCCATTTTCTTTCACTGTTGAAGAATAAAAACAATAAAACTTTCATTTGGATTGGCTTCCAGCATGACACACTAAAACAGTGTCCCCACTAACCCAGGCTTATTTTACATACGTCTCTAAACACATTTCTGTAACCCAATAATGATGCACGTTGTAGCAGCAGTGTCAGAGGGAAATGTCCAGAGAATGGCAACACACATTGTATTACACCGGTATAGGCACATATTGCTGAATTTTAAATACATTGTTCGAGATATATTTTGCTGCCCTTCAGAAACTATCCAGTAATTAAAGCTCTATCATGTCAGAAATATCACCTACACCAAACTCAACACTAAATTTACACAGTGCAGAAGTTGCACATAAAAATACACGTGTTGATGCATCCATGCTATTTTATGTTCCTTGTTGGGCAGCAGAACATATTGCCTGCAATGACCATGCAAAGCCAGTTCTGGGATTAGTAGATGGAGCGGCATTTAATACACTGACTTGGTTATAAATGACACAATTGACACGCATAATCACAGAAGAACTGCTTGCAATAGTAAATATGATATTGTCAGTGAACTACGGCTCTGTGTAGTTCTGTATTTAACCCATCCATGCATATGTGCACACACACACACACACACACACGGAGCAGATTCCTCTTAGTCCGACATGCTCCTGGATCAACATCTTTGCTGAC
The DNA here is from genome assembly GCA_032357475.1 of Enteromius thamalakanensis. Lineage (NCBI taxonomy): Eukaryota > Metazoa > Chordata > Actinopteri > Cypriniformes > Cyprinidae > Enteromius > Enteromius thamalakanensis. Next base: position 1,731,652 of record JAUCMT010000001.1, read on the forward strand.
CATTGGGATTTTGATAAACCAATCAGATTTGAAGAAACGGGTTAAAGCTTACCATCAGTGTCAGTCATCGATTATTAAATCTAATTATAGACATTACTCATGGGTAAGGTTCATTTTGGGTCTAGAGATTTGGTTAAGACTTCATTTTTGTACTAAAATGTTGTTCCAGGGTCAACAAAATATGAACTCAGCAGAATCAGGACGTACGTCTCCATCTCACTTTAGCCATGGTATTGAAGCTGGAGAGAGCGCTGGCTCCTAGAAGTTCCCAGAGCTCCTAGAATGTTGCATTTTTAAATCGGTTGAACATCATATCTTTTAACAAGAAAAACATGTTCCCAGAACAAACACTGAATATTTGGAGAACGTTCTTCTTACAGAAATCTGTTAGTTGGATCGAAATAGCTCTTTAACATTTGACTTCCACTTTTTGCAGTGAGGTAAACTTTTCACGTTGCGTTCTGGGCTCACCTGATCAGACTCGTGTGCTGTGTGTTTGTTTGTCCTGGCTTTATTAAATTAAGTTTGTGAAGCTGGGCCATGGTGTTGATGAATAATAATCTTTTGAATTGAATTGAGAAACCAAGATTCACACACATATCTCAAATATAAACAAAAAGCAACTTCAATGTTAGTTAAGGTTTAAAGTTGTAAAGATGTATTTGCACATCAGAAGAATTAATTGCAGTAAAAAAAAAGTAGATAAAGAATCATTTTGGAATCGTATCGTGAGGTACCTTAAGATTCCCACCACTACAGCTCATTAGAGATTCAACCCCTGAAACAGGTGCGCCGGACAAAAGAGAGATGCAAAAACATTTGATTTGATATCATAACCAATGTGATCATGACAACTGGACTGTACGTCCTGGTTACTTTTTTCTTTATATTGTAAACATCCACGTGTCATATAATGACAGTATAATAACTGAAGAAAATTACATCCTTACACAAACAAAGTTTTCAAACTTTACTAAAGTGATTATTTTGAACAAGTATCACATTATCCATAATTCACTATTAGTTCAAGCATTTGTCTAGATGTCTTTTTCTCTGATTTCCACCTCATTTACCATATAGGATATAAGATAAACAAAAAAAAAAACAATTTTAAGATAAATAATAATAATAATAATTTAATCAATGTTCAATAAAAACATGTTTCATTTTCTGTAATCGTAATTACTGCAGTAATAAAAAGCACTTACAGCTGTACTTTCAACCCTCTTGCAGCTATACGGTTTAGCACCAGAGGGAGCCACGGGATCACACTGTACTGTAATTTTTCAATTTTTCGGATGACATAGAATAAAAATTACATTTCAAATTCATTGAAATACATGTTGTGTATCTAACATATTCTAGGTATGTTTTCACGCACTTGTGTTTCTTATTTGGGGTAAACCTACTGTCTAAACGGGAATAAAATCAGTTTATATAAACGTTTAACTCTATGATTCAATTCTCATTTTTGTTTACAATAGACGTCATCTATTTCTGCACGACTAGCGCTTTGATTTCAGAACTGTTTTTAAGATAAGGCATGCGGTTGAAGACGAGGTTGATGTGCATTTGCTCAACACGACGTGTTTAAACATGAGGAAGCATGCAGGGCCGGGTTTAGTGAGTTTGGAGCCTCAGGCAACTATAGAAATGGGGCCCTACATTTGCATATTTACTTAAATCAACCTTGAGGTTCCTTTTTTTTGTCCTTTTTTGCTGCAAAATGGTGCCCCGTGATTAACACCAGTGCGTTTCGTTTTAAGACGGCGATTAGACTAAAATCGATCATCGTTTACACTGACGTTAAAACTTCCCGGGAGTTTTCAAACTAAAACAGGGTCTGCAGCGTTTTCAAAAGCGTTTTTGAGGGTGGAAAACGTCGGGATAGGCGCGTAAAGTTATGCTTTTTAAAACGAAAACACAGCTAATGTCAGCAGCAGTTTTTCTTCAGTTTGTGAACAGAGCAGACGCAGAGAGAGAAGCGCCGCGGGAAAGATCGGGACAGCTCATCCGCATTCCGCACACGTTTGTGTAATAAAAACTCAAAAGTACTGAGACCTTGTAACAACTAACGTATATGCTTGTATCATGAATTATGTAGCTACTTACAAAGCTGATCGTAGTCGCAGTCTTCCTCGTTTATTCTTTCACTTTGACTGTTTTTGTGCGCTGTAGATCAGTGGTTCTCAACCCAGAAGCGTCTGTCTGCGGACTGCAAGACAGGTGCGTAACGATAAGGGCGTTACTCGAAGCAAGAGGCGTAACTTAAAGTTGTCTAAATCACACAGAACGGATATCTGTTTGTGAGTTAAAATTAGTTGAAATGGAATAGCCAGCTCAAATAAGTTACTTTACTCAGAATAATGTTATTTAGATCGGTTGCTGATTTTAATGCGCATGTATGATAATTTATATTTTTAATTAGGATAAATATGTTTCTAAGGCCGAGTTCAGACTGCACGATTTTAGCCCTGATTTTGACACGCCGACAGGTTTTTAGAAATCGCCGACAAATGCCCGAAATCACAGGCAAATCGGTGCTCGTGCACGCGAGTGACAATCACACAGTGTGAATGATCAAAGACGTGATCTGAGTGAATCGCAGACGTGTCGCCAACACCCGTGAGATATGTGGCATGCTAAATATCTGGACCTGTCGGCGATTCTTCCTATTGTAAAGTCACACGATGTGAAACCCCCTGTCACCGATCTATCATGACTGCTTTGAAAATCTAGCAGTCTGAACTCGGCTTAAAACTGGATCAGATGTAACCAGATGTCCATGTATCCACGCGAGATGTCCAAACCAGATGTTGTCAGCAAGATGGCCGCTCGCATGGAAACAACGGTGAGAATCATTCTTACACACACTTATAGCTGTACTTTTTCAACCCTCTTGTAGCTATACGGTTTTGCACCAGAGGGAGCCACTGGATCACACTGTACTGTAATTTTTCAAATATCCCATTTTTATTCGGATGACATAGAATAAAAATTACATTTCAAATTCATTGAAATACATGTTGTGTATCTAACATATTCTAGGTATGTTTTCACGCACTTGTGTTTCTTATTTGGGGTAAACCTACTGTCTAAACGGGAATAAAATCAGTTTATATAAACGTTTAACTCTATGATTCAATTCTCATTTTTGTTTACAATAGACGTCATCTATTTCTGCACGACTAGCGCTTTGATTTCAGAACTGTTTTTAAGATAAGGCATGCGGTTGAAGACGAGGTTGATGTGCATTTGCTCAACACGACGTGTTTAAACATGAGGAAGCATGCAGGGCCGGGTTTAGTGAGTTTGGAGCCTCAGGCAACTATAGAAATGGGGCCCTACATTTGCATATTTACTTAAATCAACCTTGAGGTTCCTTTTTTTTGTCCTTTTTTGCTGCAAAATGGTGCCCCGTGATTAACACCAGTGCGTTTCGTTTTAAGACGGCGATTAGACTAAAATCGATCATCGTTTACACTGACGTTAAAACTTCCCGGGAGTTTTCAAACTAAAACAGGGTCTGCAGCGTTTTCAAAAGCGTTTTTGAGGGTGGAAAACGTCGGGATAGGCGCGTAAAGTTATGCTTTTTAAAACGAAAACACAGCTAATGTCAGCAGCAGTTTTTCTTCAGTTTGTGAACAGAGCAGACGCAGAGAGAGAAGCGCCGCGGGAAAGATCGGGACAGCTCATCCGCATTCCGCACACGTTTGTGTAATAAAAACTCAAAAGTACTGAGACCTTGTAACAACTAACGTATATGCTTGTATCATGAATTATGTAGCTACTTACAAAGCTGATCGTAGTCGCAGTCTTCCTCGTTTATTCTTTCACTTTGACTGTTTTTGTGCGCTGTAGATCAGTGGTTCTCAACCCAGAAGCGTCTGTCTGCGGACTGCAAGACAGGTGCGTGACGATAAGGGCGTTACTTGAAGCAAGGGGCGTAACTTGAAGTTGTCTAAATCACACAGAACGGATATCTGTTTGTGAACGTTAACCTACCTCGCTTAACGTTAAGTGAGCAACATTTTTGCGTTCTGATTAAGTAACCTTTGGCAGGAACGTGTAAAGAACTAAATATGCTAGGTGGCTCGATGAATGCTGTTAAAACAGCACTTTTCAATCGTTCTTTTATGTAGATAACGTTCAATATCATAAAGACTGGGGTTGCCTTTGTGCTGTCACGTACCTGTTGTAAGTGTTGTCGTTTACTGATGAACAAATAAAAAAATACGACTGAATGAACAGGGCTGGATGTTAAGGTAAAACTAATTTGCAAAGCTGTTTATCTGTATATCACTTTTCTATTCATTAGTTTGTCACAACTTGGGCAATTACTGACTATTTCTCTCTTCACCGTTACAACTTGTACACCCTACAATGCACCAAGCGAATTGCTTTCATATTACAAATCAAAAATAAAGCTTTTTAACTTTTCAACTATGATGTTGATTTATTTTTTAAAGGGTTTCCTTCGACAAAATGACAGTGTTGACTGGAATCTTCATGATAATTTAGACAAAAATTTTAGACAAAAATAGCTTATTTTAATTTCACATTTCTCTTTCTGTGGTGGCTCACCACTCCTAATATAAATAGAGGAAATACAGCTACTAGAAAATTTAGAGAAGAAAAAAAAACAAACCTGCGTCTTACACATGAACGCTTCTGTTTTTTCCTCATCAGGTGTGCTGAACAGGAAAGCATTTTCAAAGGAGCATATAAGGACTCCTGCTGCTCTCTACAAAGACTGTGAAGGCTACAGGGGCAGAGGGAACAACTACAAGGAGTCTACTCGGACGATGAATTTGCAGCATACCGCAGCACTGACTGTTTTAATGAGGCTGAAGGCACTTTGTAATTAATTTTCTATTGGACGTGTAAAGCATGTTATTTGTTGGATCTCAGTTCTGTAAAACTGAAAGCACTTTAAATAATAATTAACAAATTCAGTAAAAACAATGTTTCTTGTTTCATTACACTGATATTGTGATGTGGTGTCTGTTGATATAGTGATGTAGTCTGTTTCAGTAAATCTAAATGCACTATAAGACTTGTATTACAATTCACAATGGCAACAGATAAAGCTGGAGGTACTCTGTAAGTACCTGATGTTTTATTGGACATGTTATATGTGTGATAGAAATCCTCAGACTACATGCAATTCTACTTGTATTTTTATCTCAGTTTTGTAAAACTGAAACCACTTTAAATGACGGTTAATAAATTCAGTATACAATTTTTTTGTTTTATTTTTTACAAATGTTGTGATGTATTGTAGGTGTCTTTAAACAAATCTGGGCTGAAAATGGGCTGTAAGGTGGTACTGTTGTAAAATGGCAATGTATGTTGACAGGCCTGTCACTATGGCAACAGGTAAATTAAAGCAGAACCTGAGTGGAAGTACAGATATTAATCCAGGTTTATGCAGACTGCCGACATCTATCTTTAAAAAGAGCACATTAAAATCAGCAACCGATCTAAATAACATTATTCTGAGGAAAGTAACTTATATGAGCTGGCTATTTCATTTCAACTAATTTTAACTCACAAACAGCTATCCTAACATCCCCATATTAGCAAAATATTTGAGCATCGTAAATTAAAATATAATAACTTGTATACATGGTATATGCATGTAATGTTAATACTAGCGCAGATGAAGCATAGCGTTAACGGTCTAAAGTGCGAATTGATCTCTCTAACGTTTATCCCCTGACGTCGCCTGCGCCTCGTGAACTTACACAGCGGATAATAAACTATGAAACTTATTTCAAATAGTATGTTTTATTATTGGTCTTACTTTGAAACCTCTTCTTTGATTTGAAAATAGCTTAAGCAGCGTTGCCGGCCAAATTAAAAAACCTTGACGAATGAGATGTCAGTCAGCACCAGGAGCTGCCAGCAGCAAATGAAATTTTGGGGTGGCACCTGGGGTGGCCAATCGGATGTCAGGGGTGTCCTCTGGCTCCACCACTGACCATTAACCTCCATAGCATTTATTTTTCCCTACTATGAAAGTCAGTGGTGACCCTAACAGCCTGGTCAGTCGAGGGGGAGTAAATGACTATATGACTATAAATAATGGCTATTCTTCTGTACAGTGATAGTGGTGTCTGGTCATCTGTGGAAATAGGAGACTGAAAGGATGAGATTAAGACATGTGTTCATATTTGTACTTTAAAAAAAGGGAACATGGGTCACCTAGGACCAGTAAAACAAGTTAGTGAGGGGTAACTTGTTATTCAAGTGCCCTCGAGTATTTCTGTAGACTTCAACAGAATTCTGTTCACAGTTTCAAATATCAATTTGCAATGTCTAATTACTTTTCACATACATGATTATTGCATAACAGAGTTTTTGATGAATCATGATTTATTTGTGAAAAAGTCTGTACACACAATTACCGAATAAATGTTTGCGTACGCATGTTTAGTGAATGAGACCCAATGTCCAACTTCAACGTGCATGACCATTTCGTCTTGAAGTAAATAGCACAGATGTTTATTAATGGTTCGAAGGCCACTCCCTGAACACAATTATTTAGTGTCTGAATTGTTTCAGCAGTATCAGTTAGCATAACTAATAACTTAAAAGTTTTTTATTCATTAGCTACCCCCAGAAAAATACAAATAGAAAATGGTGAAAAGACTTAACATGCTCTAGATCAATTTCATTTGTAATTTTAGTTTATTAGTAATGCAAAGGTTGATAAAATCATGCTTGTTACAAAAGACACATTTATGTAATATCATCCATCTAAAGATCTTCATAGTGTATAATAGCGAATCCTGAAACTGAGAGTCAGTGCAGCAGACTATGTAGTTTTTCTCAACCCAGTAAATTTTAAAAGAGCCTCAAAAGGAATTAAAGTGATTTCAAAAGTAAATAAAAATCAATGTAAAATGGAACATTTCAGGCTGATAACTGCATTACTCAGCAAGTAATCCAGCAAACAGAGAACATTTCTGGCAACATTCCTGAAAAACTTTTGTCTTTTTTAATCTTTAATTCTGTAAATGAGATAACATCTCATATGTCCAGTAAATCATAAGCAACTGGAAATTAAATGATGAAAAATTGAAAAGGAGCAGAAATCCTTAAATTGAGTTATGTGTATTGATAATTAATGTTGTTTTATATTTTTATCTATACACACAGTTCCAGCAAAATAGAAACATTTGTCCTTCCGGAGGAAACCTAAGCCTTCAAATATTGTTGTGGACATCAGCAGGTCTTGGAATCAATACGTTTGAGAACTACTGCTGTAGATCCATCTTGTTCTTCAGTGCTGTAATCTCATCTGATCAACACTTACTCGTGGCTTCTGTCTATTTCACTAATAGTTACAAGCTCATCAGACATCCTGACCTCAGCCCCATCCTCCTCCTCCTCCATCATTCCCATCTTCATCTCCATCCTCATCCTCGTCCTCATCCTCCTCCACACTCACCCCGTCCTTCTTCTTTTTCTTTTTCTTCTTCTTCTTCTTCTTGTCCTCCACCTTGTATTTGATGCGTCGAATGGGGTCGGTCATGCTGCGCATTTTGCCCTCGTCAAACTCCTCGTTCATCATGAAGTTCCTGTCGATAAGCTCCGCCCCTTCCTGCCAGTTGCGGTAGCAGTCCGGCCCCAGTTTACAGATTTCTGCCACGGCATCAGGCGTGAGAACGGAGCAGTCCGGACGCAGTACCACCACCCTGGGCAGATCCTGCACCTCGAACATCTCACTCAGCTCCCTGTCAAACACACAAACCACAGAGATCATTCACGCTATATACTGCTTACACACAGGTTCAGAAACCGCTTTGACACAGCTAATAGAGGAGCTTCTCAGAACATTATGAACAAACTCTTTCAGAAATATGAAAAAGATGTTGGTTCCAAGTAATCTGACCTCTAACAATGTCCTCAAAACATTAGAATGTTTTAATTTTTTTATTTTAACACATCAAAGCCGTTTGAAATGGCGTTACCTGTTTCAGAACATCCAGAGAACATTATATAAACATAATATTTACAAATTGATAAAAGAAAATGTTCCCTCCACATTTGCATAATTAATTAACAAAAATTACAACCTTTTTTAAAGTATATTACAGTATTATTATTGTTTTATTTTATATATCAAGTGGAGTGACATGTGGCCAGGTGTTGACCCATACTAGGAATTTGTGCTCTGCCTTTAACCCATCCTAGTACACGTACTCAGCAGTGAGAAGGGTCAAGGGTCAAAGGTGGAGAGAGCACTGGTTTTTCACTAACCCCACCCAACACATTATTTTTCACATACTGCACATTCTTGTTTCTCCTCTAAGCCCCGCCACATTTGTACAAAATTCTTTATTCTAAAAAGGCAAGGTGAGCTCTGATTGGCCAGCTATCCAATGCACTGTGATTGGCCGAATACCTCAAGCTTCTGATGGAAATGTTAAACCCCTTGCCAGTGTTGCCAACTATTTCCAATGAAAAGTAGCTAAAGCCTGCCCGAAAAGTAGCTAAATGTTGCCAGATGACGTCACGCACTAATTTGCATATCAGTGATGTCATTGTGTAGTATCTGACAAGCGTAAGCCCGTCATGTCTCTCTGAGGCGCCGTGTTAGATGAACGTGTTTCTATGTAACTACATGCTGCAGTGTTATTCCACTACAACACACTTGAATAAACTCATAGTTCAGAGACATTGCCTCTTCATCAGTACGCTTGCTAAATATTGACCCATACAATATTGCCACAAATATCCTTCTTTTATTGAAGTGTACAGTGTGTTTGATCTGAACTGCCAGAGCTGTGTGTGTGTGTGTGTGTGTAAACAGAGAATCAGATTACAGCAGTTCATCTATAAAGGGGGTAAACTCAGACACACCCGGGTCACGTGATGCACCCAGAAAACACCAACAGGAGTGTTTGAGTTCTGTGTGTGTGTGTGTGTGTGTGTCAGAGGAGTGTGTGATTCTCCAGATCTGTCAGATCTTACCATGTGCTCTGGTTAATCTGAACAGGATTAATTTAGGGACTAGTTTAAATATGCTGTGTGTTCAACCGAGTGACCTCGCTTGACCTGTTTATGAAAGGAGTGTGGAAACAGTGTGAGGTGGAGGAGGATTCTCTGAAATACGCTGAGTACACACACTCTTTAATAACTCCTGCAGGAGATCTCCATCTCAACACATCACCCAAAACATTCAGAATCCTGAAAGACAGCGAGTGAAAGGCTTCCTGGAATAATCAAAAGTCACGGATGAGCTTAATCCACTCCATTCACTGACCACGACTGACCGGATCAGCAGGGTTTACCACAGGACACAAGCAATCTGACCATCAGACAGAGAAAATTTACCCTTACAGTTTTTAATATTTTATTTTTATACGTATTTTCTTTTGTTAATCTTATATCAAGTTAAACTGAATGAAAATGAGAAATACTGTCTACACACATTTACATTACATTTTTGGTTATTTTTTTATTTCAAGTTTATTTTTAGTTTTAACAAAGAGTAATAACGAGAATTTGTTTTTTTAAACCTAAATATATGGAGAGGAAAATATATTTGCAAATGCTTCAATATACATTTATATATTTACATTCTTTAACACATAAAAATGGGTAAAAAATATGAACTGTTAAAAAGTTTATTTAGAATATTTTGAATATATTTAGCCAAATTTGGCCATTTTAAAACGTGGGTTCATTCAGTATGAGTCTCCTGTACACTGAAAGATGAACTATATTTTGTAAAGGTGCTTCATGGTAACTGTTTTACACGCGCAGGAGGCAGGAGCTGTTTACAAACTCGCTTTATGATTAAAGGCAGGCTCAGACAAGACTGTCTAATTACCAATTCTCATAAAAACACTGCGTGGAAAGGGCGTGGCCTTTACGCGCAAGCCCCGCCCCTCGTCTGACTGACGCGCGCAAGATTGCGTGTGGAGGGGCGTGGACTCCGCACTCGTAGCCCCGCCCCTCGGCTTGATGGACGTGTGCGCTTGAGTCCTCTGGAGAAAATAATCGCAAAGTGTTCGCTATGGATGACGCGTCCAAACGCGCGCTGCTCAGCCCGGTGTGATTACCGGATTATCAGTGTCCCGCGGGAGAACGGAGCTGGCCATTGCTGTGCCGGCGTTTGAAAAGTTTCTCTTACGTAACGCGCGGGACAAAGGCGTTCGGGTCGCGTCGCGTCCATGCGGCACCGCGGAGCGTCTGTGATTGTGAATGGAGTCGCGGAGCTCTGAGGTCTGATCATGGAGCAACGCAACGGGACGCGACGCTCCAATCTCCCGCAGCTGCGCATCAACGCGCCGAGCACCGCCAGAGAGAGAGCGGCCAGGTAACAGCGCACTGCTCACTACCCCCAGCGTACAGCACTCTCACTGCTCAGACTAAACATTTTACTGTTTATGAACACCTTTCTTTGATGGAATTAAATATGACGAGTGGAAACACACACACACACACACACGAGACAGGTGTCAGTTTCCCAGGTGTGTCCTGATGACACACAGATCTTTCTTCAGGCTCTTTAAAAGGCTTAATTCGCCTTAAAAGGTCTTAAAAAGATGTCCTGGTATCACACAGAATGTATTGCAAAATTAGACTTTTTTCCAGTAGAAATATCTAAACACATCAAAATGGAAATGCATTTACTCATGAAGCCTTGTCTTGAGAGAAATAAATACATAAATAAAAATAAAGTTGAGACAAGAGTGAGTGGGGAATAATATTTGAATAATATTTGAATGGAAGATATTTCTTCCTGTTTTAGTCACTGTAAACTCAGTCTGAGCATGCCTTAAAAAATGAATAAACTTGATATTCTCTCTCTCTCTCTTTCTCTCTCTCTCTCTCTCTCTCTCTCTCTATATATATATATATAATATTATTTTTATTATTAGATATACCATTACAATATATAGGTAATATAGTTATGAATATGAATTATAAAATGATATATTGCAGTGTAATGATAGTGTTGTTCATCTGTAAATCATCCAGGTGTATTTTTCTAACTTGGTCTCAGATCTATGTTCATAGGCGTGTTAGTGTATGGTTTGTGTTTATCTGGTTAGCTGGTTAACCCGTCTGTAAACGGGGTCACATGACTCACTCACCTGTTTCAGTGTGGATCCGTACGGCTTCGAGCGCTCCGATGACTTCGACTACGAGTCCTACGAGGAGCTGATGTCCGAGTATCTGGCCGTTCTCACCAGACGCTCCATCAAGTGGTCCAAGCTTCTGCAGGGCAAGAGACGAGTGGACCGTAACCTGAAGGGTGTGTTTGAGTACCACCATCATCATCACCATCACTATCATCATCTTCAGTCAAAACCTAGTTTTTTATGTTCTACAGAATGAAGAAAGTCACTGTGAAATTCAATTAATGTTTTTTATATAAATATATGATTATTATGTATATATATATATATATATAAGAATTTACTTTTAATTTATAATTTGTTAAATTTTTTTAACAATATTAATACGCAATATATTACCTTATTTTTATTAATATTATTAAGTACTATTAAATGTGTATAGAATGCATTTATAATATTTCAAATATATTGACATATATAGAAAGTGAATGACGGAAAAATATACAATGTTAAAAATTATTTAAATAAATAATATCTTATTATTATAGTTATTAGTAGTTGAGCTATAAAGCTGTTTAATAACATGTAATATAGAAATGATATGTTACAATATTCAATATTTCATATGTAATTTGTTAATATTGTTAATGAATCCTGAAGTGAGTTGTTCATTGACACAGCGTCTGAGATGACCTTTGGATCTGAGAGCTCTGTTAGTGAACAGCTGAGGGACGGACCGCTCATTCATCAGCTTGCTTTCTTCTTGCTTTCATAATAGTTCTTTATTCAGTCTTTTGATTCTGAGAAATGTAAACAGGTGTGTCCTACAACACTGCTGATTGTTATTCTGCTGTGTGTGTCTCTGTGTGTGTGTTTCTCTCTCTGTGTGTGTGTGCGTGTTTCTCTCTCTCTGTGTGTGTGTGTGTGTGTTTCTCTCTCTCTGTGTGTGTGTGTGTAGTGAAGCGGTACGTACGGAAGGGCGTCCCAAACGAGCACCGTCCTCTGGTGTGGATGACGGCGAGCGGAGCGCAGGAGCGTCTGGAGAAGAACCCCGGCTACTATCAGTCTCTGCTGGACGCTCAACATGACCCCAGACTAGTGGAGACCATCCGCACCGGTCAGACTCTCTCTCTCTCTCACACACACACACACACACACACACAGGTGGACTTGTATGTCTTCTGGTCTGTGGGTTAGTCAGCTAATGGATGTTAGTTATAATGTTTCTTCTGTATTGTGTGGTTTTCTGCAGATCTGCACAGAACTTTCCCAGATAACGTTTACTTCCGTAAGTCTGCGGATCCGTGTCTGCAGAAGGAGCTGTTTAACGTGCTTCTGGCGTACGGACAGCACAATCAAGCAGTCGGGTACTGTCAGGTACGGCCACATGATCACACCCCTTGAACATGAACTCAATGTGTCCAGGTCAATCACTGAATCAGTCGAGATCAGGGGAATCAATCATGTTCAGATCAATCCATAGTGTTTCGGATTAATCAGTTTCAGTCGTGTTTTTGATGAATCAGTCGTGTTCAGGCGGATCAGTCGAGTTCTGGTGAATCAGTAGTGTTCAGGTGAATCAGTTGTTTTTTGGTGAATCAGCCGAGTTCAGATGAATCAGTTGAGTTCAGGAGATTCAGTCATGCTCAGGCAAATCAGTTGTGTTCAGGTGAATCAGTTTTTTTGATGAATCAGTCGTGTTCAGGCAACTCAGTCGTGTTTAGGGGAATCAGTCGTGTTTAGGGGAATCAGTCGTGTTCAGGGGAATCAGTCGTGTTCAGGGGAATCAGTCGTGTTCAGGGGAATCAGTCGTGTTCAGGGGAATCAGTCGTGTTTAGGGGACTCAGGCGTTTTTTTTGATGAATCAGTCATGTTCAGGTGGATCAGTCGTGGTCAGGGGAATCAGTCGTTTTTTTGATGAATCAGTCGTGTTCAGGGGAATCAGTCGTGTTCAGGGGAATCAGTCATTTTTTTGATGAATCAGTCGTGTTCAGGGGAATCAGTCGTGTTGAGGGGAATCAGTCGTGGTCAGGTGAATCAGTCGTTTTCAGGGGAATCAGTCGTGGTAAGGTGAATCAGTCGTGTTCAGATCAGTGTCTGATGGGACATGTAGAGTTGGTGTGTCAGTCATTGTTTCAGTTTGTTTATCCAGTGTAAAGTTTGCATGGTATTTTCAATGCAAATGATTGAGTGACTGATGGAGCGGTGTTTCTCTCTCAGGGAATGAACTTCATCGCAGGTTATCTGCTCATCATCAGTAAGGACGAGGAGATGTCGTTCTGGCTCATGGAGGCACTGCTGGACAGAATCCTGCCAGGTGTGTTTCTGTTTCCTCCTGACCAGTGCTTACTCATGTGAACACACACACTATCATTAGAGGTCACGGAGTGTGTGTGTGTGTGTGTGACACGAGCAGATGTATTCTGAGCTCACGTCTATGAATAAACTCAGCTCAGGTCACATGGTCTGATCCTACTGCACTTCCTGTTCCTGCTAGAGCTCAGATCCATCATGCTGTGTGTGTGTGTGTGTGTGTGTGTGTGTCTGTGTTTACTGAGGCGTATTTTAAAAACTTGCATTTTTTTTTAAATCAAGTTAATATTTGAATGAATAAATATGAATAATTTTTTTTGTTTATATTTTAATTTTATTGAAAATCGTAATTGTTTAGATAAATATTTTTATTATAAAATATATATTTTTTGGCATTTCAAATTAAGTTAATTATAATATAATATAAATTATAATATATAATATAATTAAAATATTATATAATTAAATAATAATTAATTTTAGCATTTTAAGTTACTGCTAATTAACTCATTTTAATTGTTTAACATTAATATAATCTTTTTTGTGTTTTTGTCATTAGAATTTTCAATATCGATTATGTTTTCATCATTTTATTTAATTTTTGAACATTTTAGCTAGTGTTTTTAGTATTTTAATTAAATGTTATGTTGTGCTTTTTATTTATAAAATGTTGTTTTAAGTAGCTTTATTTAAATTTTTTATGATTAATGAAATGGTTTAAAAGGTGACCGCAGGGCCCTGGTTGAGAAGCTTTAGATGCTCCTCGTGAAGCAGTGGAACTACTGTAAGAACTATAAAAGACTGCTAATCAGACGGTGACCTCTGACCTCCTCAGATTACTACACGCCGGCCATGCTGGGCCTGAAGGTGGATCAGGAGGTTCTGGGCGAGCTGGTCCGGGTCAAGGCCCCGGGGGTCTGGAGGCTCCTGCAGGATCACGGGGTGATGTGGACTCTGGTGGTCTCTCGCTGGTTCATCTGCCTGTTCATTGATGTTCTGCCGGTGGAGGTGTGACACTGTCTCACTCACTACTTCTGTTTCTAGTCAAGAAATCTCTTCAAGTGAAGATGTAGCTGATCTGATTGAAGAGTTTGGTGAGACGGGAGGAGTGTTGATGCCGTGTCTGTGTTTCTCAGACGGTTCTGCGGGTCTGGGACTGTCTGTTCTACGAGGGATCTAAGATCCTGTTCCGTGTGGCTCTGACGCTGATCCAGCATCATCAGGACGAGATCCTTCAGGCCCAGAACCTGCCGGACGTCTGCGAGCGCTTCAAACTCATCACCAGAGGAGCCTTCGTCGAAGACTGCCACGCCTTCATGCAGGTACTTCCTGTTCCTGAAATCGTTCTAAGATACTGGTTCACTGCTCAACAATCATCTCTGATTATTATCAGTGTTAGAAAGAGTTGTGCTGCCCAATATTTTTGAGGAAACCATGATATAATTTATTTGAAAAAGTTCAGAAGAACCGTGTTTATTTGAAATAGAAACATAAGAAATATCTGTTACTTTTGATCCATTTAATGTGTTCTTTTCTAAAAAATATGCACTACTGTTGAAAAGTTTGAAGTCTGCACTCTTTATTTATTTCTTTAAGAAAAGAAAGAAAAAGACTTTTATTGATTGAGGACACATTAAAAATGGCAGCAAAGACGTTTAGGATGTAATAAAAGATTTGTTTCAAATATGATTCAAGTATTCAAGATTTGCTTCTCATCAGACTCATGAAGAATGAGTCTGCATTTCCATTCAGACCAACAGTAAGAGTCCAGGCAGAACCATAACGATTTATTTGGAGGTCAGCGTTGAACGTCTTGGGATTCGTTTCAGTCGACTGAGACACAATAACTTTATCCACAGAGCACTTTCAGAGTCAGAACTGTACAGGATGCTCTGAGCTGTGTCACACTTTACAAACCCTACAGAGAGCGGCTGATCTCATGCTTCTTGTTCTTCTTCAGAGGATCTTCAAGGAGCCCGGGACTCTCTCCAGGTCTACTCTCGTTAAACTGCGTGAGAGCTGCCGGTCTCGGATCATGGCCGGAGAATCCTGACGCTCACACATTCCCTCTCAGAGTGACTCTCAGACTCTCATAAAGATGTATTTTCTTACGTTTGTAGAGATTAGTGTAGATGTAGAAGAATCACAGATGCTGGAATACTTCCTCTTCCTTAGTCTAAGACCAATAATACTGTGACTTGAGCTCTTCCAGACTGTGTTTGATCTCCAGCAGCTTCCCGAGGTCACTCAGCTCCGACTCACTACATACAGATATAGACATAGATCATATTTGTCTACAAAACTAATTTAAATAATTTATGCAAACATCTTAGAAAAAAATAAAAAGATCTTCATAAACTCAGTGTCCAAACAGTGTTGTTATTGTTGAGTGGAACTATTATATATAAACTTAAAAATAAAAAAATTATAAATATATATATATATAAATATATTTTTTGCATTTTTTAGTTTTGTTTTAATAAAATAAAATGTTATGTGTTACATTTGAGGTGTTTAGCTTTATATCTTAGAAATAAATTCTGCATTATAATATATTAAAACGGATTTTAGATTTGTAATTGTAATATATTTTGCAATATTCGTTTTTTTTAATCATAATAAAGTTCTATGAAAACTTTACACATCTAGCGATAGCAAACTCTTCAAGCATCAGTGTGTGTATAAACACACGTATAAACCCTGTAGAAGCAGCACACACGATGTGTTTCATTAATCAAACACTGAGCAGTGGAAGTCATTATTTATTTATTAACTTCAAACCCTGAAGCATAAAAATAAGCAAACATTCACTACAAAAATAACAGCCCAGCAGCAGTCATGTGACCCGACGACATGCAGCCGACCAATCAAATCACAGGATCCTCGAACCCACCAGACATACCGGCGTGCTTCATCATCATCATCATCACTGTCAGGGATCTGCTGCTGATGATGAAGATGAAGACATCACTGACATGCTTGAGATATCTTAGAAAGCACAGGATATAGTTACAGACTCACATTCATTCATTTCCCTTTTCACTCCAGCAACAAACCGAACCTTCATCATCATCATCATCATCAGTTTGTAAGGTTCAGGTTCACACAGCATCACTGCACCGGTGTCTGTCATGAAGCACCGCTCCAGATCAAATCAGACTTCAGATCAAACTGTGTGTGTGTGTGTGTGTGTGTGGAGGATCATGGGTAACTCACCAGCAGCTCTATTCAGGTTTCATTATCCAAGTAACAAGAAGAAACATTAATTATTTACATCAGGTGTCATTTAATGCCAGCTCTCTCTCTCTCACACAGAGCTCATCAGATCTAGATGTGATCATAAACAACCTCATCTCTCTTCAGGTTTATATTGTAAATACAAATAGTTTAGTATGTTTATGTAGCCATTTGAACTATGGGGCGTTAAACACACACACACACACACACACACACACACACGATCTGATGACATAAACAGTTTTTTACATAAAGCCAATAAAAATCAGTACAAACACTAAAATCTTGAGTATTTTAGAATAAATGAGCATGGGAAGTGTGTGTGTGTGAGAGCAGAAATACCAAACAAAACTCTAACATTGAAGATAAACCTCACTCATGCTGAAGATACACTGTTCATGTTATTTGTCTGTTTCGATTATGTTTTGTTGTCAGGCCACAGGAAACAGTCCATGTCTATTCATAACTACCCACAAGAACACTAGAAGAAAGATAGAAAGAAAGTCTTGGTTGTTTGAGAGTCAAGGTGTGTCCGGTTTGTGCTGAACGCCTGGACTCCAACAATCATCATCATTACACACACTCCCACACACACACACACACACACACACACACACTCCTGTAGTGTCTCCATGTGTTCTGGGGTCTCTCTCTTCATAGGTG
>JAUCMT010000001.1:1785804-1819214 GCA_032357475.1 Enteromius thamalakanensis
TGGCGCCCGCAGCAACACTACAGACAGAATCATAGCTCCGCCTTCTTTCTTTGTGGAAACATTTGGGTGGTGTTTGATAATAAACCAAATCTGTGATGTAGAAAAGTTGGGTGTCATAACTCTTAAAGAGAATATTTCTTTGGTTTTAAGACTTTAGTCAACGTAAGGGATCTTATCTCTGTATTAACAGCTGATAACACTCCAAAGAGAAAGAAAAGGTGCATTGGAGCTCATGCTGCGCTGCGCAGACCGATCGGTGAGATTAGCTGAAAGCTGTTGGGAAGGAGCTGAAAACTGAGCTGTCAAGTCGGACACGTTGGGGGTCTTGTTGCTTCCTCAAACATGGCAGATCCATGGCGTTTGCCTACTTTATTGCAGATGAACTGGCACAACGCAGCACATGCAAGTGAAGCAGCAACTACAGATTTCAGCATCAATCAGTGTTGACCACATTACATTAAATGTCTGTGACATTTTAGTTATTTCATAAAAAATGTTCTTAAATATGCAGCTGAATACTATAAGTGGTCTTATAGAAAGAAAGAAGTACACTCATGCACAAATCCAATATAAAGAATTTAAGGGAAAAAATGTACTGCAGTCAAAAGATTGTAAACTATTTACGAAATGGCATCCAAATTGATTTGATATGCAATTATATGGATTAAAGCACGAAACACTCGTGATCATCGTCATGTGGTGAATGTGGCCAATCATGAGGAGCTGTGACGTCATCACAGCCTGGTGCAGTCGCTCCTGAAATGCTGCGCTGGCTGAGCACTTTTGTTTAAAACAAGTAAAAATATCTGCCAGTGGGGTAAGAAAAATCATTCAAAGACGCATTGGTTGCCTGATGTTTGGAAATGCAAACGTAGGAGATGGGTATAGAGATGTTTGTACCAAATCATTTTGATGAAGGCATTTCAGAATTTTTAAAACAATATTCAAGATGGGGTGTGGCGCAATGGTTTGTTACGTTATCCAGTCACATGATCTGTTGAGGCAGTCACATGACTTTCTTTGATGCACTTTGATGAATGAATTCAGTTCGTGTGCTTCCATTCTAGTTATAGTGTAGGTTTTCTTATTGGATACAGAAGTGTTCAAACTCAATTGAGCACATTTTATTTTGATGCACGACTTTAGGGTGCATGTTTTGTTTTTGTCATGCAATATCCCAAAAATTGCGTAAGAGTAGGTGGATGGAAACATGGCTAGTATCTGTGTTTTGTGCCTGAGGAGGTACTCGTGATTTCCTGAATGTTTCCAATGAAGTATTTAAAAACAAAACAAACCACCGACCGTCTTTTTAATATCCTCGAAGATTTCTCTGGCCTCCTCGTAACTGCAGCGCTCCTCAACACACTCACGCTCCATGTTTCCCTTCTTAAACTCCTCAAACATGGTGTTGGCACGCCGGGGCCGGCTCAGGACCTGACTAGCATCTCGACTGTGGAGGAAGACTGGAGAAACACATCATCATCATCAAAGCCTTCCTCCTGATAGCAGCAGAATGGCCGAGTGTTGAGAAACACACCAGACATGACCATTAGCACGCTCAAACTCACTCTGACATTGATAAGGCCTCAAACAACAAACCTTTAGGTCAAAAAAGACAAACACCAGTCACTCTGAAGACAACGCACTCACCTTCTGATCTCACACGCTGTATTAGAAACAAGCAGAGAAAGTTCCAGAAGACCCAAGACATTGTGGTTTATCAGCGTTCAGCTCTTTCACATTAGAGGATCGTCAGAAAACAGACAGAAGGTCAATGAACTGAGCGCTGGGAGGGAGAGAGACGGGAACAGGGGGAGGAGAAACTGACAAGAGGATAAAGTGAAAAGAACCAGCGTTTACACTCAAGACATGTGGGATATTTCAGAGCCGAAGCTCTCCGTTGAGTTCATTTGATGTTTTCTACACAAACACGCAGAAGATTATCAGGCTCTGTTTCTCACACAGAACATTAATATAAACTCAAACGAGGGCTCTTGTATTTAAGGGATTCTGGAAGAGTCTAATCCTAATGCAATAACTTCTATTAATTTAGGAGATGCCATTTGCAACGAGGAATACAACAAACAGATGATCTTAAAGGGCTGGTGATGATGCAATGGTGATTAATGGTGAACATCTTGTTAGTCATTAGTAGGCGTTCTAAACTTTCCGTTGCTTTTAGTTTGACTGTAAGGCCACGCAATATGATTTTTATACTAATATTAGACACATTTAACTTTCATTGAAACTTTTTGAAAATTTAGCATCTGGCCGTCGCAGCTAGTTAGGACAAACCCTCAGATTAACATGGAAAAGATACCCTGTATCACGTATAGTTAGGACACAGTGTTAAGATACTGATGCTGGTGGGCAGGGCCTAGGGTGAGAAGAACACTATTGGTGGATGTATTGCTCTGAAGGTGTGTTTAAGCAAATGTTTGTGACTCTTATGGCTGGTTTTGTGTTTCAGGGTCATATATCTGACTATTAATGTACACAAAACATACAGAATGTCAGACCTCTGACCTACACAGGGTCACCTCTGGTGTATGATTAGCAATGTCGGCACCAGAAAATCAATGCTGTTTCAGTTAATGACTGCCTAAACATCCCTCAAACACACCAGAATGATCCCTGACACCAACACACATGAAGATGCATGAAAGACAACAGAAGACTCAGAATGAGTGTTTTATTTCGTAGCTCGTGACAGACACTAATCGTGAGCAGTCGGCGATCCAGGGGCGTTCCTCACCACCTCCAGCCAGTTCAAGAAGTTGGCCACATTGGTGTAAATCCCGTAGTGCCCGGGCTGACCGCAGCCTCTACCCCAGGACACCACGCCCGTCAGGAAGGCTGTCCCCTCGTAGCGGGTGACCAGGGGACTGCCGTCATGTCCCCTGCAGGACTCCTGGCTGCCCTCGGCGTACCCCGCACAGAACATGTTAGCCGTGATGTTGACGGCGCTCTTCTCTGCACACTGCGCTGTGGTCATCACGGGGACAGCTAGCCGCTGCAGTGTGGAGGATGAAGGTGCTTTCAGGCCCCTGGACGGGTGGATGTTGTCCGCTGAGGTTCGCTTGCCCCATCCGCTGACCGTGTGGAAGCGGACCAGTGCTAGCTCGTTTTGTGCCAGCTGTGGCGTCGGTAGACAGACGGGCACGGCGTATACGGAGCGCTTGGCTTCTCCACGCAGCTGTAGAAGAGCCAGGTTACTGTCCAGCGACACGGGGTCATACTTCTCATGGATGACCACACGAGCCACATCATACGCCTCCTCTGAGCCGTCCATCACATCCAGGTCATGATCACCTGAGGACAAGACCGGGAACAAAACCATTCTTCTCAGTACATATCTATGCTGATATACAGAGAAGAATTGGAAAGTTTCACTCAGTTTCAAAGCAGCATCACAGAAAATGAGAGTTCTTGCATATTATATGCTTTCCTTTCTAAGTTTAATATCCCATACTCTCAGATTCCTTCATGTTATTTTACTTTCTTTATTATCATGTTAATTGCTTTTGTCTATTGTTTCGACTTCACAATCCAAAATAATAGAAACACTTCAGAGACCTGTGATAACCTTCAGACGCTTCATGTCCTTCTGATGAACGCAGTGAGCAGCGGTCACCACCCAGTTATCGTCCAGAAGAGCCGCTCCACACAGACTCTCACCGTTATAATCGATCAACACCTGAGACGAATAATCAAAAACATCACAGTCATCAGTCGCTCGCTCTCGGGCCGCTGTGATGCCTCGTACACATTTACTGTTACCTGCCAGGGACAGTGGCCTCTGGGGCAGTGAATTCCACCCACAATCTGTTTTTGGGAATGAACAATGTTTTTCTGAAGTGGAACCTTTCCACACGGATATTCCACTGCAGAGGAAAACACAACATTTGAACTGAAAAAGGATGAATAGTGGACTGTTGGCTCGACAAAGAGATGTTTTATATGCTTTGTTTACTAACAGCTTACTTACTTAGTCTATCTGTGAAAGTGACGTGCCAAATTTCTATTCTGGAACAAAATTCAAACTTTGGCAATTATAATCTGATGTGCTTTATTTAGTGTTTAATGTGAGGTTTTTTTATATTATGTGACAATTATAGTCATACTGAAATCTATAAGAGATCATGAGGATAAAGCAGAAATATATGTTAAAACTAAGAGCTCAATGCAAAGTGTTCTCGGCTGTTGATTAACGTTGCTTGTGTAAAATGAAAACATGGTGTCACTAAAGAACAGAATTAGCACTGAAAAAATGTGGACACAGTTATTATTGTGCCTGACCTTATTAAATATGCATTTATATCAGTTTCCTTTCAGACACAAAAAATTATGGTATGAGAGTATTAAAATTAATCATGCAATGTGATTTACTACCGTTTGAACCCAATGTCAAATTACTGGTATTTGTGCTACCCATTAAAGGCCAAAAAAACATGTTATGCTAATTCTACTCTTGGTAGATTTGCTGGTCATTATGGAAATAAGATGTTGTGTCTGTGTTCTTTAAAAAGCACATTTTCAGTAAACCACCCTCAGAATTCTCCTACTTTTATGGGATTCTGAAGGTCTGTAAAGTTTTTTCTGTTTTTATTCTCATAAATGCAGGACTCTTCTCACCTTCAGCAACACAAGACATCCCATCAGCCCCTAGCACGTATCCTGCGGCGCAGCTGCATTCGCGTCTAGGTCCAGAATCATTGCAGAACTGTTCACAGCCTCCGTTCACATACTGACACTTCAGTGTCTCCTCAAACCCTAGCAGCCAACACAACTGCGTTATCCGAGGTTTCAGCACAGATTGCGCGAGTCCTGACCTTCACCTACCCTTCTCACAGTATTTTCCTTCGAAGCCCTCGGGACACAGGCAGTAGTAGGTGCTGGCCAGATAGATGCACGTGCCATTGTTCTTGCATGGATTGGTCAAGCAGGGCTCCTTATCTTATTCATAAATAATGACATGCAAAAGATTAAGGGAGTAGCTACTAACACAACAACCCCTACACTACCAATCAAAAGTGTCTGAACAGTAAGATTTTTAATGGTTCTTAATAAAGTATTTTTACCACTGTCATTATAAAAATAACTGAATAACTGCTTGTGGAAACTGTTGTTTTTTGTGTCACATTAAATTTTACACGATTTTAAACTTACTGGAGTAACTCAACCAAAACTGTTTCTGCAAAAGAGAACAAGACAAATTCACAAACATTAAATCAAAAATAAAATATCATAAAATAAACAACAAAACGATGAGTGACGTACCGTCTTCGTGTCGTCTTCGAAAACTTCGCGCGCTTCCTCATAGTCGCAGATTTCTTCGATGCACTCGCGCTCCAGATTCCCGCGCTTCATCTCCTCAAGGAAGCCGGAGTTCGCGCGCCTGACCCGCTGCAAGACCGCGCTGGCGCCATCTTTATCTAGAAACACTGAAAACAGCGGGAACCAGAGGTAATTTGAGTTATTTAATTCGCTGTCTCTAATGATAAACGAGCGACGCTACGCTCACGAGCAGTCCCGTTAGAACACAGCCGGTTATAACGGAAGCGTTTGAGTACGTGTCGCGTCGCTCGCAGCTCTTTCGGTGTTGTTTCGTGTTCTTACCGTCGGCGGATCCGTGAAGGACCAGGACACACAGAAACACAGCAGCGAGAGTGTTCATGTTCACCGAGGCTCCTCAGAACAAACTGAGCCGCTCGATCCGGAGCAAAGGGCTGTTTTCACTGTGGTCCGAGACCCCTCACGAGCACACACACATACACAGTAAATACACCGTTACTGCCCATCCTTTTCATGTTAGATAGCACTATCAAAACTACCCTCTATTAGAAAATATTCGGTATAGAAACATTTGGTATAGAAAATACCAAACTTCAGCCTTTTTATATCCTTAAATCACTTTTGTATGATTTATAAACATTTTTTATGAGACCAAAAACACTAGGACTAAACGGACTGGTATCTAGCCTATCTGTTATTAGTTACATTTTTTGGTGATCTGATCAAAAATTGGTCAGCCGAGATGCTCATCACCAGCTTTCTTAAAGACTTTTTCTTCATACACACTTCATCACTTCTGCACAAATCTTCAGAACACAAAATCTGTAGAAATAATCAATGATGTCAGACGCTGTGTTCAGCAGATTTTACAAACTTATAATCCAAAATGTAAAAACATGCAATCTTCTCCACTCTACTTTAATTTTTAATTTTTCAGATCGAAAGTGTGTGTTCTTTAATGTTCTCTGATGGTCACAGCATGTCACAAGTTAAATTAATTCCCGGGTCATAGTTCATCGAAGTTGAACTTTGGAATGCTGAATTCGCATGTGCTGCTGTACACACACAGGCAAACCCAATAAACACAGATCATTTACACGCTACTGTATTATTTATTTGTGAATGAGGTAATGATGGATAAAAATATCACACACAGAAGAAAATCAGACATGATCAAGCATAAATAGGAAATAAGCTGTGCATTAACGCTTCAAAAATTGTATTTTAGTTAAGCGCATAATTTTTTTTATGCTCATCTTTTGAACTAATGCACATCTTATGTTTCTGTGTTTTTAAGCAATATCCCAAAATTTGCATTAAAAATAGATGCATCTATATGTAAAATTAAATCCGACATGATCAAACATAGATAGAGGATTGTGCTGCAGCTGTGGAGTTGGTTGTCTGTTGTTGGATCCACTGCAGGTAGTTGGAGATGCGGGTGTAAATGCCGTAGTAGCCTGGTCGGGCGCAGCCTCTGCCCCAGCTCACGATGCCCAGCAGGAAGGTGGTGTCCCTGTAGAGGGTCACCAGAGGCCCTCCGCTGTCCCCTTTACATGAGTCCTGCTTGCCCTCGAAGTATCCGGCGCAGAACATGTTTCTGGTGAGCGTGACGTTGCTGACCTCGGTGCACTCCTGCGTGCGGATGCGGGGCACCTGCAGGCGGCGCAGTAAGCGTGACGTGGGTCCGTCCTCGCTGCGTTTGCCCCAGCCGCTGACCGTGTGCTTGCTGACAGCCCACAGCTCGCGCTCGGCCATGTCTCGCAGCGGCAGGCAGACGGGGACGGCGTAGGTGTCGTAGGTGATGGGTTTGCTCAGACGCAGCAGGGCGATGTCGTTGTCTGAGGTCTCGGATACGTAGCCTGGGTGTGTTAGCATCTGCTCCACCTGGATCACCTGCTCTGTGCCTTCCTCCACCTCGATGTCATGCTCACCTGAGTCAAGACAGCACATACAATAAAGTGGAACCTCTGAATAGTGTGCTGCAGCCGTGACGTGCACTGTATGCATTTATTTTTACTTGCTCAATGACTCCCAAACAATTCGTTCAATGATTTGATTTTCCGAATCGCTCCTTTGTGTGGTACTAATCTGCCACTGCAATGATTTGTGTACAGTGTTACCATAGAAACAGATATTTTACAGCTCGAAAAGAGTAAAGAGACACCTAGTGGTGAAGAATGAATCTACATTTTCATTCAGACCAACCAGAAAACAAATATGCTAACGTCATCAAGAAGCGACTTGGGATTAAATGCATTAAGTGCATTTTGCTTGAAACAAGTAACATTATCTCCCAGTGGGATAAGGAAAGTACTCTAAAAACAAGATTATTTTTCTCACACCGCTGAGAGATATTTAACTAGTTTTATTCAAAAGTCACCTAATTTAGTTTTTCCTCTGGAAACAAGACAAAATATCTCGCAGCGTTGTGCTTATATGGTAAATGCAGCTTTAAATGTTAGATATTTTGACTATGAACCAGACAAAAATACTGCGTAAGATACCAGGCCAGTAGGTGGCGCTGTCAGCTCGTGAAGAAACTACGCTAAATTCCTGTAGACTGAATACTTAATACTGTACACATACGAGCATGATGTCACTGTTTTATTTTGCGAGATGCAAATTATTTACAGTAGATAGTACGGCTGTATACGGATATATATTTGCGCATCTCGTCGGTAAAGCTGGTTCTTTGATTAAGGAACTGGCGGTCCGATAAAAACAGCTGATGGAGATTTACTGCTAATCAAAGAAGCAGCTTTACTGACGAGATGCGCATGAATATATCTAACGATTCATATCAGCCCTAGTAGATAGGATGCCTGAAAAAACTGCTAGCAGATATGAAGCAGACAGTCCGCTAATACTCCGACTGCTAGTTGACATGTTAATAGAATTGTTAATAGAATGTAATTCTATGCATAGAATTCTATTCTAATTCTGATCATTTCGTTTATGCTCTGTCCCGAGAGCGACCGTACCTGCAACTATCGTGAGTGACTTGACCTTGAGTTTTTCCAAACAGTGTGCGGCTGTGAGGATCCAGGTGGGTTTGTAGATCACACCTCCACAGAAACCCTTCGGACCGTACTTCAGCAACACCTGTCCACACACACACACACACACACACACACACACAGACGTCTGAGGTAGAGTCCAGTATGACCTGTGACCAGCTGGGTTCTGTGATGGTGACCGCCGCTACCTGCCATGGACAGTGACCTCTAGGACATTCTGCTCCACCAACGATACGAGATCTCATGGTGTCCTTAAGATTCATAGCAGCACCTCCACCCAGAAGAGGAACCTTCCCACACGGGAACGTCTCTGGAACAAGAGTTTGAAGCTCTGTGATACACAATACTGCATTCCTGCTGTGTTATATAGAAACTAATGTGTTACTTTTGCGTTTGATTCAAATCTAAACTAAAATGTGGAGTTTCTCTACATGGGCTGTTGTTGAATGCTTGAGTGTGTTTTAGTTGATATGGATATGTTTTATTTCCATTATGTTTTTTGTGTTTTAGGTTTTGATTGTGACGCACTTTGGGCATTATGAGTATATATATATATATATATTTTTTTTTGGGATTGTTTCAAGCAAAACTAACAAAATTTGATAACCCAAAATATCTTATCATTTTTTACTTGAAATAAATGCCTCCTAATTGAAGAATTTGTAGTATTCTAGAAAATGACATTAATACTGAGTGTATTTATGCATTGCCTCGATGCTGAATGCTATTCTCCGCTAGCTGTCACCTGATTGTGTTCTGTGTTTATCTCACCGTGGGTCAGGCACTTCTGACCGTCTGGCCCTAAGAAATATCCGTCGGCACAGGAACAGTTCCTCCGAGCGCCCTCCTCCACGCAGAAGTGCTCGCAGCCGCCGTTATCATGCAAGCAGGAGTCAGGGACGTCTTTAATCGCTGAGGAGTGGATAAAAAACATCTGAATCAGGAATGTGCTCGTTCTCTAGCTTCAAGGACATGACGGTTACCACACCACTCTCTCTGAACTCTGTTTAGTACAGCACAGTTAGGAGTGTTTCTGAAGCAACATGTAAAGCCTTCCTCCCAGGAGCAGTGAAAAACACTTTTCTAGACAAGATTTATTTTTCTTGTTTCCAGCCAACAATATCTACATATTCCTAAATAAAGAAGGAATTTTGAGGCAATAAAAAACAACCTTTTTGTTCCTTAGTATTTTTGTCAACTGTAAATATTGGAATACAAATTCTGGAATACAGATGCGTTTACTTGACAGTTATAACCTTATTGGTTGTTATATTATATGGTACCATATGTTTTACTTCACTAGAAAACCCTTCTTGATTTAAGAATTGTTAGAAGATTTGGCTGGAAACAAAACTAGACAAGTGTTTTAGCAGGGAAGTTCCCTTTTGGAGCACTAAAGGAAATGAAGAAACATTTTACTAACTAACTACGTCAGTAACTCTTAGAGTAGACTAGTTATAGGTTTAGGGTTAATAGGGTATGTTGTGGAGATATGAAGCAGACATGTTTTGTGTTTTCTAGCTGAGTGAATGCTCTCACCCTGCTCACAGTAGCGTCCGCTGAAGCCCGGTGAACACAGACACGTGTAGGATTCTGTGTTCTGAGGCGTGCAGAGCCCGTTATTCTCACACGGATCTGATACACAGAGGTCTTTAACTGCAGACCAACACAAATCAGAATCAGAGTCACAGATAATGACACGAGGAGGACGAATGACTCTCCAAACACAATCTCAGACTCTCACCATCGTAGATCTTCCAGAACTCGTTCTGTGTGGAGACATTAGTTAGACGTTTGCATTGAACGGATCAAATACACGACTAAAACACAGCCCGGAGTGAGTTGAACATCACATCCAAACATCCTGAGTATTAGCTTCTAGTCATTCACACTGCAAAAAATGCCTTTTAAAGCTTTGAAGTGTTCCTGACAAAATATCTAAGAATTCTTCTGGAGAAGTAAAACATGTCTTGTTTTCAGGAAGTCAAAATGAAGTGAAGTGGTGGCAGTGGCAGGAGCACAGTAATGATATTTCAAACAGAAAACAAAATTATTTCGCTCGCCACATTGGCATAAAAACTCACTTCATTTCAGCTTGTTTTTCTGAAAACCTTTTTTTTATTTTATTTTGGAATTTAGAGATATTTTGTCTGGAAACAAGAGAAAGAAATCTAGTTTTAAAAAGCATTTTATACAAGGTACAAAACATCAACGAATCAACATCCTCTGTATTTTTGTCCTGTTTTCTATTATAAATATTCACAAATTCTGGAATAAAGATGCGTTTGCTTGACAAGTAAAACAACTTTAGGTTGTTTTTATTATATTTTGTTTTCTAAAAAATACTGTCAAAATTTTGTCTGTTTTTGCTTGAAACAAGTAAAATATCTGCCAATGGGGTCAGACAAATAATCTAATTTACCCTTTAAATGAAGATACATTTTCTAGATATGTTTGCTTTGTTTAAGCAAATACAAGACAAAAAAGTAAATCTTGTCAAGCAAGAATTGTTAAATATATAGACTAGAGCACTAGTGAAGAAGCTGTGGCGTGTGATACTGACGGTGGCCTCCGTGTGTTCAAACACCTCCCGCGCTTCCTCATACGAACACTTCTCCTCCAGACACTCTCTCTCCAGATTGCCCATCTTCAGCTCCTCGAACCAGCCCAGGTTTGCCCGCTTGCTCCGGATCAAACCCCCATGAGCCTCATCCTTCCCCACAAAAACTGAGCACATACACCAGACTATGTGATCATACATGCTGGATCAGATGATGTGAGGTGGATCTGTAGTTGGTTTAGTTACCTGTCTCAGAATGACAGCTGTAAAGACTCACGAGGACATAAAGCGCTGGCAGGAGACTCATGTTGAGCAGCGCTTCAGTGCGTATCTTCTGCTGCAGGTTCAAAGGTCTGAGGTCTAAATACTCTCCACCCCTCAGAGTTTACTAACCTCCCTTACTGAACCCCAGAGACGCCAGGACACACGGCAGCGCTTAAAACACTTTATTTCTCTTAATATATATGTGCATTTTCCAGTGATACATGACAAAAATGTCTGCCATCTGCTTACATCTATCTTTATGCATCTTTAAAGCTGCAGTGTGCATCAAACTGAAAGAGCCGGATTGTAATTTTCAGTGCCTGTGTTTCCTCCACAATGCTATATGGTGAAAATCATCCAGCACAAACTCACATGATTGGCTACACGCTGATCAAACAGATCAATGATGTGAAAGAGTCAGAAATTACATTCCAGTGTGAGACTTTTCAGTTGTTTAAAGGGGTCATGACATGAGAAATCAAATTAGCCTCAATCTTTTGGTATACAAGAGGTTTAAAGATCCTGCAAATTTAATATTTTAAACATCCTCCTTATTATAACAAAGCATTTATCTAATAAAGCTCCAAAAACGGCTTGTTTGTATCCAAAGCACACAATGATGTCCCCTGGACGCAAACATTTGACACAGACAGTCTTCTTCTTAGCACAGGCCCCGCCCACCGGCATTCAGTCTCTAGGGTTAGTTCACACCAAAATGAAAATTCTGTTGTTCTGTTGTTCTTCAGAACACAAATAAAGATATTTTTGATCATATCAGATATCTGTCCCTCCATAGACAGCAACACAACTGAAATTATCCAGAAACATGGTAAAAACATGGTAAAACAGTCCATGTGACATCAGTGACTCAACTTCAGTTTTACTGAACCATTCTTCAGTTGCTGTCTGTAGAGGATCAGATAACTCTCATCAGAAATATCTTCATCTGTGTTCTGAAGATGAACGAAGGTCTAATGGGTTTGGAACGAGTTATTAATGACAGAATGTTTATTTTTGGGTAAACTAATGTTTAACACTTGATCAACCGCTAATAGAAATCCCAATCACTGCTATCTTGTCTGCACTGGATACATTAAACAGATATGAGTCTGTCATCAGGACAAATGAGTGAGAGATTGTTCGGTTTTTTTGCGTTTGGTTTAAACCGATGTGTACAGATACCAGAATATTACAGATATTTTTATTTTATTTTAAAGATATTTTTATTGCAACACCGGATTGTTTCAGAGTCACACACTAACAGAACTAGATCTGTATCACAAACATAAGCAAATTATTTCATAATGACTGTTTATTATGTATATTGTTAGCCAATCATAACAAGCCTTAAAGGACCGCCCCTAAAAACAGGTTGTTTAAGACAGAGGCTCAGAATGAGGGATGAAAATCAAACATCTTTCCACATACTTATTAGTTTTTTTGTGTGCAAAAAATATCACCATCACAAGTAAACCTCAAGAAACATATTAAAACAATTGTAAAAATCCATGTCACCATGACCCCTCTAAACACGCTAGCATCTCGGCCGTGACAGGCCTGTCTAAAAACACAGTGCTCTAATTAAAGTCTTAAAAAGCTTTGCTTTGTCCCCATCCCACTGCCCTTGTCTGGAGTTTTCTTTGTGAAGATGAAATCTGAACACACTTCACCTTACACAGCATTCACATGCAGGCCGATCGGTCTGCACGCACAAAACTCAGATATTGTATGATGAACTCTTGAACTCATGCGGCAGCTACAGTCTTCATGATCCACTCCACAAACACAGACACGCGTGTGTAGATGCCGTAGGCGTCAGCGCGAGCGCAGCCTTTGCCCCAGCTCACGATCCCCGTCAGAAACCATGTGTTCTTGTAGAGGGTGACCAGTGGGCCTCCGCTGTCCCCCTGACAGGAGTCCCGACCGCCCTCGATGAAGCCGGCACACAGCATGTTCCTGGTCACCTTCAGACCCGACTTAGCATTGCACTCGTCTAAAGAGACCCTGGGCACCTCCAGCCGCTGAAGAATCGGAGACGGTGGACCGGACTGAGTCAGGCGACCCCACCCGCTGACTGTGGACTTGCGAATGGTTCCGATGGTGCGCCCGAAGGTGCCGTTAACGGGAGGAAGGCAGATGGGAAGAGCGAAGGCATCCAGCTTGATGGGGGTGAGCAGACGCAGCAGAGCGATGTCGCTGTCGGTGGTGGAGTACTTGAACTGCGGGTGGATGAAGACTTTAGACACGTTCCTCGTCTGTTCAGTTCCTTCATCTTTCCCTCGGATGTGTTCACCTGCAGCAGAAGACAAAACGCAGAGATCTACGATTGAGCAGTAGGAGGAACGTCAACAGAACCCGCGTTATTTGAACATAACAGAGCAGAAGAGCGAAGAAGCAGGGAAACAAAGACAGGATGTGAGGCAGCTACCTGTTAAATCCGCTTTCTCCCAGTTTCAGTCTAAATTCTAAATCAGAGTTTGACAAACTCCAGTAAAAACCCCAGTAGTTCCTTACCAAGTCATTTCTTACCAACTGTTACTTGTAAGTGGTTTGGATCCTTCTCCCAAACGCAGTGAGCTGCGGTGAGAATCCACTGGGGATCTAGAATAACAGCACCGCATCTATACTGTTCATCATGCTCTAGTAAAGCCTGTGGAGGAGAAGCACAGAATCACTGACTGAAGAGAAGACACTAAACAAACTCGTCTATGCCATCACCATATTGGAAGCTGACGGTGCATTCACACGGGGCGTCAGCTTCAACGCTTCACATTGATTTTGAATGGGTGATGTCAAGCGTTGCCGAAAGGAATTGTGGATCCGTCGGCGTCGCTTTACTGCCGTTGCTCGCGACAGAAGTTGAGAATTTTTTACTTCTGCCATGAGCAATGCCAGTGAAGAACCTCCGACGGAAGCGTCAGCCAATCATGATCTCTCTATGCAAATGCAGTAGCCAGGCGGGAGCCAATCACATTCATCCTGTTCAAGAGCAGTTAACTATCAATGCCAAACTTCAGCCACGCCTTCCTTTAAGCGTTGACGCTGACGCCCGTGTGAATCCACCCTGAGTGTTGAACATGCTGTTGATCTGATTCCCTCACCTGCCATGGACACTGTCCTTTGGGACACACGTCACCCTTCACTATCCTCGGACCAACACCCTTGTACACTAGCTGTCCACACGGGAAACCATCTGAGGAGTTCACATCAACACCAATAAGGCCTTACAGCACAAACACAGTGATTGTGGAGTTATCTACCAGAGCATTCCTCTAGATCATTCAGTAGATCATGGTGCTTTCAGTGTTCTGGGTTTGATTTCCAGGAGATGCATGAACTTCAATGCAGTGGAAGTCTCTTTGGATAAAAGAATCTGTCAAATGCATGAACATATTCAGCACACTAATGTGCACTAGAGCTTAAAATATGAATCATCTTCAAGACACTCCTTGTGTCCCTAACATATAGTAGGTTAAAGAGAAGGTAATATGGGTTTTCAAAATATATCTTATTTGCTGTTCTTCACCGTAAATAGTCTGCAAAGTTGTTCATCAAAAACATGCATGATAAAGAAAAGACTGTCTCTCAAAAGAAAGAGTCTACTCCGAGTCGCCTTAACGAGTCATTACATTACATTGTCTTCTGTCTGTTACCGGTGTACATCATGTTTGCATAATCCCCACCACCACAGCAGTACAGTGAGAACATTTTGTCGGGAGGATGTGCTGTCGTGGTAGAGACTAGGTTTCCCTGGTAACGCTCCGCTGGCAAACAATGATTTATCAGACATTACATGCAAGATCACATGAAAATGACTTCCAAAATCTCCTAAAGACAGTCAATTTTCTTCAGAAATTTAGTGATATAAACATTTTGAAACGTGTAATGCTGATTTATTAAATTAAGTCACAGCCTTGTAAAAAATCTGTTTGTGGCGACCAATCAAAACAGACTTGGCCAACTGACCAATCAGAGCAGAGTTGGCTTGTGGAAGGGAGGGGTTTACAGGCCTAAAGATCTGAATTGATTCAAACAAACAGTATTGTAAGTAAGTCATTGCAAAATGATTCTAATATTAAATGCATATTCTGAGAAAAACAATGTTTTCTGACCTTAGATGCATTTAAACCTGTTGTAGTGGACACTTTCAAATACCATATTACCTGCTGTTTAAAAACTATATGAGAAAAAGGTAATACTCTGCTCCAGTTCACTTCATCTGTTGAGATTCCACTGACACTTTACTATCCCATGAGGCCACTGGAGTGAAGTTATAAATGACAGTCAACCAATGCAAATGATGCTGCAGTTCACATGTGACAATGACGAGGCATGTAGTATGTCGAAATTTCACGCTATGAAGAACTTCTTTATTGGAGGTGACGTTCATACTCAGATATGGAGAGATTTGAGATGCAGCGAATGTTGGGAATAGCATAGGTCTACTAACATCTGTAGATTTTCACTATTTACATTTTCTGTATGCGTGACCCATGTGTGCAATATAGACCCACGCTTCTAATCAGCAGTGATAGCGCCATTGATTTGTCCTGATATATTAGGTCACACTGAGAAAGGTATGTACACTTTTGAATCGCATTGTTCTTGAGCTGATAACTGGACACCGCTGTGTGTGTGTGTGTACTTCTAGTCTAGACAGTGGACATGGATGGACTGACCCTGCGGCACACAGCTGCGGTTGTCTGTGTGTAGTGTGTATCCAGGAGCACAATCACAGCGATGAGTCGAAACACTGACTTCTACACAGAAGTGCTCACAGCCGCCGTTCATGTACAAACAGGAAGTGGGTGAAAATCCTGTGGGACAGGATTAACATGAGTAGATGCTTGTATGGCAGATCTTTGTGTTGTGTTGAGGATTGTGTGTTACCTTTGTCACAGTTTCTTCCCTCAAAGTTCTCCTGACAGATGCAGATGTATGTGTTGATCTGATCCACACACGTGGCTCCGTTCTGACACGGTCCCGACTCACAATCATCCACCTCTGAAGACACAGACAGGATCTGAGCTCAGTGTGAGTAGAGTTTGTGATCTCACTGCTATTCAGTTTAAATTTAACATACTTTAAATTGTGTGTTTTTCAAAACTTATTCAAGAGTTTTTAAGTACTTTGGCATTTAACTATAAATGAAATGTAATCTGTTTTCTGCTGCTCTTTACCTGTGTATGTCTTCCAGAAATCTTCCTGAAACACAACAGGAGAGTTCGGTTAGGTCTCCTTCAGCTCTTCTGCTAACTCTCTTCTGTTGTTGGATGTTTTGGCTCCAAATCAAACTAAAACTTTAATTAATTTCACGAGTGCCTTACTGAGACTGGCTCTGAATTAGCTGAAATGAATTGATTCTGAATTATCTCCATTGAAGCAGACTCTGAATTGAGACTGACTCTGAATTACATGAAGTTATCTGAGTTTCAGACTGACTCTGAATCAACAGACTCTTGAGACTGAGTCTGCATGGTCTGAATTGAGATTGACTTTAAATAACAAGAATATAGAATGAATTTAAATTGAGACTGACTCTGAATTATCTGAACTGAGACTTTTATTTGAACTCGTTATGCATGATCTGAATCGAAAGTGACTCTGAATTAAGACTTAATATGAATTATCTGAATTTAAACTTGGTCTGAGTGATCTGAATTGACTCTGATTGATCTGAATTGACTCTGATTGATCTGAATTGAGGGTGACTCTGAATTATCTAAATGGATTCTGACTGATCTGAATTAAGAGTCTTAAAGTCTTTGTAGATGTCTTCTCCTCACCAGCTGTTCGGGGACGGTGAAGATCTCTCTGGCCTCATCATAAGAGCAGATCTCCTCAAGACACTCTCTCTCCAGACTGGGCAGCTTCAGCTCCTCCATGAAGGAGTTTGCCCGCCGGACTCGATGTGTTAACGCCCGGTTTGCCTCAGACTTACTGAGGAAGACTGCAGATGATGAAGAAACAGACCAAGAGTAAATATCAGGCAGGCAGCGAGCGAGTCTGTCTCTGGTTTAATGTAAACATGGATGAGAAACACAAGGAACACGTCTGATCTCACAAACAGTTTTTAAGACACTCACCTGACGGAAGCCCAAAGCACGCTGGGAAGGCGAGCAGTGTCAGGATCGTGTGGAAGAACTTCACTCTGTTTAGGTTGAGCTCCATGATGTTTTAGTTTCAGGATCGAAGTCCGTCTCTCTTGGGCTGTGTTCTGGACACACGGTGGGCGTTCGGACAGCGGATTGCTCAATACTGTGTGACTGAAGCACCTCCTGAAATCCCCAGCAGAGGGAGCCGCTGACACAGACACTTCATCCACGACCAGATGTTCACCCCTGACAGAAATGCCTGTCAGGTATTAATTATTCATTCTTCTTCTTGAAATCATTCTGTTAATTCAGCAAAAACTGCTTTATTATTTAGACTCAATTCATAATTTGCAAAGAAGATGATAATTTCTGAATCCTGGGTGCATTTGAATTTCAGTAACAGTACACCTTATTAATAAGTTTGAAGAAATAGTTAATGCAAAAATAATAAATATGTCCTCCTTTACTCCCCAGGGTTTAATCAAAACATCTGTAATGATGTCTCAGGATACATTCACTGGAAATGTGAAGATATGAAGTCTTATTTTCTTTATAATTGAATTAAACAAGCTTAAAACAAATAAAGTCCAACAGCGCTTCTTTTGATCATAAACTCACTTCATTTTGATGAATTTCTCTAAAACTCTGTAAATATGCATTCAGTGTATCTTGATTTAGAAATCTTTAGAATCAAAAGATATTGGCGTGTTCTAGTGTTTGGGAGCAGAGCTGATTTAGTGTTTGTAGAAAGTCTTTCTTCAGACGTCTTGCTAAAACAGCTCACAGTGGCTCTCATGATGACATTTAGAGAACATGCAGGTGTTCTCTGTTCCTTTACTTGCTCTTGAATTTACCTTAAACCCTGCTCCAAACCTTTTTCTTCATATTTGAACCTATGTGTGTGTGTCTGTGTGTTTTAAGATTAATTCCAGATGGATGTGAGCGGGGTCCAGTGTTTGGTTTCTGCAGAAGACAGAAGGTCATCCAGGAGAACCAGGAGAGCGGGAAAATGACAATTTTGAGCTCAGCTCTTCCTTTAAATCTATAGTTTCCTGAGTTTAACGGTGTTCCCCGTCTGTGTTTGTAATGAATCACCTACTTACAGCTTTACAGCGTCTTTAGCTTTCATTTACATAAAGCTATAAGAAGCCCTGTGGTTTCCGTCTTGAGTTTAAACTCTGGTTCAGATCTGCGTGTGATGAGCTGCTGTGTGTTACTGAAGCGCCTCGTCTCGTTCAGACCACAGAGAGCTGCTTCAGACACATTCAAACTGAGAAACAGAAATATGATTCAGATAACAGGACAGCATGTTCACCTGGAGACAAACTCTACACAAAACTACCTTCAATAATCTGAAGATCTTTAATAAGATGCAGATTATTCTCACAATTCAATTATGACA
Organism: Enteromius thamalakanensis; assembly: GCA_032357475.1. Classification (NCBI taxonomy): domain Eukaryota; kingdom Metazoa; phylum Chordata; class Actinopteri; order Cypriniformes; family Cyprinidae; genus Enteromius; species Enteromius thamalakanensis. The sequence continues at coordinate 1,804,441 of JAUCMT010000001.1, forward strand.
TTAAATATAGTGTCTTACTAACTTCAGTTAAATCATAATGCATAATTTAAAAGTTACATAATTCAACACTATGGGGCAGTTTCCCGAACAGGGTTTAAGACTAGTCCTGAGCAGTCTAAACTGAAAAAAGCTTGCACTGACGTTCCTTAAAATACATCATTGCCATTGTTTGCACTTAAAATGCTTTTTTGTGAGAGATGTTTCTAAAAACTACTTATATGAACGCCCCTATATTAGACTAGACACTAACCCCGGGTTACACAGACCAGGCTTGAGACTAACTCTGAGCTGTTAGAGCTGAAGGTCAAGTGCCTTTATTTGGTCTCAAGATGCACACAGCAATGCTTCTAATAAATAACTTCAACTAACCCTGATTTAGTCTAAACCCTGTCTAACTAACAGACACTGCATGAATATCACCAAATTATCCAACGCTTTATCAGACACTTCGTAGCAAATGTTTTGGTGAAAACCGATTAGATGAAGATAATATTTGATATATTTCAGTTTCACATTCAGCATGCTCTCTCTCCGTCTGACACGATAATGAGTATCTATAGAGTCTTCTGATTATCATTTACTCAATCTGTAACAGACGCAGTTCTAATGACAGAATTATGCAACTAGGTCACAGTAAGAAGAGACGCAGGTATAGAGACGAGACGAGAGGAGCGCCTTCTACAGCTCCGCCTCCAAACCACATCTGTGGGCAGCTTTCCTGTGCCAGTGTGTGTGTGTGTGTGTGTGTGTGCACCTGGTATTTATCACCTTATGAGGACCAATTGTCTCCACAAGGATAGGAATAGCAGTAAACTCTGAGCCTGTGGGGACATTTGTTAGGTCTTCATGAGGAATGTGTGTGTGTGTGTATGTATCATGTGCGTGTGTGTGTGTGTGTGTGTGTATGTATCATGTGTGTGTTTGTGTGTGTATCATGTATGTGTGCAAGTGTGTGTGTGTTGTATAAAGAGTCGAGAGTTAGCAGAGCAATAAAGGAGGAAGTTCTCTATTGATTTGTTTTATATGTGGAAGTGTTGAGATCCCGCAGGACGTCAGCGATTGGCTGCTGAGCGTCGAGGAGCTTGTTCTTCCAGTCCTGAGACACTTCTGAGCCGAGATACGCCGCCCGCGCTCCCAGAAGAGCCCCTAACGCTGCCCCGCGGTTACAGTTCTCTCCTGAAAACACACACTGCATTAACATCCAGTACATACTCCTCCTCAGAGCAGAAGCAGAGCAGTGAATGGGTGCCGTCAGAACGAGAGTCTGATAAACACATCAGAATAATCCAGTCCATCAGAGAACATCTGGAGAAGACAGAAGATCAGACTAATCCAGGGTTAAGATGATTGTAACTCAGATATGAGTCTGTAAGAACTCTTCCTCCGGTGAAGAAGTGTTCTGGTCTGAATCAGGAGAGAAATCAAGCAGCGTTTACAAAACAGATCTAAACTAATCTGTGTCTGGATTCTGATGAGAGACGACAGAGATGAGCTTCTTCACCGGAGGAAGAGTTCTTACAGACTCATATCTGAATTACAATCATCTTAACCCTGGATTAGTCTGATCTTCTGTCTTCTCCAGATGTTCTCTGATGGACTGGAGCGCTGTGATTATTCTGATGTGTTTATCAGACTCTCGTTCTGACGGCACCCATTCACTTCCATTGCTGGTGTGTGTTTGTGCGTCAGATGTGGATGAGTGTGAGCAGGAGGTGTGTGAGGGCGAGTGTGTGAACAGCGTGGGGAGTTTCTTCTGTCTCTGTGACGGTCGGAAGGGTTTGCGTCTGTCGGAGGACGGCCGTCGCTGTGAGAAGATCCCAGAGTGTCTGGATCTGTACAACTATAAGCACGAGGAGATGCTGTTTCTGGGAGAGCAGTTCTCCGGGTTACCCATCATCTACCTGCGCTTCCGTCTGCAGCCCGACACCAGGTGAGCTAGATCATCCTCCAGAGAGCGTCTGCAGGTTAACTGGTTTAATAGATGAAGAACTGATCCTTCACTAAACGTTTAAAATCATGTTTGTTAAATTAAATCAAATAACAATAATTATTACATTTGAAACAAAAGCTAAAAATGACTAGTTTAAGTGCTAGTTTAAGTAATAACATGACTAGATTTAACTAGAAAATAAAAACAAAAGCTTATTCTATGTACAGATATATAGCTAGCTAGCTGTAAAGCTGAGATGTGTAAGAATGGCTCGGTGGATGTCGTCCCTCAGGTTTGCGGCTGAGTTTGATTTCCGCACGTTTGATCCGGAGGGAGTGATTCTGTACGCCGAGTCTGGCCAGGACTCCTGGTTCATGCTGGGTTTACGCTCCGGACGCATCGAGGTCCAGTTCAAGAACGAACACTCCTTCAAGATGACCAGCGGAGGAAAGGCCATCAACGACGGACAGTGGCACGTGGTGCGTCTCAAACAAACATCATCACACATGAAAACTGCCTTTGCTTTTCTTGCCTGATAAAAATAAAAAAATAAATAAATAAAAAGAGAGGTTTCTTAAAACTAATGCATTGCGTTGTAGAAAGGAAAAGTAATTAAATAAGTTACTTTCTGTGGTTTTTAAATCTGGCCAGGGCTTGCTGGTGTAAGAAGTAGTATTTTTGGCAAACATAAAGCCTTTTCACAGCAATAAGAAAAAGTACATTCCCGTCTAACAGAAGAACCCAGAGTTCAACTCTCTTCAGAGATTAAAGAAAAGTGTTGTTTGTTTATTTTATAAGATGATTGAAGATCGGCAGCAAAGACACTGGTTAATAAAATAAGATTAAATATATACAGGATATATTGGTATTATTTAACACATTTATTTACTGCAGGTTCGCATCACTTTCACTGAATCTGTTTTTTGTGAGTAAGATAAATCACCTTTGTTCTGGAACTAAAGTAACACCTGACTGGTTTTTCTCGGCAGAGAACACAAGAGCTAATGAATCAGGACTAAGAGTAACTCAGATATCTTCTTGTAAATTAAGAAGTGATGCATTACATTTCTTCGTTGCTTGAAACGTTGCTGGATGTTTCCTTCAGGAGCTTAACTTATCTAAAAGCATCCATCAGAACCCAGCTCGTTTGGGGTCGTTAAGATTGTTTAATGTTTTCAAAAGAGGTCTCCTGCATTTATTTTTTGAAAAATACAGAAAAAGTGGTTTTATATTATTGTAATGCAGCTGTTTCCTGTGTGAATCTGTGTTTCTGCAGTTTTCAGCATCATTCCTCCAGTCTGATGTGTGTGTGTGTGTGTGTGTAGATCTCGGTGGAGGAGCTGATGGGAAGCGTCAGTGTGAAGATCAGTAAAGAAGCTGTGATGAGCATCAACAGTCCCGAGCGGCTCTTCAGCCCCATCAACAACAAACTGGAGACTAAAGTGTACATCGCTGGACTGCCCAGCCGCAACGAGAGCCTCGTCAAACCGGTCCCAGCCTCACAAAACAACTCAATTCTTTACTTTATCAATTATACTTTTCTCATATTTTTGCCATGATACACAGCAAACATGCTTTTCTTATTTATATATATAAAACAAAATTTGTCAAAATTAAGTGATTTTCATTTTTGCTTGAAAAACTTTGAGTAGTTTTTTTTAAGCACATTAATTTAAAATCCTTTCTGACTGAACAGTTCTTCTATATTTTGGTTGGAACTGGATTGTTTTCGTGTCTGGAGGACCGCAGCAGCTCAGATATATTGGTAGCAATAGACAACAATATCCTGTATGGGTCCAATTTATAATAAAAAAAATTTGTGACAAAAATCTGATCAAGATTAAGTAAAGATCGTGTTCCATGAAGATATTTTATGAATAAGTGTGTGTTTGGGTCAGATCAACCCGAGGCTGGACGGCTGTATCCGTGGCTGGAATCTGATGAACCAGGGAGCGTCTGGAGTGAAGGAGGTGATTCAGGAGAAGGAGAGCAAGCACTGTTACGTGTACGTGGAGAAAGGCTCGTTCTTCAGCGGCGGAGGCCTAGCGCTCTTCAACATCAACTACAGTAAGTTCAGATCCGTTACTGGAACGTTCTCACACAAACACAATTACAGCGTCTGAGACATTACCGCTGGATTAAGATTGAGTCTCAGCTCACAGGGGATACATCCCTAGTGTTTCCATTCCACACAGATCAGCAGGAGGCACAGGGATGCTTCACCTCGAGATTAAAATTATCCCATGATTTACTAAAGATAGATGGATAGGTGTTAATGCTGAAGTTAAGTATACACAACTGCACGACTGATGTGGTATAATTATGAAGCGTCTGCAGAAGATGGTGTGTGTGTGTGTGTGTTTCTCAGGCAGGGCAGCTCTCTGGACGCTGGATGTTGTGATGAGCATCCGTCCGTCCAGCAGCACCGGGGTGTTGTTTGCTCTGGTCAGCAATGGCTCTGTCCCGCTGTCCGTTGCTGTGGTGACGCGAGGACCGGATGATGCGGTGAGTAGGGTTGGGTACCGATGCTGTTGTTCGCTTCATGGTTATCGTTAATGGTTTGGACGTGGTTTCTGGAGTAGTAGTCTCTGGCTGTGTTTCCAGGATCTGCAGGTGTTTGTGGACGGGGTGTGTGTGGCGACGCTGCAGTCTCTGATGCTGTGTTATCCAGAGCGGATGCTGGTGGAGATGAGAGCGTCACCGGACGGGATACAGATCTCAGCAAACTCCTCCAGCGTATCTTACAGCGACTCCAAGACGCTCGGCGTGGCTCTGAGCAGACTCTCCAGCGCCATGCAGGCTCCCGGGATCCTCACGTACATCGGAGGACTGCCAGGTCTCTCTGCTGCTTCACTTCTGTTTGAGATGCTCACTAATATATTTGTATGTGTGAAGGAAGAGAAGGAAATACAATTCTTAATTAAATTAATGATGTTTCCATGTTTGTTAGCACAGTTTTGGAAGTGCCTTAAAGAATACTTTTGTCCATACAGTATAGAGTATGTACAAAGCACTAGTGTTTGTTGATGAGTATTTGGCTCTTAAAGTGACAGCAGAGGTTTCTGCACACCTGTCAAGCTCTTCAACACTGACTCAACTAAACAAAAGCAGAAACTTGGCTTGTTGTGTAAGGGGGTGCCAATACTTTTGGCGATATAGTGTAGGTTGCCTTGAGGGTGAGTAAAACATGGGCTAATTTAGATTTTTGGGGCAAACTAACCCTCTTAGCATCTCAGAGCGTAAAGGAGATGATGTTTTAATGATGGGTGTCTCTCTGTGAGCAGATCTGCCGCTGTCCGTCACTCCGGTCTCTGCCTTCTACCACGGCTGTCTGGAGATCAGCGTGAACGGACAGCAGCTGGACTTCGACGAGGCCGTCAGTAAAGACAACAGCATCAAGTCTCACTCCTGTCCTCCCGTCTCCGCTCCGGACCCAGTCGGTCCTGACAGGAAGTGACATCACCGCCCGGTCTGTCTGTGAGTTCCTGTCAGACGCATGACTCCGGGTTCTCTGTGTTTTTAACTGATCTGCTCGTTAGACTGATGACTGTGAAAGAGCTTGAGAAGCTCGTGAGCTGCGCTGTGTCTTTAACCAGGTTTTAATCTCACTGCAGCGCGTCTGATTGGATCTTGTGTATAACACTAATCTGAATGTGATGAGTACGGTATGTTTAGTTGGATAGTAGTGAAGCAGTAATTGTTGTAATAAAACATGAAAATGCAGCTTGTCGTTGTCATGGAAACTCAAATCTAAGAGACAAATGAGAGTATTTAACTGTTTAATTACTGCTCGCCTCTGAATATATGTGGTCCTGACATCAGTCTTAGTCTCATTAGTTAACGTTAGTTAATGCCATACATCTGTGACAGTATTTATTCATCTTTGTTAATGTTAGATAATAAAAATACAGCTCTTTATTGTTAGCTCAGGTCCATTAAATATTAATATTAAAATGTGTATCTGTTAATATGAATGTATTGGTACCGTAGTTCAAATGAAGAATAAATAGGATTAATAAATGCTTTAGAAGTATTTTCCATAAATAAATGCCTCACTCATTCATTCAAGTGTTTTTAGTTATATTACATGTTTTAGTATAGTTAGAATATATTAGTTCTGTAAAATCATTAACATTTGAATAGTCTATATATTAATATGAGTTCTATATTTTCTGTGATGAAAAAAAATCACATTTTATTCTGTATTTTATTTTATACTTCCATATCTATTATCTAGTCATATTTTTCTGTTTAGTTCTATATTTTTATATCTAGTTCTATCTCTGTATTTTTCTATTCTTCTATATGTAGTTCTGTTTCTATAGTTTTATACAATTCTACAGTAAATCTACTTTTTCCCCTATGTTTCTCTATATTTCTATATTGAGTTGTTTCTAAAATTATTTATCTATACTTCTACAACTACTTCTATATTTTGTTCTATATTTCTATATCTAGTTCTCTCACATGTCACTACACACACACACACGCACGCACGCACGCACACACACACACACACACATATATAATTCCTGAATCAGGATGCATTTACTTGACAAGTAAATTAAATGAAGATATTTTGTCATATCTTCTGAAAATATTATTTAAACTTTGTTAGTTTTTGTGTAAATAAACCTCACCAAATGCCAGTGGCATAAGAAACAATCTTAAATCTAAAACTAAACAAGATCATTTTTCTTGCCCCACTGGCAGATAGTTTTTACTTGTAAGCAAAACATAACAAAGTCATTTCATTTCATTTCCCAGAATGTGTGCAAGCTGCTGTTATTATTAGAAACTGCTCTACTTTGATTTTTTTTATTCTTCCTGAAGCAGTTTAAAGGCAGCCGAGTGAAAGGTTCGCACGTGACAGCACTGAATCCCTGCGTGTCTGATCAGAGATATACAGATGGACACCAGTGACCTGACCTCAGTCTTGCATGAAGAAACAGACGGGAAGAGAATGAAAACACTGGCTCAGAAAAACAAGAGCTGTGTGTGTGTGTGTGTGTGTGTGTGTGTGGTAAACACTGAGAAAACAGCTGCAGAAGAATGTAACCTCACATTTAAGCCGTAAGAACAGTCTGTCACATCAACAAACATCTGATTAGAACGTAGGTCTCTATCAGTGCCTGAGCAACACAGACTTCACAGATCAGTCAGAAAACACATATTCTCATCATATTAGATGCTTATATCTGAACAGCGATGGCTCTGTAAAGACCCCATGAGACTGATATTGAAGCTTTATATTTCATAGATCTAGATGTCTTTTATGGCTGGTATAGTTTGATACAGTGAGTGAAGGATGGAGGAAAATCAGCTCGGTGTTTTTCAGCGCCTCAAACTGAGCCCAAATATCTTCTGCTGCTTGTAATGTTAATCAATCAGATCCTTATAACAGTACACTCATCACTCCATATCTGCAATGATATGAATTAATAAAAAGATCCAAACATAAAGCAATGCTGTCGATGAACAAATAATCGCTCCTCAGAAGCCTGATGATCATATCGGATGCTCTAAACATGATTTCTCTACAGAATTAGGTTTAAATCCATGATGTCTGAAAACTGAAAGTTAAAGGTTGAGCTGAAACCGAAGGTTCTGCTATCGTTGATCTGTGTCTTCTGTGGAAGTCTCTCTCTCTGAGATAAACCCATCCCTACCGGATCCCATCAGAATCATCACCAGGTAGATATAACTCAAAAGGCACCTGATGATGGGGAAGCATTTGATTGCGACACAGTTTAGAGCTGATTGTGCTTCATGCAGTGTGTACACAAACACAGAGCACAGCTACAGATTACAGTTATTAGATCGTCTTCACTGTGATTATAAAACTATTTAACATTGAAAAATTGTATTTTACCCAAAATATGATTATTGTTTATATTCTACATTTTTAAAATGTATATCAAATAATACTAAAGTTATTAGAATGTTTTGTCCTGATATTATATAACATTTAACATTAAAAACAAATCATGTTAACTAAAATATTCAGCAAACATTTTAACGCTGTTTTAAGAACATTATGAAAGAGCAGATCACGTTGTTTAGTCAGAGTTCTGAAAACGTTATCTTTTTTTTTTTTGTTATTTTGTCACGCAACAGAAACACATGAAATATTACAGCTACAGCAAACGCTTCGCCAGGTCTGAATATGCATCAATGAGATTTCAGTCTGTGAAGACTTTAGAAGACTTTTATGAAACTGTATTTTGTCCTTGTTTAAAGCTTTAGTAAAAAAGTACTGTATATAAAAGACATTTATTTTATGCAAAATATAATTAAAGTCTATAAATATATTTAATAGTACGAGATGACAGAACTTTCAGTTTAGGGTGAACTGTTCCTTTAAGTATGCATTTCGAATACGTTTAAGTATATTTATTGTTCACTAGCAGTGCTTGACAATAACTTTTTTTGCTCACTAGTGGTTTTCCAAGCTTCATAGCCACTCAGCATTTTCACACGGGGAAATTATATTTTATATTAATACTACACGAATGTTTCCAAGTCATTTGACCTAATTAAAGGGGATTTTGTCCTTACTTTATTAAATGCATGCATCATTTTTCATAACACATTTTTCTATTTTATTAATCATTTTAGTAAATATAATAAGATAATACAGGGCTGTTACCAATCATATGAAATCAGTATCTACCAAATCTATATATATATATAATATATATATTGTATTATGTATAAATGTATTATATCATATTTATATTATAAATATGAAATGTTGGAAAATAAATATGCTACTATGAAACTAAACCAGTAGGTGGCAGCATCTTAACGAATCGCTGTGGTTCTGCTCTTTGTTTGGAGCAAAAACAGTCAACAATAAATTCTTTTTAATAAATTCAAATACTGGATTAAAATGTTAAGTCTTGTATATAATCCTGCTTTTCAGAACCCTCTCTTGGTCGTAAATATACATCAAATATAAATATAAAAACAACCTTACATTTGGATTTTTTCTTCAGTTGCGTTCATTTGTTTTGGTTTCTCCACAGATTCTCTCACAAGCAGAAGAACCTTTATCTGGGTGTTACTCATTCTCCTATTCATCTCGGATTAATCAAATCAAATATAGGCTACTTGTCTCAGACTAGCATTGATGTCGAGTTCTATTACTGTAATGTTTTAAAAAATGAAATGTGACAGTGTTACCCCACAGCTGAAAGCGGGTGTTAATGTCAGTCCCTGTTCACTAGGGTTGTCCCCGTTCCCTGTCTGTGATGCAGAGCAGCCTGAACATTCTGCGGAGCTTCTTCTTTTGTGCTGTTCTCAAACAGAAAGTCACACAGGCTCTGAAGGACACGACGAAGTCATGTAAAGGAGATCAGTGTGCGTTTTTTGGGTGATCTGTCGCTTTAAAGGCATCTTTTCCAGAGCTTGTGTAGTATGTACTGCAGTGATCTGCGATTGCGGAGGAAAATTCTGCATCGGGAACTCCCTGCGTACTGCAACTTTCACCAATAAACCGACGAATCTGCCGCTCACGTTTAGAGAGAGAGAGAGAGAGAGAGAGAGACGGAGAGAGTGAGAGAGAAGAGGCTTGAATGTGCTGCAGAAGCGCTCGTGTTCGGCTCTGAATGTGGCGGATCAGTGCAGGATTCTGATCCAGAACGAGCCAAAGTTTGACGCAGAACCAACATGAGAGAGTTTGTGTGCTTCGTGCTGCTGTGTATCAGCTGCTCCTCACCGCGTAAGTACGCCAAACGAGCCCTTTTCCCGTGCAGGGACCACTGACTAGTGCGCTCCGCAGAAGTTGAGAGTTTGTGCTGTTTTCAGTGTCCGTGTCTCCGAAGGAGGCGAACGAGTTCCTCCGCAGACACCGGAGAGCGAACCAGGTGTTCGAGGAGACCAAGCAGGGTCATCTGGAGAGGGAGTGTGTGGAGGAGAGGTGCACTAAAGAGGAGGCGAGAGAAGTGTTCGAGAATGACCCTGAGACGGTAAGACTAACACTAACTAACTAACTAACTAACTGGGTGCAGCTAATGTTTGATGTGCTACTGTTCTGATTAACAGATGCTCTGGATGACTTGATCATCGGTTGTCTTTCATCCTCATCATCCTGTAATGTTCTGTATCGCTCCCTAGTTAGTGTGCACTCAGTGACCAGCGCTGCCGCGATAACTCGGTTTAGTCGATGTATTATCCCTAGTTAGTGTGCGTTTTATGATGCTCTCTAACTAACTATCTGCGAATAATCGTTTCGACTCAATTTCATTCCCTATCTCTTCTGTAGCGATAGTGTCAATCCCTAGTTAGTGCACACTCATTGATGCTAACTAACTCGCCCTGCTGCGATTAGTCAGTTTACTTCATGCTCTGCATTCCATCTTTCATCCTCGTAGTAAAACGCTGCTTCCTAGTAAGTATGCACTTGAAAGTACTCACTAAGTTTTTAATGAACTAGCATGCACTTCTGCCACGACTAATCGGTTTAGTTGACATGTTGAGTTCCAGCTGATGTTTGATGTGATGATAGTGCCACTCCCTAGTTAGTGTGCATTCAGTGAACGATCAAGCATGCTTCAGATTTAGTGATGCACTGGATTCCAGCTTTTATTTGTACTCCTTCATCCTCATTGACTTCTGTGCTGCTCGTTAGTGTGCACTAACTTCTAGTAGAACGTCGGCGCTCCATCTGACAGGAGGTTTCTCGAGCGTGTGTTATCAATCAAATAAAGTGGCTGCAAATTCAATAGAACTCATGCATAATCATAAACCCTAAATAATGGACATACTGATGACATACTGAACATTACAGCTGTTTAACATACTATGAAAATGTAACAAAAACATGAAATATTACGTCTCTTATTCAGAGCATCCTGCAGTGATGCTATTATTACTGTCACATGTTCCCATGAGTCATTGCGCTGCACCTGAGTCAGGTCAATAACGCTGCAGGAATATGATTCCTCAAACACTGGGAGCTCATATGCAAATGAGGTGCTCTGTGTGCCTTCTCATTGGTCCCTGAGGGGCGTGTCGCCGCTGTGATTGACAGCTGAGTCTGGAATGTGTTTTTGATACAGAATTCCAGCGCGGCGGCGTTCCCTGACTATCTCGTGAGTGTGCTGATTAGATTCAATCCTGTTTGCTCTGGAAATAAGGATTGGCAATGTTTGGGAAACGCTCCGATACTTTCTATTATTAGCTTGATTCAACAGAAGGAGTGGAGTAAGACGCCTGCCTGCACTGCAGAAGTCAGTGAAGACCTTTAGCGTACTAAACATGCAATTGCAGGGGGTTTTTATTGAGTACATAAATGTTTTATTTTTTAGTAAACTTAGCATGGGATTAATGTATTTCAAACACGTTAGTATAATTGTTTTCTTATGTAAATATCTATAAATCCTAGAATTAAGATGCATTTCCTTGACAACAGGTCACCCAGATCAGTCTTCAGAAGATGTATGCTAGAAAACAAGACCTAAATGCTAAAGAAGAAAATATAGTGAAAATGTATTTTAAATTTATTTGTCTTATGCTGAGTACACTACAAATATATTTACATATTTATGTACTTAATATAAATCCCATGCAGTTGTACTTTTAGTATATGAACTTGTTCACTAAGAGGAGTTGAGTAGTGCTGAAGGAACAGGTGAGCAGGTTTGAGTCGGTGTCTGGTGAGAGTGTCACAGATGCTGGATTTCCTCTCGCTGCATGCATTATTCACCCGCTTCTCTGACTCGGCAGATTTCTCTCTGCAGTGTGTGTGTGTGAGTCAGCACGCCGCTTACCAGCTGACTTACCCGTGAGACTAGTTTAAGAGCTGCGTGGCTTTAATGCACTGAGGACGAGACATCGATTAGCTCAGGGGTCACGTGAATCATCTGCTCTTAATACCTCAGGGATATTAATGTTCATAACGAGACTGAAGTTCTCACACCTCATACCTCTGCAGTGTGTGTGTGTGTGTGTGTGTGTGTGTGTGTGTGTCCTTTCATACCATCTCAGAGACAAGACACATGTAAGACAAAACATGGGCTTGACGTGTCCGGACAGGACTGTCTGTGCGGTTCTCAACAGAACCTGTTATACCGTTTACAGTCGTTTCTCATCATGGCTTCTTGTTTTTTTTTTCAGGAGTATTTCTACCCGAAGTATCAGGGTGAGTCTGCTGCAGGGTTTCTGTGTGTTGTGATTGGTTGGAGGTTATGGAGGTTTATTTTGATCTGATGGAGGTTTGATTCTCTCTCATGCTCCAGCATGTATGGAGAAGTTTGGAGACTCTGAGAAGAAGAAACAGGACCTGATCACCTGTGTCCACAGTAAGTGACCCACACCTGTCCGTTCATCGAGTCAGTCACGGTTTTTAACAGTAAATAGTATAAATATTTTAAAAAGTAGCTGCTTTCTATTTGAAGATATTTTAAAGTGTCACGTATCTCTGTGACGTTCAGCATGATTCAGCTCCAGTCTTCAGAGTCACATGATCTTCAGAAATCAGGATTATACACTGGTTTACTGCTCAACACACACTTCTGATTATTATTATTCTGTTGAAAACAGCTGATGAGAATAGTTTTAGGTGTCTTTGATGAATAGAAAGTTCAGAAGATCTTTTGTAACATTATAAAAGTCTTTATCTCAATTTTAAGCATCCTTGCTAAATCCTCATTTCTTTCCCCTAAAATACACAAACACCCGACACTGACTCAAAGCATCTGAAGAGGAGGAGGTCACAGTTATCTCAAATCAATGCTGATCTGTGGATCTTTCAGTTCATCAAAGAATCCAGAAAAACATGTGCTCATGTACTTTAATATACAGTAGATAATAATAATCAGAAGTGTTAGAATGATTTCTGAAGATCATGTGAGTGATGTTGCTGAACGTGCAGATTTGATCACAGAAATAAATTGACAGATATTCACATAGAAACAGCTAACAATGTTTCATATGTTCATGTTTACTGTGTTAACTGAAGTTAGCGTTCAAACACGTTAGTCTGGAGCTGTATGTATCTTTCTCTCCATCTGTGTGTGTGTCTGTGTGTGTGTGTGTCTCTGTGTGTGTGTGTGCGCTGCAGTACGTTTGAAGCAGTGATCTGATATTTATATCTTCTTAAAGAGCTCACGGTGAGTTTGTTCTGAGCTCTGAACGCCTCGTTCCTCCCGTCTCTCAGAAAATCAGGTCTGAGGTGTGTGTGAGCATCTAAATGAGTGAAGCGGTCAGGTGTGTGTGTGTGTGACGGTCCTCATGACGTCTGCTGGAGGCTCGTCCTGCTCTACTCATTCCTGCTGAGCCTCGTGCTGCGCTGTGATTGGTCAGTCAGTGTCCAGCAGAATCCCTGAGTCAGAGCGAGAGATGCTGCGTCTCTGAGCTGCTCTCGTCTCTCTCCTCGGTGCTCGGATGTGCTCCGTCAGCAAACGCATCATAGATGAGCAGAGAGTCATCCCAATGACTCCCGGAAAAGAACAAACACGATACACTGCTGTAACGCATGCTCTGTAGATTCATCAGTGGCTGTGTGATAAAACACATGTGTGATAAACAACGAACGCCTTCAGAATCTCTCAGCATCGGTTAATAATTTGCTCCACTTCTGGAAGGACTTGTAAGGAGTAGTGCTGTCAAACCATTCATCCCGATTAATAAAAGTTTGTCTTTATATATGTAAGTTTACTGTGAATATTTGTTTTGTGTACATAAATTCTCACACATGCATGCATTTACAGTATTTATGAAAAAATGTTGTTTATGTATTAAATATTATAAATAATATTAATATAAATTTGTGCGTGTAAAAATGTTCAAAATATATACTCTGTGTGTTTATATAAGCAATAATTATACACAATACACATACATCATGTAGAAAACCTTCTATTTTGAGTGATTAATTGTTAGACAGCACTGCTCGTTACTGAACCTCAGTACATGTGTTACTAGCGTTCAAAAGAGCAATTCATGCCATAAAACACTTAAAATACAGTTAGTTGACCACTATGAAAACAATATTACATAACATACTTAACACTCTAACATACAAACATAACACATATATTTGTCACAGAATTTTGTTTAGTTTTTGTTCATATTAGTTCATAAAAATACAACCGTTCATTTACGTTAGGTCTGTTAAAAAACATGAACAGATACAACTTTTGATTTTAAAAATGTATTAGTTAATGCTGAAGAGATGCTTTACATGGTTAGTTCAGGTTAACTAATGTAGTTAAGTTAATTTTAGCTAATAGCAAGTAGGCTGCTGTTCTGTTTATCTGCTAAATATATAAATGTAATGCTGTGAAAGTTACAGCTACAGGAAGAAGCATGTAGTCAAAGGATGTTGTAGGATTTCATATCCAATGTGTTTCAAACAGAAGCTGAATGTGTTTCGTGACTCGTTGTGGTTTTACTGTTGATGATGTCTCTCTCTCTTTGTCCTGCAGACATTCCAGACCAGTGTTCTCCGAACCCCTGCAATCATTACGGGACGGTGCGCTGCGAGGACAAAAAGGGCGAATTCCAGTGCCATTGTTTCACAGGATGGAGCGGAGTCAGGTGTGAGAAAGGTACAAACACACAGCAGCTGCACAGACACGCTTTCAGGTTAAATCCTGAGGGATATTATTCTCTGGAGTATTTATTCAACAACAATGAAAACGGAGTTCATACAGACAGTATATTATGTATTATAGAGAAGTGAAGCCAAAACATCCCAGTAGAACCACTAAGTTTTTTTTAAGTCTGTGCAGTAATGATTCATTTACAGCCGGAGTCTGCGCAGTAGTGATTCACTTAGACCTGGAGTCTGCGCAGTAATGATTCATTTAGAGCCGGAGTCTGCGCAGTAATGATTCAC
>JAUCMT010000001.1:1819314-1841949 GCA_032357475.1 Enteromius thamalakanensis
ACATACAGTCTGTACAGTAGAAACACCATTACACCTATGAAGAGAGACACCCCAGAACACATGAGTGTGTGTGTGTGCGTGAGCGGTCAGTAACACTGGTCTGTGTGTGTGTGTGTGTGTGTGTGTGTGTACTGGTTTGACTATACTTGTGAGGAACCAAATGTAGTAAAAGATGAAAACAACATTTTGCTGGTGTGTGCAGCTGACCTCTGGGCTCTCTGTATGAAGGGCAGGCAGGTCCCCCAGGCGTTCAGCTCTGGAGATCTGAGGGCCGTCTCCGCCTGCTGCTTCAGACAGGCTCCGTTCAGAGTGGCGTGAAGCGCCCGGGCGTACAGAGACAGCAGAGCGTCCAGATCCGGGTGAGGATGAGTGAGTCTGACCAGCTCCAGCGCCGCCCGCTCCTGCACATAACCTCCATCACAACCACTCCAAAAAATAATAATAAAAATAAAAGTAAGTTGATCAAAGAGCAGCGCTCTGCAACGAAGTGTGTTTCTAGTCGAGATTTCTCTATATTTTCTTACATTAAGAAGCCAGATAAGCCAAATGACTTAAGATTTTAGTCTTGTTAGAAAAAACAACATGAAGTGTATTTTGATCTGCCACATAGCTCTAAAAACAAGATTATTATTATGTATTTTTATTTGAGATAATATTACATGTTCATGTTGTTTTTTTCTAACAGGGCTGACATCAGAATCTGGATGAGACTCACTGCCTCCTCCTGATTGGCCGTGGCAGACAGCAGGATAAAGGGAATGGCCATGGGAAGGCATCCGATCGCATTGAGCTGACCGTCAGCGCGGGGTGCGTTCAGCATTCGTCTGGACCGCTGCTCCACAAACTCCAGAACCTGAGTTACACAATCAGACCAGGCTAGTCAAGTAACTAGTAAATGTTCTGACTGACAGCTCTTCACCCGCGTGACGTGTTACCTGTCCAGGGGACGTGGGTCTGAGCTCCTGCCAGTCTCTGAAGAAGCTCCTGTGGAAGGACTCGGCGTACGTGTCGTTGTGTGAGCCGGGGGATGTCATGAACCGGACGTAATCAGACAGAACAGCTGCTCGTGCTCTGGGGTCAGCAGGGTCCAGCGCTCCAGCGGTCAGAACACAGGCCGCTCTCAGAGCACAGAGAGTGTTGAGTGTGTTTGACCCCGCCGGCAGACCTGCAGGAGAAAAGCATTTTATCAGCAAAGCTGACTTGACTTGATTACAGTGATGATGAGACTCCAGCAATAAGAGTTATTTCAGTCATATTTTTTCATATGTTTCATTAGCTGTTATTCTTCAGTTTTCTTCTGAATTTTAGCAGCTTCATCATATGCTTGTGTCATTCTGTACTGTTCTTTTAGTTTAGTATTATTTTTAGAAGTTTGTTTTTTGTACATTTATTTCATTTTATGTCAGTTTTAGTCACTTTTATTATTGTTTACTTTTCATTGTATTTTTTGTCAGTTAATATTAATTTAGTTATTTTTATATTTCTGTATATTTTCTTGTGTGCTTTCATTATTTCTATTAGCTTGTTGTATATTTCTATATAGTTTTCATTTAATTGGATCAGTTTAGTCATTTTTATTAGTTTTTAATATTTCAATTTAGTTTCTATAAAATGTAGATTTTGTTTGAGTTTTAGTAACTGTAGTGCTTCAGATGAAAGGTCACTAGCGGTGTGGGGAGCGTTACCCTGATGGTAGTGCACTGATCTGCGCGGATCCGTCCAGAAGCTCAGCTTGTTGTGCAGGATCACACTGCCCACCACAGGAGCCCGGTCTGAGGAGGCCCCGGAGCGCCCGCTGCCCGCTGCACAGACATCACACACAGTTCAGGACACGAGCGGTCAGCAGCAGCAGTAAAGCAGGGTCGCAGAGCTCTGACCTGTGCTGGACAAGCTGAGGATGCTGGACGGGTGTGTGTCCCGTGGGGCCCTCAGGCCCCGGATCCAGCCGCTGAAGTCCCTCCAGATGTCCTGGGTGTTGTAGTACCAGTGGACAGGCATGGACATAGCATCGGCCGCACACATCCCCCACAGCGCTTCAGCCACGGCCCGCCGCACATCACACATCTAACACACACACACACACCGCTGTTTCCAAAGTAATCTTTTTATCATTTATTGCATTATATTTAATACTATAATAGGCTACATCTTTTGAAAATAGTGTATAAATATAGCATATTGTAATGTGTAAATGCATTTGGTGATAATAAACAATATATTGTTTTTAAAAAAAACTATATTGCGATAAAAAGAGTAATAATTAATGAAATAATATATTAATAAAACATATAACATGTACAATAAGATTGTGAAAATAATATATATATACTGATTAGTTAAAAATATGTAAAAATACACCTAACACAGTACAACACAATAAAACAAGATAACTTCAGTAATATCACTTTCTTTATAAAGAATATCAGTTTAAAGCAGCGTCACTGTAATAAACAGAAAAAGTATCGTGAGTAACTACAGTATTATCGGATTTATCACATAAACACACCAAACCTTAACAATATGACTGAAAAGATGAAGTTCTTACTGTAAATAATGAGATCCGCTGCCGTGAGTCTTACTGCGTTACTGTGAATAATTGCATAATAAGCGCACAATCATTGTTACAAAACCTCACCGGAAGTATATGATACATAACATACAAAAACACGTCACGTGACGCTATATACACGCGTGGGTTCTGCATGTTTAACATTAAATCGTGCTGTTTACTCACTAAGACATATGCACTGCTGATGTATAATAAACTTGCAGCAAGTTTCACGTGTGATGTTCCACACAGACATACAAACACGAACACCGATACACGGATGGATCCAGAGCTCATTTAATATCTTATATTTACACACAAACCTCACATTACCAGCAATATTCTTCGATTAAATGATGGCGTACTGTGTCGAAACAGTCACGAAAAGACCACCGATGCGATAACGGTGAGACATCTGTGATCGATTAATTTTGACTTCTATTTGAATCAAAACATTGGGGAGACACGGGATTCATTCTAGCGAATCGATTCGTTCGGACAGTTCACCAACAAATGACTCGCTAAGTAATTGGAGTCCTCATTTAAAAACTATAGTAAGAAAGTAAAATAAACTCCAGTAGTTCACTACTGTTAGAATGTAAAGTTTGCATCAAATATTGTGTTGTTTATGGTTCGCTGTAATATAGGAGTGATTCACAACGCTTCGGTTCGATTGAATTGCTTTGAATGAACGATTCATTTGATTTGGACGATTTTTCTTTGATGCCGCGTTTTCGTTTACTCTGGTGAAGTCGTTTAAGTAATAAATGTGACATTTTCATTCAGTTTGCGTAAGTTTTCATAGTTCTTAGCTGATGTTCGTTATCTTCTGCACACAGTGTTTCTGTGAGATACCAGTTCTGCAGTTTAATGTTCATCATGTTCGTGTGATTTCAGTTTATCTGAGCCTCACAACGAGATGATGGAGTTTGAAACCGGTAAGATCAGTGGTCAATACTTCGTTTATCCCACAGAAAACCTTTGTAGGACTAGTTAGAAGCATGTATTTGTTAGAAACGAAAAGTTACTTTACAGCAGCTGCTCTGATACAAAGTTGCTCTTTCAAGCCGCGCGGTCCTTTGATCAGAATATTGAGACAAACACTGAATTATCTGAGATAAGTTTCGACATCAGCTCGTTAAAGAACAAGAGAGCACTGATGAGCTGACCCTGAGAGGAATCAGGGAGTCCAGAAGAAGAGTTTGAGAGTGATCAGAAGATGATGCTGTGTTTCAGGTCAAGCCAGGCTCTTCTGGGAGGAGGTGGATGTTGATAAAGTGTTTGATGATCTGCTGAAGAGAATTGATCAATTAAGAACCGCCATCAAAGACAACACTGCCACTGACAGAGGTAACACACACACACACACACTAAGCTTTGCGTCTCTGTCAGCAGAGCTCAGGTGTATCTGAAGAAACACACAACAGGACACTGTATGGGTCACAGTTAGAGTCAGCAAACCATACATCAATGAAAAGATTTTGAGATTTATTCAGTGTAAAGAGAAATGTTGCAGCTAGACTCTCGTGTTTCTGTGTGTCCGAGCCGCTCTTCTAGTCTCTGGATGCTGAGGCTCATTAACTGGTTATCAGCAGACTTGTCTTCTGCTCTGTTTCAGAGTACGTTCAGGCCATGACGATCGTCCTGGAGTCTGAGCTCAGGAGCGAAGGCGTCCTGGAGTCTGAGCTCAGGAGCGAAGGCATCCAGGAGGTGCTGATTGATGAAGGTTTGTGCTGATAGTCAACAGTGCTGCTCGTGATTCAGATCATGTATGATTTCGTTGCATGTCTTTGTTCCAGAAATCCTGGCGGTGACCGTAACAGAGGCCCAGTGTTCTCCAGAGAGCCTGAGGAACGGCGTGGAGCAGGACAGCTCACGGTCAGTCATTATTGTAGTTACCTCTCGCCCACTTGAAATCAGTGTATGAGCTCCTGACCTCCTCGACAACTACAATAACACAGTTATACGTCGTTATATGATGTTCTTTAACTGTATAACAAACATACACTGATGCATGTAAGATTGTATAAGAGTGTAGCGCACAGGAAGTGACCTCGTTTGAGGTTAAAAACCTTTCTGAAGATTTATCACTCCAGCGTTGGCTGTGTTAGCGGTTGCCACCGTAGGAAAATGATCAAAGAAGTGTTGATGTTTGATTTATGAGAGAATCACTACAGGCGCTTCGTTCTTAAATTTGAGTCGGTTACAGTTCCTGCGTGAACCATTTCTAAAACAGTATTTAATATATTAAGATGTGTTTTGATTGTTATATAGTTTCGTATATTTACATTCGTTACTCTGAAAGATGATGGAACATTATTTCACTTTAATTTCACTATGTTGACATTTTATTTGACAAAAGTTGTAAAGTAAACAACAGCCGCTGTGATGTGTGTCAGGCTCTGCAGGGACGGAGAGTCCAGCTCCGATCACAGCCAGACGTCTCGAGCCCAGCTTCTTCTGTGTTCTCCGGTGCATCTCGTCTATCGTCCGCACGACTGCAGCCCTGCATGCGTCCCGCAGCTGCCCGCTCACGCTGACCACTTCCTGGGTCACAACCCTCTGAGAGCGCCCGAGCTGTGCTGCTTCCAGCGCCACTGTGACCCTGACCCCGCAGACCCCGCTGTGCTTTATGAAGCGCCGTGTGGACGGAGCCTGCGCTCGCTGGACGAGGTACGAGGACTAAATATCTTCAAGATCTTTATTTAATATCCTAATGATACGCCCCTCACAGTTCAGTTCTGACCCGGATGATTATAATGAAACCGGAGCTCTGCTGATTCATCATGTGATCTGTTCTGATCGAGGTGCTGGACTTCCTGCTGCAGTCGGACATCCTCCACGTTCTGCAGCCGGACAACTTCAGCTTCGACCCGCAGATGTGTCCAGAGAACCAGGCGCAGGCTCCGTCCTCGTCTGCGCTGCTGTTCGAGCGTGACCTCAGCCGCGGGATCGAGCCGGTTCCCGTCTCTCTGTTCAACGAGCTGGACGGGACTCGGCCCAGGGACTTCCGTTACCGTAAGGAGCGCTGGCCGCACGGCTGCTTCCTCAGCGCCGCTCCGCTCTTCTCCGTGTGCTGCGACTGCACCGACGGCTGCGCAGACGCCCGGAGCTGCGCTTGTGTTCAGCAGACGCTCAGAGGAGCGGGAGAGCAGCAGGCGTACACACACCAGAGACTGAGAGCACCCCTGAGAGCCGGGTGAGTGGCGTCCTGTGATCTGTGTGTCTGTCACTGCGTGGTCTTGATCTTGTGATCTGTCAGCTTGTTGGAGTGCGGGCCGTGGTGCAGCTGTCTGAGGAGCCGCTGTCAGAACCGTGTGGTGCAGAAGGGTCTTCGTGTCCGGCTGCAGGTGTTTCGTACGCTGGACCGAGGCTGGGCCGTTCGCTGCAGAGACGACCTCGAGCAGGGAACCTTCGTCTGCATCTACGCAGGTACACCGACACAAACTTACAGTACATAAAAACTAGAAATCAGAGTTATCCTTCAGTCACCAATACAGAAGATTCTGTGACGGAAACATATTCCCATATTTACTCATTCATTATGAATAAGGGCTGATATGAACACCATGCAGAACATTGAGATGAATATTAACAAATATAAAATTATTTAAAAATATAAAGAATATAAAGGCCTCATTTCTCACTTTTTAGTTTTAGTTTAAAGTTAAAACTTCATTAACAAATAATTGAACATAGAAATAGAAGTGTTGATGCTGAGCTGAAGCAGTGGTTCTGTGGCGCAGGCGTGGTTCTCCGGCAGCAGCAGGCGCTCGAGGAGCCGGCGGATGGAGAGCCGCTCGTGTCTGATGATGAGGTGGAGGTGGTGGAGGAGTGGACGCTCCCCGCCGGACCCATGGAGACGGTCAGTGAGCCGCTGGACTGCTCTCCGCCGCTGTATGTGCCTGTGATCCAGAGTCCACTCGCTCCGCTCAAGGTCAGTGCCCCGCCTGCAGGTGACCTTTGACCTAGGACTCTCGTTAACCAATACTTTGACAAAAGTAAGAAAGTTGAGAACAGCTGATGAAATGAGCATGACTGTGTTTCAGGACCAGCAGCAGCTGAGCGTCTCGTCTCTGGACTGCAGCGAGAACGGTGAGACCTCACACACATCCCCAGCTGTGAGTGTGTGTGTGTGTGTGTGTGTTATCGGTGTGTGTGTTCGTAGGGAACGAGGCGTGTGAAGAGATGGTGAGTAAGAAGCCCAGACTGACCGAGTCGAACGGACACAGCTCTGAGGTCAGCACACACTCGCAGCTGTATTACCTCGACGCTTCCAAAGAGGGCAACGTGGCCCGCTTCTTCAACGTAAGTCAGCAGACACTACCCAGAAACCCCTGCACCCTCACGTGATCTGACCGTGACAGAAAACTGATCATAAATATATCATAAACCATGAATATATCAACGCTTTATTTCTGATTAGTGTTATACACGGCTAGGGAGCTTTATTTGCTGAATCCTGTCCGATCCGAACCAGACACTGCTGTTCATTCATTCAGCTTTCAAATGATGCAGAAACCTTTTATTCATAAAAACTGAATCAAACTATTATTGTGATTAGATTAAAAAAAGAATTAATCTATATTACAATAAAAGCCATGATTTCATCAGCTCTGAAGCGTTGTTGAAGATGGTTGTATCTCAGACAGATCTTCTTCAGACCTGCTTCTGTGCTCCGGGGTCACTTATGTTTCTACATTTATAAATATTAATGAATGAATGAAAGGAATGAAGAAATCTAAAGAAGAAAGGCTAATCACAGTATCTCGGCTGATAATCATTCCTTACGAACTTCTCTCTGTATTCCTCTCAAATACCTCTCCGTCCTTCTCTTGGGATTTTGAGAAAGATATCAGATTTGTGAAATATATTCAGAATTGTGAGAAAATATTAGAACTGTGAGGTTTGTGTAATATTCTGAGACTAAAACTAAACCATAATTATTTGAAATAAAATATAAATCAGGCTTTCAATGTAATAATATTTTACTGTATATAATAATGGGACCCGCAATAACAGCAAAAAACATTTATATTATTTAAACCTTTTTCCATGGAAACATTTCTCATTTTTTTCTTTAGTATTAAAATGACCAAAAAACTAAATCAATGAGTGTAATGTCAAAAACATCGGATTCCTAATAATAGCAGGATGTTGATTGATCTGTGATTGACCTGCAGCACAGCTGTGAGCCCACTCTCTTCGTCCAGAGCGTCTTCACGGACACACACCACCCTCAGTTCCCGCTCATCGCCTTCTTCACGAGCAGGTGAGGATCAGACTCTGACACGCATCCAGAGACAAGCGGCTCTCGCTTCATTCATCTGCTTCCTTCCTCAGGTCTGTTAAAGCAGGAACTGAACTGACCTGGAACAGGAAGTGAGCGTGATCATGTGACGCTGTCTGAGACTCAGCTAAAGCTCCAGAGAAGCGTTCAGACTGTAACGACCACAGAGACTTCATTACAACTACCCTGCCAGAAAGTTTGGGGAATTTTTCATTAGTTAAAATATTTCTCTCTCTTGATTCACACGCTCATGATGTTTCAGTGTTTTAGAAGCTGCTTTACTTCAGGAAACAATTCTTGAGATGACAAACAATGGTTTTGTATTTCTAAGTATCAACAGTACCAGTGTATTTTCCCCCTAACTATATACACATGCATTTATAGATTGTCTTTTCCGTGTAAATAAACATTAGATTATCAATCTAGTTTCTACACATTTCATGCACTGCTACACACTTGTATATTTGATGCAAATACTGAGTTTGAGCATCTGTTTGAGGTTAAAGGTTCTGGAGTTAAAACGCTCTGAAAAGTGACGCATCTCAGAGAGAGAGACACTGCTCAGAGGTCATCTTAGACCACCAGAATAAAAAGGATCTAAAAGCCACAGACAAGACCAGTTTAGACTTCAAAACCCAATACAAAGTTAAAAATAAATTACAAGTTTCCAAAAATTTAGTACCATGTTCTGTTGTACAAGACCTACATTCTGGAATTACTCTGGGCAGAGAAGTTACTAAACGCTTTCCAAAAAAAAAAAAAAAAAAAAAAACCCCAGCAGCTGAACAAGGTGCTGTTTGTCCCTCAGAGTAAACCAGTGGAGCTCAACCCACTTCACAAGAGGTCCTCAAGTACATCTGAGACTACTGAACTTAACACGAGTTCTTAGAAATCAAGTTCTTTTGAAGTTTTAAAGCAAGAGTTCATCTTTGAAGACCACAAGCATAAAAAGGACCTTAAAGCCACAAAGAGACCAGTTTAGACCGAGTTGTGGGACTTCTGAAGGTCAAATAATGTCATGAAACACCAGACTTGAGCCATAAAACCATTTATTAAGTTAAAAATAAATCAACAGTAAAGTGCTTAAAAACGGAGCATGCTTCAGAAGTCTTGGGACTGGACGTCTTTGCTGGAGTTGGCCGGGTCCCGAGGGCCCTTGGTCTTCTTCGGCAGGAGCTGCGCCTGGATGTTGGGAAGCACGCCGCCCTCGGAGATCGTGACGCCGCCCAGCAGCGTGTTCAGCTCCTCGTCGTTACGCACTGCGAGCTGGATGTGTCTCGGAGCGATGCGCAGCTTCTTGTTGTCACGGCTCGCGTTGCCCGCCAGCTCCAGCACCTCGGCGCACAGGTACTCGAGGACCCCCGTCAGGTACACCGCCGCCCCGGAGCCGATGCGCGCCGCGTAGTTCCCCTTCCGCAGGAGACGCGCGATGCGACCCACGGGGAACTGCAGCCCCGCGCGCGTCGAGCGCGACACCGACGACGCCTTGGGCTTCTGCGCAGCGACCAGCTTCTTTCCGCGACCAGACATGATATAGCTCTGGAGGAGAGAGCAGAACGATAAGGTTTAGACAAACCGATGAAGCACCGAGTGCGAGCAGACACCTGAGGAGTCCTGGACAGACGCAGAAACAGTAGAGGTGCAGATGAACAGAGATATTACACTGAAGTCAGGACACCATGCTGGTTATATTTTATAGTCAACATTTAAAGTGCAGCAACAACTTTTCAGATGACTTTGAAAACTTTGGGCTCCCTTCAAATACTCACTGCTGTTAAAATAATAAAGCGTTAAAGAAATACAATCTAATTTAAATAGGCTGTAATCAAAAGTCCCATTTAATAAGCTAATTAGATATCAAAACAAGTTAAACTTACCTGTTCCAGACACCTGCAGCAAACCAAGAACAGCAGTGAAGACGTTTGACTGTCAGCTGAAGGTCTAGTGTTTATATACTGCAGATTAATTAACCTCAGCTGTGCTAATGAGCTGCTGGCCAATCAGCTATTTCAGATCAATTAGAGTCTCAATGAGTGCATTTGAACTTTTTACATTTCAAGAATGTAAGAGATAAAGTTGTTAAAAGGCTGCTATTAGAAGCTTGTTTAGCTAATATTTAAATGTTTATTATAATATTTAATATTATGCACTATATAACAATATTAAGTAGAAGCAATATAATAAATAAAAAGAAAACAACAGCAGTTACATTTAGAAATAGAACAGAGAGTGCTTATAAATAAAATAAAATAAACAGTATAAAATAGGATACAAACACTGCTAGATTTATAAGGGCAATATAATATTTAGCATTTTCAGTATCTTAAATTTTCTGTGGGCAGGAATTTATTTGCATATTGCTTTTCACTGAAAATTGTGTCTATAATGCACTGCACTTTAACCCTGAGCAGTTTTAGGAAGCTGAATAGAACAACGGTGCATTGATTTCATGATTCTTTACTCATGATTTATTTCACAGGTTTCATAACAAAGTTTTTTTTAAATTATTCAACAAGAGAACAACAAATACTCGACAGAATAAGAACAAACACAACGAGGGTTACATACATGACTAGTTTCGCTTAGAACAATCAAAAACTGGAAAAACAAAAAGGAAGGACTTTTCTTTGAAAACTGATATTAATGAATGTAACATTTAAAGAAATAGCAATTAATTTGTAGCAAATTTAAAGTGAAAAGAGTCTAAATTTAAAGAGTAACTCCAAAACAAACGACTGATTGTTTCTTCAGACTGAA
This sequence comes from Enteromius thamalakanensis, assembly GCA_032357475.1. Classification (NCBI taxonomy): domain Eukaryota; kingdom Metazoa; phylum Chordata; class Actinopteri; order Cypriniformes; family Cyprinidae; genus Enteromius; species Enteromius thamalakanensis. Next base: position 1,829,910 of record JAUCMT010000001.1, read on the forward strand.
CACAAAAGGTTATTAAACACAAAAGTTATTAAATGTAGCAGGTTAGTAATATACAAGGTAGCAATTATGGATCATTTTATAGAGGCTTCAACAACTTTATTAGATAAGATTTTTTGTCGAAGAAGCCACTTCCAAAACCTCACACAAGCAGGTGAAGAAATGAGCTCAAGGATATTAATAAATGAACGAATATAATGTTGATTTAGTAACTAGATTTTCTCTGTCGAGTTCACATGACAGCTGCTTTAGTCATGTGATCGTTTGTTGTGGAGTTCACTCATGACTCGTGTGATCAACTGAATCGGGGTCGGTGCGATCTCATGAATCGTTTGTGTTCACATTGATCGGTGACTCTGTGAATCATTTGAGTTCATTGTTCAGTCAGTGATCTGTCCCTGCGTTCCCATGTCCATGCTAACCCAATCTGCCCTAAATAGTATTGAACACTACTGACACCACACAGTACCTAGGACGGATAGTGTGCACGTTGGGACGCAGATATCGACTCATCTGATTCAGTTGTGTCAGGAGTCATGACTCATGTGAATCATTTGTGTTCAGTGTTCACAGCGCGCAGTTATGGCTCTGTGATCATATGAGTCGATCGTGCTCGGTTGTTTACGGTGATCGGTGGCTGCTTTGGGTCAGTAGTGACGATGATGATGCTGATGAAGAGTCGCTCGCTGCTCGCGGTGTGTGTCGCTGTCGTCGCCGCTCTCGGTGCCTCTCTGTCGGTTCCGCCGCACGAGGAGGTGGCTCGGATGGCCCGGTTCGTGGTCAATAAGTGCGACTGGGCTTCGATGGCCACGATCTCCACTCACGACCCGGTCCGAGGACAGCCCTTCTCCAACGCCTTCTCCATCAGCGACGGGCCCGTGGGCAACGGAACCGGAACCCCGTACCTGTACCTGACTCACCTGGAGATCTCGGTGCAGGACCTGCAGGTGCCGATCAATACTGACCAATACTCCATACACACAGTCTAACCAGGCTTTTACTGTAGCAATACTGTTTTTTCATACATATTTGATGACTCTATTAAAACACTTCAGTGCATGTCTTGGAGGCTTTCTTTCCACGATGTCTGAAAAAAAAGTCATGAAATTGAAGCAAATAGACCAAAACCTAAAATTTAAAAATGGACAAAACACTGGTATACAAAGTTTGTAAAATTGTATTAACCAAAAAACATCAAATATGGAAAAAAAATTGACAAAATGCAAAAGAAATAAGAATTTTGTTACATTCATTCCTGTATTATTTGATGTTATTTTCAGTGATGTAACTGATGTTGTTTTATGTAAGTGTGATTCAGCACACGACTGTCAGGACATGACGCAGCAGTTTCATCTTATCAACATTCTGCAGAACTGACGTTAAAAACATGAACACACACTGCGATGACTGATGATCAGATCTGTGTGTGTGTGTGTGTGACACAGGTGAATCCCCAGGCCTCTCTCTCAGTGTCTCTGGCTCAGACCAGCTACTGCAAGAATCACGGGTTCGATCCGCAGAGTCCGCTGTGTGCACACATCATCCTGTCAGGCTCCATGGTGGAGGTACAGCACTCTTTTCCTCGTGTGGTGTGAATCACTGACAGTGTGAATGAATCAGTGTGAATCAGTGATGGTGTAACTGTGAATCAGCAGCGGTGTGAATCAGTGACAGTGTGAATGAATCAGTATGAATCAGTGATGGTGTAACTGTGAATCAGCAGCGGTGTGAATCACTGACAGTGTGACTGAATCAGTATGAATCAGTGATGGTGTAACTGTGAATCAGCAGCGGTGTGAATCAGTGATGGAGTAACTGAATCAGCAGTGGTGTGAATCACTGACAGTGTCACTGAATAAGTATGAATCAGTGATGGTGTAACTGTGAATCAGCAGCGGTAAGAATCAGTGACACTGATTTGGTTTGGCCGGTTTTGTTTCAGGTGAACGGCAGCAAGGCGTCGGTGGCTAAAGCCTCTCTGTTCAGCAGACACCCGGAGATGATCGACTGGCCCACAGACCACAACTGGTTCTTCGCCAAGATGAACATCACACAGGTCTGGGTACTCGATTACTTCGGCGGAGTGAAAACCGTCACGCCAGAGGAGTATTACAGAGCCACTCCGTACCGGAGACACAGCGGTGAGTCCAGCAGACCTGATCCAGATTCACTGATGACTCGGTTCATTCAGTCCCTGTGGCTTTCACAGCCGAGCTCTCTCAGTGTGCTGAATATCACCAAACATTGAATTCATGTTATCATTATTATTCCCGATCAATCAGCACAGGGGTTTTTTGTGAAGTAAAGTGGGCAGACTGGACATTTCTGAGTGAACAGTTCACTGAATCAGTTTTGAATTGATTCACTGAATATAATGTTTATGTGAGCTCTGAGCACAGCTGTTATCAGAAAGGAGCAGACGCTGTGCTGAACGTCACGTGACCTAAGTGTGTGTGTGTTTCTACAGGAAGTGACACGCTGTAATCCTGGCTGGACCGGATCAGAATCACTGATGGAGTGTTTCAGAAGAGACCAGGATTGTTGAGTGTTTCTCAGGATGATGCTGTTTGAATTGTGTGTGTGTGTGTGTGTGTGTGAGATGCAGAACATTAATCTAGTTGCTACATTTTTTGTAAGCATTTTGTAAAATGATTCCGGATGATTTTTGCAGTTTGCACAAGCGACCGTTCGCAGCTTCACAGCAGACACAAACCCACTGAAATCTGAAGTCCTGCGAGAGTCTTACACGTTCAGTTTGGTGTCTGTACCCCGAAACTTTGACCTCTGACCCCCGCAGCAGGAAGTGTGAAGCCTTGTATTTTATAGTGTGCTGACGCTAGTCCAATCATATTCACTCAGAGTGATTATTTTTCTAAAGCTGTTTTTGAATGATTTTTGTTATGATGCAGTGAAATAAAGAGCTGATCTTTGATTGGACTGTGCGTCTCTCGTTCTGTTAATCACTCAGATCTTCCTCTGAGTATGAGTAGGCTGTGTGTGTGTGTGTGTGTGTGTTTCAGTAGGTGGGTTGTGTCTGTGTGTACAGGTGGAGCTCGAGGAGCCACTTCCTGTCAGATCTCGAGCTTCACTGAAGTCATACGCGCACACACACACACACACACACACTCGTGCGTCTCGAACCTGCGGCCCGTCAGACGACAGACAGACAGACGGAGGGATAATGATGGCGTGCAGAGGAGGGTCAGCCGTGGTTATCCTGCTGTCCATCACACCTGTGTCAGGTATGAGCATGTGTGTGTGTGTGTGTGTGTGTGTGAGAGAGAGAGAGAGACGCGTCCGCTGCTGGAGTCGAGGGAAGGCCGCCATCTTTAGTCGAGGTTTCTGTGGAGTCGAGTGTTTCCTTCAGTCTAAAGATTGAGAATGTTGTCAGAGAATCGGCTCAGAAACTCTTCTCAGATGAGGCCAGTGCTTGACCTTTGGCCTCTGGAGGTCAGGGCCGTCCAGTGCTGAGCTGAGCTGGGCTCGCTGGCGTCGTGCTTCGCTCGCAGGCCTCCGCCGTCTGCTTCCTTCACTCCAGATCAGATATGTCGAGCGATTCAGATTGAATTATTACTCAAAATTATTCTTTGTTTTAATTAAAGAATGAGTTCTAGGTATAAAGATCAAACTTCAGTCAGTCTCAGAATCAAAACGACCAACTGTCATGTATCGTTGTTAATAATAATTCAAATAATAATAAACAGTTTTTTTTTTCAAAAGTATTACATAAATGTATTTGAATATTTTTGTCTGAATATAATATTTGAATATAATCTGGAGTGTCTTGTATATGTTTACCGTCTCCTTCGTTTGGTTCTCGGGCTGCTCACACTGATGCGTAAAAATTATTATTTATGATGATACAAAAATATGTTAATTTTAATAATAAATCAACAGTGCAGAATGTTTTAAAATACATATTTGTTGTTCATTTTGCATTCAATAATTTTATAATAATAACAATGAAATATTTCTCCAGGACACATTAAACCTGAACATGAGGTAATCTATGCCATGTCCTCAATATTTACAATATTTGATTTGAATATATCTGTTTTAAAAACCTCTGAAAATATTACAAAAGGTTTGAGTCGCTCTAAACCGGCTTTGAAACACAGATCGTGGAAAGCAGTGCACAAATAAAACTGTGATATGACGGAGATATAAACTCTGAAGCTGAAGTGAGTGAGAGGGTGGAGGATGATTTACTGTAAACGCTGAACAAACGTCTGCTTCTCCAAACATCACGAGGTCTGAAGATGAACAAACCCAGTCACACTGAAGGGTTTTGGAGGGTTAATAGGGTTTCTGTGTGTGTGTGTGTGTGTGTGTGTGTGTGTGAATCTCCAGTGTAGTGTTTGTGTGGAAACGCTGCAGGATCTGCTGATCTCAGATCAGATGGATTCACTCTTTCCATCGACACGCTCCAGTCCTGTCATCACATCATTCTGAGATCAGCTTTCTGAGCATTCATCATTTTCCACAAACACACAGTTTAGAGTTTCATCTCTATTTAATTCTGCGCTATATCTGATGCCTTTACAACACAAGATGCTGATTTTACTTTTTTATTTCTAATGTTAAGGAATAACTTGATCCAGTGAATACACTCGTATAGTTATATATAAGAGCCTGGAGCACAGTCTTCAGCAGCACGGGTTTATTTGTAGAAATATAGACGACACTAAAAATGAAACAGTGTTCTTTTATCCCAAAAATCACTTCATGTTCCATAAAGATATTTAGTAAATTTCCTACCATGAATATATCAACGCTTTATTTCTGATTAGTGTTATACACGGCTAGGAAGCTTTATTTGCTGAATCCTGTCCGATCCTCACAAACCAGACACTGCTGTTCATTCATTCAGCTTTCAAATGATCTAGAAACCTTTTATTCATAAAAACAGAATCAAACTATTATTGTGATTAGATTAAAAAAAGAATTAATCTATATTACAATAAAAGCCATGATTTGATCAGCTCTGAAGCGTCTCTAATGAGATCTCGTGAGCGTTTCTTCTTGTTCTGTGTTGAGAGACGTCAGGGTTAGTGTTTTTGATCAGATGCTGCTGATGTTGTGGAAAGTCTTGGTTCAGTGGGCGAAAGCTGCTCGGTTTACAGTCAGAGTCCCTCTCTAATAGATCAGAGACGGAACACGGTGGAAAATACAGGCTGAAAAACATCATTTCAAGGAACACGCTGCAGAGCTCAGTGTTTTATTGAGTGAACTCAACTGTGTCACACCTGACAGATGCTATAACCACGCTCCACTTTCACACTAACTCACATTACACACAGCAATAACGTCTAATATTAGTATATATATGTCTCAAAGTCTAATTATGTTTCTGTGTGTCCAGAGTCAGAAATCATAATAATATACGGATTTACTGCTCAACACACACTTCTGATTATTAGTCGTGTTTTTAATATTTTTGCAGAAACAGAGGAACAGAAAGTTCAGGAGAACAGCATTTATTTTAAACAGAGCTCTTCTGTACCAGCATGACGTCTTCTCTGACCCTGAATCAGTTTAATGCGTTATTAACTTTCAGTTCTTTTTAAAAAGTTTTCAACATTAGTCTGTGTGTGTATAAATATATATATACAAGAAATCAATTTTCAAGATTTATTTATAAATATGTTCTATTTTCTAGAATAAAAATTATCAACAACATTTTTCTTTAAAGGTAATTAAACAGAACAATCGCTTCATTCACACTAAATCTGTCACGGATTTATTCATCTTCATCCAACATTATATTTAATGTGTGTTTATGTTTTAAAGCAGTAAGACGTGTTTAGACGAGACGAGTCGGTTCTGCGTGAACTCATGTGTTTTACTGTTTCTGCTGAATACAGTACTCGAGTATACTGAGAACAAAGTATAGATACTGAGAGGACAGTTACTCTGTTAAAAGTGCAAGTGTCTGAGCACAATACTCCAGACCAGCAGACAGCAGCTTGAGAGGAGACTGAAGCAGAAGAGCGACGGGATTGTCTTCTGAGGAACTCTGAAGGATCTGTGAGGGTTTAGAGAGAACACAGATCTCTATTACTGCATATTATATACATCAGAAATATCACATTTGCTTCTTTTTCTCTGCAAATATTGATATTTAATTAACCGTAATTAGATGAATCAGTAATTGTAGTCCACTGCGCTGAAAGAACATCATCAGCATCTGTTCGACTGAACTCAAATCAGATGAAGAGAGCGGTAATACTGTACGGTTAGATCCGTGTTTATTAGAGCTCAATATAAGGTCTAGTATAATTTACAGTAAAAGTGAATCTTCTGCAGAGCGTCACGTTTAAAATTTTTGTTGAAAGAACCCAGTATTTTCTCATCGAGGGTTCTAGCGCTGTTAAAGGAGTTTCTGTCTCTTCTTCAAGAGCTCTCAGTCTGTTTTAAACAGGCCGTTATAATAACACGACATCACTAAATGAAATACGATTTAACTCAATATTGCTACCGTGTTTCTGTACAGTAAGGCTCTGTTTACTGTAAAGGTGACAGAGTTAGTTTGATTTATTGTATGAAATAAGGAGCGCTGGTGGACAGCGATGTTAAAAGAACTAGAAGCATCTCTTACCCACAGAACACCAGCTTTTCTGAGCTATTTTTACTAATCTATTTCCTTTATGAATTCGTTGAATAGTATTTTTAGCGTTGCTGTCGTTTTACTCACTCTCTGTTGATTATAATCATCACGCTGAAGCTCAGGCGCTATCATCTTCAGTAATTATGTCTTGTCTTCTTGTAGAAATATCCAAGGATTCTTCAGACGAGATGTGCTTTCTTGACAAATAAAACAACTGAAGATATTGAAAATATTAAACCAATTCTGTTCTTGTTTTTACTTAAAACCAGTAAAAAATATCCAGAGTCTAAACCAGATTAGACTTGATTTAAGCAAAAACCTACATGAAAAAATACTCTAGTAATTTATAGTGTTTTTGAACCATATCACAGTGAAGTGTATTATACTGCGTATATATATATATTATAGTATTTATAGTAATATTAACGACAGTGAAAGTAATAAATACTGTAGTATAGTTTAGTTTTTCTGACAGTAAACTCTAATATATTATTAGATGAATAACTCTCAGCTCTTCTGATGAGGAGGAGACGTCTCTGAACCTCGGCGCTCAGATCGGTCCAGAAGCAGATCCTGCCGCTCATCTTCAGACGTGAGAGGAACACGGTTCTGAGCGGTGGATGTAGATCAGATGTGTTTATTCTGTGATATATATATATATTCAGGCTTCGACCACGACCTTTCATCACATTTAATCTTCTGCTTTAGAATCAGGGCCTTATTTATAAAATATTGTGTAGAAACCCTCCTGAATGTGATCTTCTCTGATGTGTGTGTATCCTTGATTCATGGAAGGAGGTACGAACAGATGAATATTTATAAATCACAAATAAATCTTCTCAGCTCTGCTCGTAAACGACTCCTAATGAAAGTTATTAGTGTAAATAGCGTACACACACTTCAGAGAGGAGAGATTCTACATTAATGCTTTACAAGTGCTCAAACCTTACTGAAAGTACTTCAATAGTAATATATCTGCAATTACACAAATAATATTCATAAAAAAACATTTATTAAAAATTATTAGTTTAAAGAAACAGTTGTGATTTGAATCATTCTACTATATTTATATATATATAACATTAACGATCAATATTTGAGTCAAGAACAAACAGGACCTTCGACTGAAACGTTTCAATTTAAACTTCATACAATTCAATTCATTTCATTCAGTGTGTAATTAAAAAGCGCTGTCTAATGTGTGTTAGTCTGAGAGGTCAAAGGTCTGGTGGTTTAGTAGACGCTGCTTTCGTTCGGTGGATGAATATATAAAGATTGTAAGCAGCTGCAAATTATACTTGATAATGATTTAATGTTCTGTGAATCAAGCGTGCAGCACATTTCTGAGCATCAGCTTGTGTTATATTTACACCACTTTATTATGTGTGTGTGTGTGTGTGTGTGTTCCTCCCTCTTTATCTCTCACACACACACAGAGTCAGTTAGAGCAGCTGAACAAACCGCTGAACTAGAAACACTCGAGACGCACACACACACCACAAACACTTCACATGAGCGCGCGCGTGTGTGTGTGTGTGTGTGTGTGTGTGTATGTGCGTGTGTGTGTGTGTGTGTGTGTGTGTGAGAGAGAGAGGGTGCTGGGATTCAGTAAAGACCAAATGTGGCCAGAAGCAGTAAAACCAGTCAAGCTTGAGCTTGTTAGGATGTTTTTTGGTTTGCGTGAGGAAAGTTTGTAAATCACACAGAATCAAGCGTTAAAGCGTTCTCTGAGAGGAGCAGGTTCTCTCTTCATTACTGTGTTCTTGTCTTCAGCAGCATCTACATACGACCCTAACTACTGTTACATCCTGGACGCTATTCTGCTGCTGTACGGAGTCATCATCACCGCTTTCTTCGTCCGAGAGAGAGTGAGTCTATAACACACACACACACACACTCACACTCACACACACACACGTACGCGTAACTAGAGCTGATCTTAAATCACACAGAGCAGGATTCCACGCTCATGAGAATATATAAATCTATATATATGTAGATATGAATTATCATGAAGTCTGTAAAAATAATAAATGTTATTTAAAGAAGTCTCTTCTGCTCACAAACCTGTATTTATTTGATCCAAAATATTTTACTGTTTAAATGAAAGGGTTAGTTCACCCAAAAATAAAGATTCTTTCATTGATTCCTCGTGTCTTCACTCAGGTGAAGATGTTTGTGAGATGTTTGTCAAGCTCACAGACTCAGCGAGGACATGATAAAATAATGATTTGATTTATTCCTGAGATGTTTCTTGTTCCTCCAGTTCTTGAAGAAGAGGAGCGCTGGAGACCAGGACTCTCTGTATCAGGTGAGTCTCAGACGTGATGAGAGACGCTCTCAGCTGTGTGTCTGAGACGCTAACGAGCCTCTGCTGTCTTTCAGCCCATTAACAAGACCAATCAGTCACCGTATGACGTCCTGGGGGCCCGCGGGGCCGAGGAGGGTCCGGCCAGAGGGGTGAGTGACCCACAGTCACATGACATCAACACATGACCCAGACGAGCTCCTCTGACCTGTGTGTGTGTGTGTGTGTGTGTGTGTGTGTGTGTGACAGGGTCGCAAGCGAGGAGGAGACGACACATACACGGTAAGAGCTCTTCATCAGGAAGGAAGTTCATTACAGCGCTGAGAGGAAGAAACCACAGAAACACCTTCAGATCAGAAACAGCTCAGAACCAAGGGCCTTCAGTTCGGTTCCCAAAGAAGAGCTGGTTTTGTGTCCTGAAGAGCATTCTGCGCTCCTCTTCCTGAAGTGAAGAACAAACACTCGTTTCAGGCCGAGCATATTCAGATCTATCTTTACTGAGACGTACTGATATACAACTCTATCACGGCAAAACATGCTTTTCTTACTCTTTCAGGCAAAAATATACAAGAATTTTGTAGATCAGTAAAAACAGACCAGTTCTCAGAAAAAAACACAAAATGAAGGGATTTTCTTCTCAGAACAAGCAAAATAATCTTATCTCAAACAAACAAACAAATATTATTTTGCTTCTTCTAAGAAAAAACAGGCTTAAATTTTACTTATTTTTTCTGAAAACAAGACAATAATTTTTACTTGTCAGGAATTTGTTTTTTTAATTTAAAGAGTTAGTAGCTATTCTGGCTGGAAACAAGACCAATCGATCTGAGTGTAAGGATTCATATAAAGCTGTATTAACACAAATACAGAAATATTAGTTCATCACAGTTATAACAGCAGCAGATTCAGAATAAATAATATCAGTAAAGCAGAGCTGGGTGGAAACTGATCACACGACAGAAAACAGCAGCACATAAACAAACCCTTTCATTAAACTGACCGCTAACTACCCATTATTCTCACTAACCTGGTAATTAGATTTGGTCGAGGGTATTGAATGGACTTATTAATAACGTTTCAGTTAATTCGTCTGATGGTTTCGGCTAATTGTTTAATCAGGGTGTTAAAAGAAACGCACCTTTCAGTCACCAACACCTGCCCTGACCCAGATAACGGATTTCTTTTAGTATTACACCGATCTCTTAACTACATTATGTTCAGTTGTGCCATTACCCAGTAATAAACTAATGTTTCATGGATCACATGACAACACATTATTTACACAATAGCAATAATTTATTATAATTCATTTTATTATAATAAAATATCAAATAACATAACCTAGTATATATTTTCATATTTGACTAAAAACTGATGATGATGATGATGATGATGATGATGTTTCAGCCTCTGCAGAAGAAGACTGACGACACGTACCGAGAGATCGAGACGAAGCCAGGCGTAAGTGTGACTGATTCACTTTTACTGACTCGTACTGATTCATCTGAATGACTCACTGTGTGTGTGATTCTCCCGCAGCGGCGCCGGACGGACCAGGTTTATCAGGTCAGAAGTGCTTGACATCACAGCTGGACATCCAGAGTGTGTCTGACCGCTGCTGACCGTGTCTGTGTTGTGTGTTTCAGGGTTTGAGCTCCATGACTAAAGACACGTATGATTCTCTCCACATGCAGCAGATCCATCCTCCTCCGCGCTAGAGATGACCTCCGCTGACCTCCTTCAGATCACAGTCCAGCCCGCGCTTTCTTAACCTCACACGTCTTGTTTTTCCTGGAGATTATTCCGTGTTTTACTTCCTGAAGAGTTCAGATCTCAGGAGAAGCTTGAACTGAACTCATCTCTCTGGTGCTGTTGACTCAGAGTCACTCCGAACACACCATGAAGCACTCCTTTAGATTTGGAAAATGTTTATTCTTAAAATTTTAAAATAATATGAAAGTGTATTTCATGTTACTAATTAATATGAATGTAGTCTTTAATTAGTATAAAAGTTTAAAATAGATCAAAAGTATATCTCATGGACTGAATTGTGGAGCTTGTGGAAGAGGTATTATCATTAACATGGCCAGTAGATATGGTGTATATATATATATATATCTTCATTGCTGTGCATTTCTCACTTACTGAGCAAATATTTTTTTTAGAAATGATTGTCACCCAAAAAACTATTTTTTAATATTTTGCATTCATTTCCTACTTCCATTTTTTGAAACAACCGATCAGCTTTTTCCAATCACGTCCAGAACTGATTCTGGGATCAGAGACGTCCAGCACCAGAGAGTCATGAGATCCACGTCTCACTCATACCTGTAACGTTTCACAGTAACTTAACCACAAGATATCAGCGTTGACATTGATCTCAGTATTTAGGATCATTCTGCAGTATAAACTAACATGAACAGTTTTATTAAATAAAGGTTAATAAGACTGTAATAATGTTGGTTAATGCAGTAACATATGCTGATAAAGGAGATCTTATTGTAAGGTGTTACAGATAATACGATCGTTTTAAAACGCCTCTTTCTTGTGATTTTCTGGCAGAATATGAGATGCACAATAATAATGCTTGATGTCTTTCTCACAGTGTATTACGAGTCTTTTTCATTATTTTATGTTAGTAGCGTAACATGTACTCTTTATGAACTGAGAATTTGACTGTATGTACATTTTGTTCTGTTTTGTGTAACTTTGTATCAGCTTGTTAAAATTAATTTTCTTTCATTTTTTCAGTAAATAATCAAACTTTATTTTGACACCTGACTGGACTGATCAGAATAACCTGAAGATCAAACAGATGCACACTCTGAGAAAAAAACCTTTAATGAAATCTACAACAACTGCAACATGACACACACACACACACACACACACACACACACCCAGAGCAGTTCACTTCTACAGGAAACAGCCACAACTGAACCGACTGATCAACCAGTACAGAGAGAACTGTGTGTGTGTGTGTGTGTGTGTGTGTGTGAGAGAACTGTGTGTGTGTGAGAGAAAGAGAGTGTGTGTGTGTGAGAGTGTGTGTGAGAGAGAGAGTGTGTGTGTGTGAGAGTGTGTGTGAGAGAGAGAGTGTGTGTGTGAGAGAACAGCCCTTCTGTATC
>JAUCMT010000001.1:1844574-1862977 GCA_032357475.1 Enteromius thamalakanensis
ATATCTTTTTTAAATGCAGAAGATGAAGACCACCATTTAAAGCATTCCCCATTTTGTGAAACCTCTGTCCCTATGGTCAGTGGATTTCCACATGACTATATGCACTTAGTATGCTTAGGTGTGATGCGTCGTCTTCTTGATTTGTGGATTGGTGCTTGTGGAAAGTTACGTTGCCGTATTTCTTCCACACAGGTGAAATTAATTTCAGACAAACTGCTTGCACTCAGAAGTTATATACCCTCAGAATTTGCTAGAAGACCAAGGGGCCTAGATGAGAGGTTGCGTTGGAAAGCCACAGAACTTAGGCAGTTCTTACTTTACACTGGTCCAGTAGTTTTGAGGGATTTTCTGCCTACTGAGGTTTATCACAATTTTATGCTGCTGTCTGTTGGTATACACATCTTGGCAAGTCCAACATACTGTTTCCTGTTAAATGACTTTGCCAACAGTCTGCTTAGATCATTTGTTAAACATTTTGGAGAACTCTATGGTCATGGGTTTTTAGTTTATAACATTCATGGTCTGATTCATCTTAGTGATGATGTGAAGGTGCATGGACACTTAGATTTAATATCAGGGTTTCCTTATGAGAACTACTTAAAACAAATTAAAGGGATGGTTAGAAAACCTAGCTCACCCCTGCAACAAGTTGTACGGCGAATATCTGAACTTCATTCAAACAGTTTGAATGATGAGGAAACATCTAAACCCAACAAAAAATGTAGAATGCTTCACTCAGATGGACCGGTTCCATCTGGCTTTACAGGAACAGTCTGCCAATTCAAAGAACTGGTAATTGATGACATTGTCATCAACTCATCAGAGAGGGACAGGTGTATAAAGCTGAACAACAAGATTGTCTTGGTTCAAAATATAATAATCTGTGAGTTCGAGGAATACATTGTTTACAAAGAATACAGACACATCACAAAGTTTTTTGACTATCCCATTGACTCCACAGAATTGGGAATTTGCTTTGTATCAGATTTGTCACCAAATTTGATGTTCTTTAAGTTAGACAGTAGTGTGCAAAAGTGTGTCCGGTTGCCTTTGGAGGTTGGATTTGTTGTTATTCCGCTTTTACATGCAGATCCATTCTAGGTTGCAGTCTTGTTGCCAGGTTGTGGTGGTTGTGGTAGACAGCGAATTTTTAAGTTTTACATAATTTTTTATCTTGAAAAGAAATATTGATACTTTTTGTGTAGATCAACATCAAGTTTAAACTGCGGAGAGAGCCTGCCTTTCATAATCCCTGTAGGTGTGTATCCCATATTTATACTAATATCTTGAGTTTTAAAGATCTTTAAGAAAAAGAGGTATACTTGAAGTTTATTTTTTTATAAGTTATTCTAAGTACTTAAGAAAAGCTCAATATGTAAAATTGTTCTTTATTTAGTAAGTATTTAACAATGTACTATTAGTGTAGGGATGTACTAAAAGCACTTCGGACTAAAATGGCCCACTTGCTAGTTTATAAAAGTATACATTCCTATGTTAAGTTTAAAATTAATAGTACACTTCAATAATCTTCCTTTTCATTAGGGGACAGATAACTTTCTTAAGTAAAACCTCTTACAGTTATTTTTTTAAATAGATTTTATTGTTTATATATAATATTGTTCATAGTCTTACATCTAATGTCTTTTTGTTTTCTTAGCCATGTTTCACATTGTGGAGTTTCTGGAAACCCAAGAAGTTGAAGTTGTGCCAGCACTGTGGGTTGCAAATGAAATTTGTCAATGGCCTGCTCACTTCAAACCTGACGAATTAGTGAAGGCCGTACGGAGCCAGGAGCAGCCTGGAGACACTTGGGATGCATTTCATGTTCGAATTTTATATACAGCTGGTATGCATATCACATTTACTTTTATGATTCAGTGATTTTACCAATCATCTCATGAGATTTTTCTAATTTACAGCAAACTACAAAAGTGCTCGACTAAAACTTCCTGAAGCTGAAGTCCACACTGATCTTCAAACAGCAGAGGAAGATGAGGATGTAAATCCAAAGAAAAAGCGAAAACGCCTGTAAGTGTAATACATCTGCCCAGAATTACCACCTAAAGCAGGGCTTCTCAAAGTCTACATTCAAAGGTCAAAATCTGAATTCACATGAATGTCAAAGGTCGGAACTTGTGTCGTCACGGTATCAAAATTTCAGTAGTCGGTACCAATACCAGAAAATTCCACAGCTACAAATTTCAGTACCAAAGCAAAAAATGCTTATTTAACAACACAGAATTTCATTAACAAAACTCTTTATTTTTAATATTGTCTTTATAATATTAGAACAACTGTTGTCATTAAATAACTAAAGACAACAGACAGACTTTATAAATATCTATCATTTAATTTAACATAAACTACAACATTCAACCACTAACATTATTTAAAACATACCACTTTATTCTGAAGTATTTCTTTATTTGGGTGTGCGCATCATGTTGACTTTGATTAGTGCACCTCTGCCCATCACGTCTTATTGCGTCTGAAAAGTTTCCTTCTGAAACAGCACATCAATTACTGGTTGACATGTTACACCTGTGCTACCAGGTTGTATGAACATGAACTGCACCACGTGAAATCAAGCGGCTCCGGATTCCTTCCGGGTCCGGACTTTGAGAAGCCCTGGTATAAAAAAATTGTATTTTAATTCATTGAAATCAATTTTGGTTTGATTTCTGTTTCCCATTACAAGACCAAACATTCGCTTTGAAAGTGAGAGTGAGGAGGAAATTGCTGTCATACAAAAAAGGACATTGCCTTCAGCCCCAAAAATAAAATTGCCGAACTTTGATATACAGTCTGCAGTAAGGAGAAAAGTTCAACGGCCTGAACCACAAAAACAAAGGACAAGCCTGGATCTCAGACAGTCTCGTACAAGTCCTGAGCCTAGGCAGTCTTTAAGAAGTCCTGAGCCTAGGCAGTCTTTAAGAAGTCCTGAGCCTAGGCAGTCTTTAAGAAGTCCTGAGCCAAGATGGTCTGTGACGAGTCCTCAACCTCATCAACTAGATGAAACTCAGAGACAATCAGGAACAACCATTTCAAATGGTCTGGCTTGTAAGTAATTTATGGACTTGGTGCATTTTTTGTCTATATATATATATATATATATATATATATGTGTGTGTGTGTGTGTGTGTGTAAAAAAAAAAAAAATATATATATATATATATATAATTATATATTAATAATGTTTTTTCCAGTTCAGCTGATTAGTAGCTTTCTTATACTGTATGTTCAATATCATTTTTTTAGCTCTACTGCACAAGCTTCTTACAAATCAAGAAATGATTTTGGAACAACTTAAAGTGATTCAGATGAATCTGCAAAAAACATGCCAACCTGCCCAGGGGCAGGATCCCCTCGAGGAAGAGGTGCTGCCGCTCAAAGATGTGACTGCCCTTCTTGATTTGGAAAAACGTCTCAGAGAAGAGGAAGACCTCAAAAACAAAATGGTAATAACATTGCCTTACCACATAAAATAATAGTTTAGTTTATTAGTATTTCCAGCAGCTTAAGTTTCATGTTCTATTCTATTTTCTATAATTCTATTTTCACTAATGGAGGCACAGTATTTTGAACAATTTACTAGGTCACCCAAATATAAAATTCATAACCTGTTTATTCTCATGCCTTTTTATTTATAGCTATAGACAATTGTACTACATTTTTACTCATTTCTTTTACAAAATGGTGGAGTAAAAGCACTCAAGGGTAGTGTTGATGTCCATTCTAAAATACCATGCTAAATTGCAACATAGGGAAATGTTAAAAAATACCTTTTATTAGAACTGGGTTAGGAGTGAGGTGTTGGTTTAGGTATCCATTGTTTTTCAATTTTACTTTTTCAGATTACTACCTTCAGTGTCATTGGAGGAGTTGACATTAAGGATAGTGTTTGGAGAATTATGAAGCACTGTTTTACCAACACCCTTGCTAAACAGCTCAACTGGCGTGGCATCAATGGCAAAACAGCTTTCCATGGACTGCGTATAAAAGATGTAATAACTGGTAAGTGTTACATGCATTCATGTCATCAAATTAAGGATGCTCATTTTGGTTAATTTTCCTAAGCAACAACCACAATTGTGAACATGAACATGAACTGTACTGTTCAGATTAGCATCTTACAGATCCTTAAATTTCCATGCATTTGCAGTGTTTGTGATAACAAACTAATCAATATTAATTAAAAAAAATAAGATTAACAAGCCTGTATTAACTATTTTACAATTAAATACATTTAGATTACAAAATGAAAACACACTGAATCAAGCTTGAAGAACTGGCTTTTTTTTTGTCATAGCTTGATTGTAAAATAACCTGTTCTATTCACAAAATAAAGATTTTTCTAATTTTATTAGTAATATTTATTTATTTATTTATTTATATATTATATTACCCTCCATTATTATGGGCATTTTGGTAAAAAAAAAAGGTGAAATGTGTATCTGGAAGTAAGGATTTTGATCCCTTCAGCTCACTGGATGGAAATTATGCAAAACACACTCTCATGCTGCAAACATATAATGGTGTTTAGCTACTGCTTACCAAACCTCACAAAAAGAAACCTGCACAGAAACACATTTTTAACTGTTTACCACCATGGTATGCTTGCAGCATAAGATTAGAAAAGCATAATTGGGAATAGTTCTGCATGAAATTCCTTTTATTTCAAATGCTCAATTATAACCTAAACATAACTTGCAAAAGTAATTTTTACACCCTAAAATGACCTTGCAGAGGAAGAAGATCTTGAGAGTCCAGTAGATTCAAGCACATGTTTGCTGCTCAACAGAGCCACTGCTGACATTACAATATAATTACTTTTTAGAAAATTAGAAACTTTCCTTAAGTCTTTTTTTCTGATCAAGACCTTCTGTGATGTTTTATTGCTAAGCCTTGTGTGTTTTAGTGCTAAGTCTATCTTAATCTTAGTCTGAAATAGATTAATGGATGTTAGTTTTTTTAAACATAGACAGTGGATATTAACTAATTAATATAATTCCCCTTTGATAACTTAGAATTAGATTTCAATATCTGTACTTGTAAATACAATACAGAGCCAATACAGATATTTACATGTTTAGCAAAAGGCAAGGCATTCTCTGTTAACCTTATATGCCTGGATGGAATCAGAAAGGATAGTTGAAGTATGATGTTCCAAGCAAGTGCCAAACTTGCATCTCCGTCCACTTCCAGAATGTCTTTAAAGTTTTACCATGCAAATCATGTTTAGAAAACAAGAACATTTTGCACTTGATTCTCTTCACCAGATTGTTCATATTTTTAGGGACTGTGAGAAACAACAGGCTTACAGCAACAGCAACCGATCAAGAGGTTGAGTGCTACATTAAAAGATGGCTTCACCTTGCAAGTGACCGAGATGGAGGGAGAAGAGAAAGAGAGGAGCGAAGAAGGACTCTCCAGAAAAACTGTAAGTCAGTTGCAATGTCTGTTTTATAAAAATTCTGGAAGCAAAGCACACAACTCAAAACAAAATGTAGAAAATAATATTAGTTAAATAAATTAGTCAGATATTGCAAAAACAAGAGAACATGCATGTTTTATTGACTCAACATTTTATTTTTTAATTATTTTAAGGTCTACAAGATCTCAATGACACTGCTGGGCCCAGTCAAGAAGGACACTAAAATGTTTAAATAGTATCTATTGCCATGTTTGTACAATGTTTTACGTTGAATAGTTAAAGAGTTTATATTATTTTATTAAAATGTATTGTTCTGTGTTATTGTGTATAGTGTTTCTAATTAAGCTATTTTGTGATTGTATTTTTTTTTACTGAATAGTTTTTATAGTGTTCTTTTATAAAGCTATTTTGTGTTAATGATTTTATTATTTCAGGAATGTTTTCTTGCTACCTTTAACCATTAGAAGGCTATTTTTCATTTCTCATTACTGAATGTTTAAACATTGTTGATAAATTATTTATTTTTTCATAAAGTGTTTCTTGCAAAGCTATTTTGTGTTTCTTTTAATTAGTTATTCTTATTTTGTTGATACATGATTTACTTGCCATTGTCATTGAGTAAAATATAATATGTGTCCTATTTAGGGTAAAGTTATAGTTTTTGTAGTAAATATTATCTGACCTGTGGCCTGCTTGTGAACCACATCTATCAAATACAGTACACTGCCATAATGTCACAATTTCATTCAGCAAGTGGGCCGTAAGATTTAACAATTAACAGTGGTGCATATTAGGGTAATTTCTGGTATATCTGTAATTTCATAGTTATCATTCCATGTGGTATGTGGGCCGGATGTAAGCGTCTGGTGTGGGCCGGATCTGGGCCAGAATATAAGCATACTGTGGCCCAGAATAGGGTCAATTCTGGTCATTTGGTTGAATTCTGGCTGATATGTGGTATTGCTATGGCTTTGATGTGGCTCAGATCTGGCAAACAGGAGTGGACCGCTCAAGTGCCATCATTCCATGCGGTATGTGGGCCGGATGTAAGCGTCTGGTGTGGGCCGGATATGGGCCGCATGAATTTTGCTATCTGGGTGTGGTAACGTTAGCTACATTTGGTTGTGCGATCCGGCAAAGCTCAAACCTACATGAGGTAAGTAAAGGAAAAATCAACAGTTCTGTGCGCGAGAATATGAGACAAATTGCATCACGTTGATTCAGGGAAACTGCATTCATTATATACCATTGCTCACTTTTTAAAAATGCGTATAAATCGATCAAATAATGTTGCTATTTAAATGTAGTCTTTTGCACAGGTTTGCAAACGGGTTATGATGGGGATTTGTTTAGACCAGCAGTCCTGCAGCCCTGCAGAGTTAAGCTCCAATTCTGATTAAAACTCACCTGTCCGTATAGCTTCAGACCTTGGTTGGCTTGTTCAGGTGTGTTTGATTTTGGTTTTTGTATTTTGATTGGAAAATCTGCCAATAAACGAGCGCACTACTGCGCGCTATAAATTATAGGTAGACCGAGTACATTTGAGACGTGTACAGTTGGAACACCAATTGAGTGCACAATAACCTCCCGCCGTGATCTCTGTACCGTGCATGCGTATGAACATTCTTAGTCTTTCCTCTCAGAAGATATCTTCAACATCAGATCCTTTCATGATTGTTAAGCTTAACATATATTAGTGCAAAAGTAACTCTCTATATGTGCTCTTTAAATGGGCATATTTTTTGGTTTTCTTTTTCTTGTATAAAACTGTAGTTAATAATAAATGGTAGCCAGATTGCGGGTGATGTGTCCCTAGGTCAGCATATGTTGTTGACCTTAGAACAACATTTTAATGCAAAAATATAGTCTTGGCCATATCTCCGTACATTTTGTTGTATTTTTTTAATATTTAAAAAAATATATAATAATAAAAAAAACTAAGTGAGAACAGAAATAACAACACTTATTTATTTTTTAAATATAAAATAATAATCTGTAGCCTAACAAACACCAATGTTGCACCACTGAGCATATATTACACAAACAAAGCAAATGATTGTTAAACAAATAAATAAAAACAATTATTTTCTGTAAAAGACAGTCGGGGGATGCAGGTAGTGTAACATTCCGTTTCTGTCTGGTCCCGTTTTCCTCCCTTGTCTGTGTCTTTTTGGTTTCTCCCTAATCAGTTCATCTGTGCCACCTGTTTTTGTACCAACCCAGTCGCACGTTTTTTTTTTCATGGCACGAGAGTCGTGCTGGAGTCACGAAAATCACGAAATAATCGTGTCCATGAGACGAAAAAATAGATTAAAGGATAATTTCGTGAATTTGTCACGACCTGCCGTTGTACACCTGCCATCACTTTATTCATTAGTTCCATGTCTTTAAATACCATTGTCTTTTTGTTTGCATTTATGCCATGTTAAAGTTTCGTGGACGCCTGTCGTGTGAGTTTTGTAGCTGCCTCGTCAGCATTTTTGTTCTCGTTCAGTGTTTATTATTAAATATCTTCATAGAAAAGACTTTTTGTCTCCTCCGCTTTCTGCCAAGTTCTGCCTCTGAGTCCTGCCTGCCTGGTTCAAGAAAGTGAGAGCGCGAGAAACCACAGCCTGCAAACGTGACGGTAAGAAAAAGACGAGTTACCTCTCAAACATACATATCTTAATTTTGATGTTGCTATACGTTGAAAGTGTAAATGTATAAGGTCTAATTTTGTTCTGAATACTAAAGTTGTTCAGTCAGTAATGCATCTATAACTGCATGCGCCGGCAGCATCATTTGTTTCCCTTTATAAAAGTGGAAACAGCTTATGTACATTAACAATGTAAACAGTTGTGCTTTTGTAAATAAAGGAAACAAATTGGAGGCCGTTTTCTGAAGAGCACATCACAAAAATGAATTGAAATTCTGCAGAGAAGCTACTGTTTGGTGCAATTTTTTTTTTCTTTCATTAATTTTAGAAAAATATATTTGGAATATGGGCCTATGCATTTATTCTTTTAGGATGTACATAGCTAGGTTTTTCTCTGTTCGCACAAGCTTTGCACGTGATGTGATGTGTACAGTGTGTATATATATATAATTTTTTTTTTCCAAGTTCCCCCTTCCTCATTAAATAATTAATGGTAAGCATGTTTGGCATGCTCTCCGGGGAAGAGGCAGAGAGCCCGGCGCACCCCGAGCCCTAGGGGATCAATCCCTAGGAGACGAGGGCTGGGTAGAGCTCGGAGCCCGGCCTGGTCACCACGTGCCCCCCATCCAATTAAAGTAGTGGATGCGCTTCTCCCGTTAGTTTAAAACAACGGCAACTGAAGCTCCCACCAGCATAATCTGGCTGTTTAAACTTAAAATAAAAATAGCCTGAATATTTTTACCACAGCTATAAAATTTAAAGATGAGGTAACATAACTTTTCTTTCAAAATGATCAGTCGGTAAAAGTAAATTTAAAGCCGCGACATAAAGCCGGCATAATTTAACTATGCTGCTTAAACTTAAAACACATACAGCCTGAATAGTGTAGCATGCATGGCTAAGAACATTTAACATAACGACGACATATTTTTATTTGAAAAGATCAGTCGGTCTACGTGCTCAGATAAAAGCCGAGTGCGAAGTCTATTTACAGTTAGACCCGCGCTGGCGTCGACAGACTGTCTTTTAGTGAACAAGTGCATTTTTCGTATATAGCATCAATCCTTGCAGTGAGCGTTTTCCGCGACGGGACAGTATAGTGGTGCTCAACGTAGTTCATTAAACATTTAAAACCTTCAACAAAACTAATAGGCAGCAAGTCTTTTGCTGTCATTTCTGCTATTAACTACATCGAACTCGTTGTGGAGGTGTAGATGAGTGTGGCGCTGCACATCTTACACTTCACTGTTTTTTCATTAAGTTTTCCAAAGTGTTGCCAGACATCGCTGCGCGCTTTAGAAGCTGTTTACGCTCTGTGCTCCGGTCTGGTCTCTAGACCGCAACTTCTCACAGCCGTAACCAATCAGATATCAGACTACCGCCCAAATACCAGCATAACCAATCAGAAAGAACAAACGTAGTTTAATAAAAAAAAAAGCCTTTTTAGAGTCAATCGATTGTCACGTTTGTGCTCGATCGTCGCTGAGGGGTTCGATTAATCGAGTGCTCGTGCACATCCCTAATTTTAATATATATTGTGTGTGTATATAAAGTTAAATGTATATTTTGGATATTTTCTTTCCTCTAGTCTGAAAGAACGCACATAATGTCTTATATTTCTTTCCCATAATGCCCTGCTCCTCACCCTTGTGTCATCTGTGAGGGTGTTATGATCGTGGGGTTCAAACCCGTGACGGTAGTCAGATTAGCTCCGCCCAGTCCTGTGCCCGTAAACAGCAGCTGCCCCGCTCCCTGCGTGACCCCTGACGCCGTGGAAACCACCTGCGCCATAGAGGCCACTTCCTGTTTGACGGCGGTGGCGGACGGGCTGAGCGAGGGTGATGTCATGACCGGAGCGGGCGTGGCCACAGCGGGTGCCATGGAGATGACAGAGGGCGCGTTTGATGTCACCTGACCCAGAGCTCCACCTACAGCACAGAGAGAGCGTTAGAGAGTCACATGACCCACGAGCTGATGTTAAATCCTGAGGAAGAGGAGCTGAGAGACGCACCGCTAAAAGTCAGGTTAGAGATGCTGCTGCCGCTCAGAGAGACCACAGGACTGACCGTCAGTGTGCTCGAGCCGCCGGACACCTGCACACACACACTATAATCATCACTCAATGATCACCTGTTACTCAGCAATAGTCATTACAAACTACCATCTCTATTACTATTATTGAATACTAATATTATTTAATTCTAAAATTGTGTCTAAATAATGATTTGAATGGCTCTTGATGTGTGGACGAGTCTGATCCGGATCAGGTCTTCTCTGTGTGAGTCTGATCTGGACGTGACGTACCGAGGCGCTGCTGTAGACGGTTCTGAGGGCGGATCCGGCCGAGCTGCTGCTGCTGGGAGGATTGATCCTCTTCTCCTTCTGTCTGCGGTTACAGAACCACACGCGCACCACCTCCTTCTCCATGTGCAGCTGATCGGCGATCTGAGTGATCTCCTCCGACGACGGCTTCTGACTCTGCTGCAGATCACACAGAACACACACACCATCAGCTGCTGACACACACACTCTGTCCAGAAGTACACTGCTGCTTCAGGAGCGCCACCTGCTGGCAGAAACTGAACCTACACCTCGTTCAGCTCGCCAGCTTTAGGCAGAGCTGAGAATAGATTAAACGCATCCAAAATATATAAAAGACATACACTTACAGTATAGCATTTACATGTATATATTGAAATTATATTTTATATATTTAAAAACACACATTTTTCTTACATCTAATTAAGATTAAAAACTGTTCATACCGCCTCCTTGTTTGAGTCAAGATTAAAATACAGTGGCTCTCTTTTATTTTAAACGGAAACAGACAGAAAGTGTTTGTTTCTAAAAACTGAGAAAATCCCTTTAAAGTTGTCCAAATGAACTACTTAGCAATACATATTGTTATTTAAAATGTTTTGATATAGTTATGGTAGATAATTTACAAAATATCTTCATGGAACATGATGTTTGCTGAGAAACGCTGTGGATCAGGTTCTCTGGTTGAGCTCTGCTGCCCTCTAGTGCTCACCTCCAGGAAGCTCTTCTCCAGAGCCAGACGGATGCTGGTCTCAATGCTGGTACGCTTCTTACGACGGCGATTCAGACTCTCACAGAGACCCGGAGACATCTCGCTCGCGCTCGACACCACGCAGTCCGCAGACATGTGCTCTGAGCCAACAAACAACCGCTCAGATCAGAAATCCACCCTCGTTACAGAACCGTGTGTCAGCTGAAACTGACTTTATAGCACTTTGAACCTTATTAAACACATGTATCATCTTTTATGTCACATTCTCACATTAAATCTAATTAATTCACAGTAATAAGACACTTTAGGCTGCTTTCAGACAATTTAAATTGTGTCATTTTTTGCACTTTAATGCAGCTCAGAAAACATTCATACATGCATAACTCATCTCCTAATAATCCTTATTATAGTGAACATGACAGTGAAGATGCACTCAATCAAGAACTGCTCGTGTGTTTTGTTTGCTTCGTATTCTAACAATCGTCTCTGGCCTCTGGATCTGTGTGAACACATGACGTCTCTTACCTGCGTCGTTCAGCCATTTCTCCAGCAGAGGCTTGAGTTTGCACATGTTCTTGAAGCTCAGGTTCAGGGCCTCGAATCTGGAGATGGTGGTCTGACTGAAGTCATTTCCATAGAGTTTCCCCATCGCCAGCCCCACATCACCCTGACACACACACACACGTAATTAGCTATCTAAATGTGTTCACTCCACAGGTGTAATGGTGTTTATCACACACGCCACACTCACTCTCACATGCCTGATTCTCACAATATTACTCACACACCTCATTCACTCTCACTCCCTCACACACACTCTCTCTCACTCATGCCTCACTCCCTCACACACACACACACCACTCTCACTCTTACACCTCATTCACTCTCACACTCCCTCACACACACACACACACTCTCTCACTCACGCCTCACTCCCTCACACACCTCACTCACTCACAACTCACACTCACGCAATCACACACTCACTCATGCCTCACTCCTTCACTCTCTCACACACCTCACTCACACTTTCTCACTCCCACACACACACACTCTCTCTCACATGCCTCACTCACTCTTAGTCACTCACTCACACACACTCACCTCACTCACACATGCCTCACTTACACACACACACACACACACCTGAGTGAAGCCCAGCTTGATGCGTCTCTGTTTGAAGTTCTTGGCGAACAGCTCGAGCTCCTCGAGGTCACTGGCCTCCTCCACACACAGAGTGTCGATGCGCTTCGGAGCAGCTGCTGGAGCTGGCATAGCCGCGATCTTCCGCGTCGGTGTGGCCGCCTGCAACACACCATCTCCATCAACACTGACAACTTTATCTCTACAGTCCTGCCAAATCAGCTTTCATTCATGCCCAACGTATTTGTGCTTTAGGAGAGACAGCTCCAACGAGGGACACTGTTAGCTCCAAAAACAATTCATATATCAAAACAAATCAAAAACTAGAACAAAATAATTTTATGATATTAAATGAATTTGAGCACTTCTTGTGTGATGTGTATTACTGGGGTGTACAGCCCTGGCCGTCTGAAGGAGTGTGTTCTGTCAGAGCTCAGTATGCTGTACCTGAGCGGTCAGAGCGATGCTGCTCGGGGCTTGGTTTTGAGGTAGATGCGTCAGGAGATTCTGAGCTTGCAGGAGACCTGAGACACACACAGGTGAGTTAGAAACACTGCTGAGGAGATCAGGAGGCATCAGGCGACAGAGGAGATGCTCATACCACTCTGACCCTGAGGAGACGGAGAGATGATGAACTGAGGCTGAAGCTGAGGACTGAGCGAGTGACCCGGCTGGACCAACACAAACTGCTGCAGGTTCAAGCCCTGTGGCTGGAGAGAGAAAGAGAGAGAGGGAGAGAGAGAGAGAGAGAGAGAGGGAGGGAAAGAGGGAGAGAGAGGGGGAATGAAAAAATTAACAATTCGTTACTATCACTTAAATTGTTCATGCATTTAAGTTAAATCATGAATTTTCTCGGGAAAGGTTAATGAAACATGGTCAGCAGCCACAAATTAATATGTCATAGGAACGAATGAAAGTTTGAGGAATGAACACATCTGTGCTGTTTGCTTGGCAGCTCGGTCAAACATAATAAACATAAACATAATAATACAGCATGACTTATTACTTCATTTCAGTACAGAATATCTTTGTGCTGGATCTGTTTTAATGTAGGTTTAAAGTTTGGATCATATTGAAAGCGGTCCCTCTCAGCTGCTTGAGCGTGAAACTGATAGCTTTAATCCATTGCATTTTTACTGTAAATCATCTGTGCTCTGAGTGAATCTGTGTTTCTGTGATGTTCAGCATCGTTCCTCCAGTCTTCAGAGTCACGTGATCTTCAGAAATCATAATAATATACTGATTTACTGCTCAACACACTTCTGATCATCATCAGTGCTGAACACAGACATGCTGCTCAATATTTCTGTGGAAACTCCTGAATTTTATTTTTCAGGATTCACAGATGAACAGTTCAGAAGGACAGTGTTTATTTTTAAATAGAAAGCTACTGTAACAATATAAATGCCTTTACCGTCACTTTTGGTCAATTTATGGTCACTTGGTCACTTTTGGTCTCTTTTATGAATTAAAGCAGTAATTTCATGTTTGAACAGAAGGAAATGTCTGTACAGGGTCAGGGATCTGGACTCCGCTGTCAGTCACTCACCGAGGCGATCTGAATGGGCTGGGCCAGTGTGATGGGCGTGGCTGCGGAGGCGGAGATACTGGCTCCGGTGGTGCTGCTCTGCTGGCTGGTGGTCTGCTGCATGGCGGCCAGGAGCTGCGCCTGCGCCTGCGTCTGCAACAGCTGCGCCGGACTCAAGCTCAACTGTGCAGAGCGACAAAACACAACCTGAAGCTCTCCTCTACACTCCTCACACTAATGTCAGCGGGACTCATCAGTTCAGACTTTCATCCTGTGAATAGTTCATACCTTAACTCTAAAACTGTTAACTGAACACATGACCCTGGACCACAGAACATGTCACACGTCAGATTTCTACATCGATATCAGCCAATATTCCACTGAGACACAGCTATTTAAAATCTGGAATCTGAGGGTGCTAAACAATCTTCTTTAAATAAAGTTCTTAGCCACGTATATTACTAATCAGAAATTAAGATGATCTTAACTTAATATCCAGAAGATTTTGGGCATAAAAGAGAAATGCTAGTTTCTTACTTGAGCTGATCATAAAGCATTCTGGGATCTAACAGAGCGATTACAATATCTTATAGGGACAGTTCAGCCAAAAATGAAAATGTCATCATTTACTCAAGATGTTCCAAACATGTATGAGTTTCTTCTTTTAAAGAAATATAAGATATTCTGAATAATCCGGGCAAACTGACTGATGCTGGTCCTCAATGACTTCCACGGTACAAAAGAAGAATACAGAAGAAGTGAATGGAGGCCAGAAACTGCTTCAGAACATCATCTTTTGCGTTTAACAGAAGAATCGTACAGCTCTATATTCATGCGATAAACTCCAGCGCTCCTCTTGTTAACTCAAACCTCATTATAAATTCAGCACAGATTTGCATACTCTCCTCCACCCGTTTCCGAGCGACAGTAGTGTGTTTAATTAGTGTTTCACGTACCTGATGAAGCAGCGCCTGTGTCTGAGTGCCGCTAACCGCTGCCTGACCGCTGGCTTTGTGACTGTCCAGACCGTTGTGCTGAGCTGCTGCTGCTGGACGAACACATGAGAGTCAATCAGTGAGTCAAACACATCGAGGTAAAGAATCAGCAGCTCCTAACTCACCGTTCTCCATGCTGCCTTTGCTCAGATCTGCTGGATGGCTGCTGGAATCTGTGCAGAGAGAAAATATACACTGCTCAAAACCAATCTGCTCTGCATTCAACCCATCCAAGTACACACACACACACACACACACACCGTTAACACCCAGTAGCAGTAGAGCAGTCTGGACCACCGTGGCTTTCTCAAGGGTCTCACCTCACCTGCAACCTTTGGGTTACAAGTCTAACTCCCTGTCCATTAGGCCACAACTGCCCCAAACATGAGAGCCTTCCAGGAGACAACAGACCACTTCTCAGTTCCTATGCTTTCTGACTGATGTGTCCAGAGCATGGAGGCTCTACCAGAAGACAGGCCAGTACCTCAGGAGACGTGGAGGAGGCCGTAGGAGGACAACAACCAGCAGCAGGACCGCTACCTCCGCCTTTGAGCAAGGAGGAGCACTGCCAGAGCCCTGCTAAATGACCTCCAGCAGGCCACAAACGTGCAAGAGTCTGCTCAAACGGTCAGAAACAGCAAACACCATGAGGGTGGTATGAGGGCCGGACGTCCACAGGTGGGGGTTGTGATTACAGACACCGTGCAGGACGTTTGGTGTTTACCAGAGAACACCAAGATTGTCGACAGAAAGTCCTCTGCACCAGTGTTTTTCAAACTTGTTCCCGGGGAACCACGTTTTGTATGTCTCCCTAATTTAAACACCTGATTCAGATCATCAGCTCATTAAAAGCTCCAGGAACTCAAATGAGTGTCAGATGAGGGAGACTCTCTCTGAGGAGACAGCTGTGGGTCCAGAGGAACAGGACTGAAATCACTGCTCTACACCATTCACAGCCCAACATTTGCTATCACTGATACACTTTTACATTTAGAAGGTTTCTTGTTTATATACACACACACACTAATTAATATTTTTTTATTTATTTACAAATGTTAAAAGCACTATTTTAGTCTTCGTTCAGTTCCAGTTTAATATCTGTCGGTTAATCAGTAACTATCAGTACCTGGTAAATCCACCTTCGGTCAACCTCTAATACAAATATACATACTTGCCACATTTTCATTATTTTAAACTGAGAAAAGGGAGTGCATTAAACACCATCCACTTCCACAGAACAACAGAACCACTACTGTACGTCTCATCTCTAGCGACGGAGACTGCTGCTGTTTTCCTACACGGTCAATTATCATCCAGTCCTGCTGTTAAACTGACCGCCTCGAGACGGACTCTACACCGCAGACGTTAAGCGTTTTTCATAGGACATATTTACCTTCAGTATTTCAGGCACAGATCTTTAACACACGAGTCACATGCTGTGTTCACTCAGAACAGAACTTTCTTTAACCAGACGACTCATAAAGAGATCGCTGACTAGTTAAACGGTAAAAACTGAAATCTTACAGAAAACCTAACCATAGCACCCAGTCCCAGAGACTGAGACTGAAGCAGACCTGTAACACACGAAACTTTCTCTTCTCCAGCAGATACAGAACACAATCCTCAGAGAAACTCACCTGTGTCCACGAGCCCGAGCCGCGGTTCCCAGCGATCACAGACGGCATCAGCGCCAGCCAACGCATCCGACAGAGCCGAACACAAAGACTACAGCGGAGAGCGCCGCATCCATAATGAAAGTTAATCAGTATGCAGCTGATTAAAGCCGTATGCAAATCTCTCTCCCTGTCGCTCATTAGAAGAGCGCCGCTTTGAAGTTCTGCACGCAATTCATTTCGCACGGACCTCTGAAAGCTTTCTGCATAATTCAACATGTTTCATAAATATTTATCAGCTCATTAGCATATTAATTGGATAGCTTTTAGGACAGAGGTACGGCAAGCACAACAGCGAGGGAGAAGTGAGACAAGGCCAATTACCAGCCGTGTGTGACTGTTTTAATTACTGGGGGTGGGGGCTTCCCAGCATGCAACACAGCTACGATGAAAGAATGTGTCGCTAATGACCGCCGTCTCAAAACATCCCGGAGTCAAACCATACGAGCTTGTTTATACAAAACAACATCTCAAAGCACAGGGATAACGAAGCCTTAACTCACCCGCCCACCGAGATCAAGCACTGGTTTAACCTGGTTAACATTCTTCAGCGAATTCAGGAATTATTCTCTTTCATAACATCCAGGCATCAAAATAAAAACCCTGCTTCTTACATCTCGACCAAACAGGAAAAACATTGGCTAATAGCAATAAGAAAATAAATACATCCTGCCTACTCACACGCCCTGATTGGTTGATTACATCCATTGCTTGCACACTATTGGTTAAACTAACTTTCAGTATTACTTTTAGCAAGTGTGAAAACTACAGGAAAGCAAAGCTAAAACCTGGATATTTCAAGGGTTTCAGAAATAGAGGAGTGACTGAATCGGTGGAACTTACAAGGGTCACTGTTACTAGAAGTGCTCCCACTGAACTAACCTCTAACTAACTAGTAAGTGTGATTCACATTGAACTGCTAAACCAAAGCTTCATAAAGGTGAAGAAAGAGAGAGAAAGATCTTCATAACTCAAAAGAAAACAGTTGAGAGAAACATGATTTACATACGGCCGCTGCAAGGGCTTCAGTAAGCTAGCTGACACACAATGCATTATGCAAATGTTTTAATTAATAGAATTTTAAATAAGCAATTAATTAGCCTTTCAAACTATTGAACGCGGCGCTGCATAATTTAAAGCAGATAAGTGGCATAAGGCACAACGCGGGAGAAATGAAGTATTCAGGGAACAGAAACATTTCAACTCAACTGCAGCCCAAACTTTCCTATTAGACCTCAAGAACTCATTAATATTCATCGGCTTTGATTAAGCCATCATTCTGTGTTTGCCAATCAAACGCTCCAATTCTGGGATGCCTTTAATGCAATAATAGCAACTAGAATGAACTCTGCTTTTATACATGACCCGAGCAGAGTCGTTAGTGAGCAGCTGCACTGTTACAGTGACGATACACTGATGTTACAGATACACTGATGTTACAGATACACTGATGTTACAGTGCTGATACAGTAACGATACACTGATGTTACAGATACACTGATGTTACAGTGCTGATACAGTAACGATAAACTGATGTTACAGTGATGAAACACTGATGCTACAGTGACGATACACTGATGTTAAGGTGCTGATACAGTGACGATACACTGAAGTTACAGATACACTGATGTTACAGTGACAATACACTGATCTTATAGTAATGAAACACTGATGTTACAGTGACGATACACTGATGTTACAGTGACGATACACTGATGTTTCAGATACGCTGATGTTACAGTGCTGATACAGTAACAATACACTGATCTTACAGTGATGAAACACTGATGTTACAGTGACGATACACTGATGTTACAGTGCTGATACAGTAACGATACACTGATGTTTCAGATACGCTGATGTTACAGTGCTGATACAGTAACGATACACTGACCTTACAGTGATGAAACACTGATGTTACAGTGACGATACACTGATGTTACAGTGCTGATACAGTAATGATA